>CP092865.1:33959127-34004230 GCA_030710605.1 Cordylochernes scorpioides | reverse complement strand
TTAAAAAAAAACTTTGATTTGAAAGAATGAGAGTTATAGAAAGATATAATTGGGGCAGGCCTACATGAAGTTTAGCAAAATCCAATAATTGTTCCATTACTATTTGATATAATACCAAACTGAAAATAGGCTCAGAATAAAAAGAAGAAAAAAAAAAGCAACCTCACAGGACATTTCAATGATTGTTCAAGAGGGAAAGGTATACTGACCTATAGGAAGAAAAAGAAAGAAAAAAGCAAAAGACTTCAATATGAAGTTTTAAAGGTTCTTATGGATGGTTAGAAAGTTTTACTAAACGAAATGGAATAGTATTGAGACAATGTGTAGAAAAGTAGCAAAGCAGGGACAAAACTCCCGCCGGGTTTAGTTTTGACAAGTCCCGGCCCGGTACCAATCTCTTTCCATCCTGGTCGAACCATTATGGTTTCCAACAAAACAACACAAAAAATTTTACTCCATCTTACAATAAAATTTTGATATTTTTAAAAGTATTTTCCACACAAAAAATAAAAAAAAATTAAAAAACACAAAATATTACTTTAAAAAATAATTAAAAATTCTCTTTCTTAATAAATTTAAATTGTTTGATAAAAAAATTCCATGGTTCTGTCTTTGCTCTTTTCCTACTTTAATATCTTCAATTCTTTCTTTTTTTTCTATGTTCTGCTTCAATGACGAGTAAAGACCGATGTAATAAGCGTGAACTTGTTATAGCCCTATATTGTTACATAAAGAATTAAAACCTTTTTGATACCCAAATAATAATATTTAATAATTTGTTTTAATCATCATTAATTTACGACTTTTCATATAAATTATATTTAATTCTACTATATATATATATATTATCATCCTAATATTTATTTTTGTATTAAGCATGATCACTATCTCAAACAATGTACTTTAAAATTGTGGCAATAGTTCATTTTTTCACATTCAGTGTTGTCTACCATATATCTAGATCATTTAAATTGAGATTTAGGGGAAAAAAATAGAGATATTAAAATTTTTTATAAGGTGAAAAAAGGCATGGCTATATCATTATATCAATCAAATTATATTGGATTAAAGATTCTTAGAATGAGGTTGAGAGTTTAAAAAAAAATGTTAAGTTTTGATTTTTTAATCCGAGTTCGTTGTGTACATGTATTGAGAGATCATGAGATCAGCCACTTCACTTATTGATCTACTTGTGGTGTATTCATTCTGCTCAGAGAAGATCAAAATGTTTGAATGTATTTAATGTGTATGTGCCTATTAAAAGGGAAAAGTGCCTTTTTTACACATCTACAGAGGAACCTCTTTCTAACAGCAACTTGGTTATAACCTAGTGAGGTTCTCTTCTACTGGATGCATGGAAAAAGAAAGTAAGAAGGAAGATACCAAGCATTGAAAATGAATGAAAAGGTATATGCAACTATGGCATGTGAGTGCTCAAACAAGCTTTTTTTATTTGGTAAAGCTCCATTTTCAGAATTAATATCAAATGTTGAGGTGTGATTGTTCAATAAATAATATTGCTAAATTTCTATTTATTTTTATAAAAAGAAAATAAGATATAAAATATAATTCAACTTTATTAGTTGAAGAAAAAAAGGTAGCAACCACTCGATGCGCGCACATCTCCTGAAGTCACTCAAGCGTGAAGGGAGTGAGCAGCGGACAAAAAATGTATAGCGTTCGCCCTTTCCCACTTCTCTTATATTGAATTGAATTTCTTCAGCGACCTCAATGACCACCATGGCTATCTAAGTGTTTCTTGATTAATAAAGACATGTGGAATAAACCTGGATCCCCATTTAGCTGATGTTCATTTTGAAAGCTGGCAATTTGTCAACCATAATCACGTTTGAGGGGTCATGGTAGAAAATTTAGATAAAAATATATAATTAGAGGATGCAGTAGAAAAGAGATATTTAAATGATTGTAGTGGAACTTGTAAATTGCAAGAACTACAATGGAGAAGAAAATATACCTGTCCTCCCATAGACTGCTGCAACAATCAAGATATTGTAACCATCAAGGCAGGTGTGCATCTGGAGATTTATTTCAAACATTAATGATAGTCACTAAAATTCAATCTAGATCAGGTATGTCACTAAATTTCAAAACTCAGTAGAGAAATTGTGTGGAAATTAACATTAAACCCACAATAATTTTGTAGAACCAATTCCATCCGAAAGAAATCCAATCTTATTTACATATTAAATAGGAATTTAGTTCAAAATTCTCATCATTGTATAAATATTATAAGTTATTAAAAATCAATTATATTCATTAACATGTCATAGTATAAAATGGCTGGAAACCACTATTCAAGGTGTTCTGTGTTGTGTCAGCAACCTTCACACATTTCAAATGTAATATTTACAAAATAGAATGATTTTTGTTGGTGAAAAGTATGCAAATATCCATTCTGTTGCACATCATATATGTCTAAACAGGGTCTCCCCTGGTGTCTCTCATCACACTTCTGTGGTGGTTCAACAACAGTTATATATAGCTTTACCTACGTGATGACCTTTTCACATTCTCTTCAGAAGCTGTATTAGAAAATATAAAGATGACACATTTGGTAATGGACTCAATCCAAATAAATATAAAACAAGCCTAGACTAGGCAAAGCCAGCGAGTTATATAAAGAGCCATAGTACACAGAACTAACTGTGATAAATACCAATGGACACCTTCATCCCAATTTATCAGCTGGGATAAATACATGGCTTCTGTAGGAACTACACAACCTACATTCAAAACCAGCTAAAACAAAAAGTTATGCACCATTCTGCTACACACAACATGGGGGTTTCAATTACAGTAATGAGCATTTGTTTGGTATGGATGGTCTCTAAATGAATAAATAATTACAGACCCAATATACATTTATAGATATCATTTAGGAATGTTTTATTGTGGAATGACATGGCACTTATAGAAATAATATCAGGGGATACACACCATCACCACCACCATTCCCAGGGGTTAGCACACAACCAACAAGAAAGGGAAGAAAGGAGAGAGAAAGAGATGTTACGGCACCTGTATTCCAGTTGTTCCATCCAGTTTCATGCTTTGGAGCTGAAGAGGAGGAAGACAAACACAACACACACACACAGACACTGAGCCAGAGGAGGAAGGCCTGCACATCCTCCCAATCTTGCCACAATCTACTCTATATATACACAGTTTATATGTAGTATACAAGTCTCCTACTTAGGTGGATAGGGAAACATGGCTAAGAATGGTAGGTTTATAAATGCTGGTAGAGATTAAATGACTCGGCAAGTTTTGCAGAGACACTTTACTATTATGTATTTATTCCTATTTTAGCAGCATGTCAATTTTCTAGAACTTGCAAGTAAACCTACTTCAAATGTACAACATATTGTCCTCAGATATAGTACTTAATACTAGCATCTGATTGTAGCTACACTGTTATAATTAGCCGTCACACACAAAAGATTTTATTTTATCCAGAACATAATTTGCCACTGGTACGTTACCATAATGTGTTGGCCTTGTTCTGAGGTGATTGCAAACATCTTGGGAGTTCACAGCCTTTGTGTCATGGTAGGTACCTTTCTATCTCGCTGCTTTCTAAAACTTATACAAGAATAGTGTTGATAATATAAGTTATCAACACAAGAATAATATTTAAATAATATAGCATTATATATATTAAATAACTACATTATTAGCTGAAACATTTAGTCAATTGCAGGCATTAGGAATAGCTCTAAGTAATGATCATTAAAATGAGGCCTACAATAGCTGTGGCTATTTCTCTCCTACAAAGGGCTATGCCACAATTATGCTTTGTTTTGGAGCAATATTTAAATACATTGTTCTCTCTTCTAGAGAAGTAATAGTTCTAACTAGTGGAAGATGGTGGATATTACACTGCTAATAATTATATAAATCTATGTCTTCCTGTAGATTCACAGATGGTATCCTACAAAAATAGAAGAGCAATGCTCAACTTCTTTTTTTGAAAAATTAAAAAAAAAGATTGATATGTGTGTGGGGCCAGGAGTGGAGTGGCTACAACAACAAACATGCACTCAGCCAATAGCTACTGCGAGCCACCGCCACCGATCCACAGGTGGGTGCAGGAGAGGGGGAGGGAAGGTGGGACATGCACATACTCAGCCCTTCTCTACCTTTTTGATTTACAAAAAAAAAAAAACAGGATAAATAATAACAATTCTAAGGGGAAAAGATGACAAAAAGGTTCTCAGAATCATGTAGGAACATATCCTACAACACCCTCCCCCCACTCTAAAAAATGCTTGTACAAATTATTTGTACAATACAACTAGAGTACCACCCCAGTCATCTCTCCAAAAGCCAACCACTTTCAAGAGCTCTTAACATCATGCTCTCTGGAGAAATAAGCTGGGCCAATGAGAGCAGGCTAACAGGGAGGACAGTGCCTGGCCAACAACCCCCAGAGAAGAATGAAAGAAACGGCATGCAGGAAGCTAGAATGAGGAGAGAGGGGCATTATTACATCTGGAGCCACGGAGAGATTCCCTAGCTAGGGTGAGTCTGCTAGGGGGAGGAGACCTTGTCGGGTTGCTGCTGCCTGGAACAACAAACAAGATTCCCATCGCCAGGCCAGGAGGGGAGGAGAGGGGAAAAGAAGAGAGAGAGAGAGATAGATTCGGGCCTCGCCAAAACATACCAGTGGTGGACTTTTGGGTAGATGGTGGGAAAAACAGGTCCAGAAGGGAGGTGGATCGGTGGCGCGATGGTTTGCTTTTGTGGCGCAGGGAAGTCAGTCGGTGGTTACCTTCTTTCTTGCCAGCTTTGGAGTCGTCCTCTGCAGCAGGAGCGGGGAGGGAGGAGGCTAGGGAAGACACATCCACCTCCTCAAACTCCAAGGGACCTAGACTTCCCATCTAAGTTTCTGGGGGCAACACCAAGGTGGCAACAACTCACCAGGTCTTTGGGCTCCTGTGGCCTTGGCAGTCACCAAGTGGAGCAGCAGGGCCTCCACATCCATCTCATTGCACTGGTGCCTGAAGTCCCGGTACACCTAGCCAGCCACACACCAGCTCTTATTCTTACTCTATTTTTTTTATTTTTCATTAGTAGAAGAGGCTCATGGAAATTTTATTTTAAACAAAAAAATTATGTATTACATAATGATCACCTAAATAAAATGTAAAAATATATATATATTATTTAGAAATCAAATATCTAAGAGCCGCAAAGCAGTTTCTTGATATCAATTTCCTTATATTTATAAAAAGTGAACTAAAACTGTTTCATTAAATTCCTATAATATATCTACAGAAATGCTGTTGAGCCTATGACTACTGCCTTGACTCAATCTGTTATAGCCAGATTAGACTGGATATTCGAATCAGGGCAAATATTTCTTCCTTAGGAAACTACCATTAGATGTTGGATCACTATGAATGGCCTCAATGACAGTAACTGGTGTTGGTCCCAACAAGCCCAGGTGGAAAAAAAAAACAGTAGAGGAGGAGGATCAACCACTTAAAAAAACATTCAACTGGCTCAGTTAATTATGCTCAGTAGGAACTGCTCTTCAGTTTTATGCAAACAGTGCATCTGTACTTGTGCCGAGTTGGCACCAAAAGGATCCTATTTGTGGATATTCCTCAATTTACAGGAGGCATCAATGTCAACCTTGTGAAAACCTACATCCCATTCTATGAAAGAGGAGAAAGAAGAAATTGATTTCAAATAAAATTTTACAAGAGGAGATAAGAAAAACATAATATCATCTTTAAGACTGCTCTGGTAGTTCTATACATTTCAAACTGTGATTGTGTGCCTTCACTTGCCTTCTGGAGGGTTTTTGACTAGATAACTCTAAACACAACTTATGAGAACCTTTACTAACAACAACTCTTGTTTCATCAGTTCATAAGGTATAATTTGAATTATTCCAATTCTAAGAACTATTCCAATTTGATGGAGACCTCAATCCAAGACATAAAAGACCGGGACTTCACTCTACCTGAACTGTGACCTTCCAGTCAGTTCTGAAGACCATTTTTTTTAGAAATTCTTGATGCCTAACATCCACGACAAAGTGACTCGTGAGCTCTATGCTCGAATGGTACACTGTAAATTTGAGAGGAAATAAATAAATAAATAAAAATTTGAATTATTGTGTGCGATTAGAAACATAATCCAAATAAATAAATTATGCAGTAACAGCATTGTTAGAGAAAAGTGATGCTTAATTTATATGATTATGGTCTTGGTATTTGAGAGGTAGGTACCTGTTCAATGAGGCTGTGGCCACTCTCCAGGATATGGGAGTAGCTGGAGAGGAACTCCTTCATCTGGGTCAAGTGGTCCTCCTCGATTCTCTGGTAGTGCTGCACCACAGAATGGTGTGGCTGAGATACATTGATGGCTGAGGTCCTCACCTCGCAGCTCCTGCTCATCTTAGACTCAAAGTCTGACCGGACAGTCTCGTACTTCTCCAGGTAGTTCTTGTACTCCTCACCTGACACACCCAGCAGTGGGCTATCTTCATTTGGAGTACCAGGTCTTGGGTTCACTAGGTGGTGTGCAAATGTATATATATATATATGTTATATAAAGGTATTATTTAAAATGTTATATTAAAATATTTTATTTAGAATTATGTTATATTAGGGTGTTATTTTATTTAAAATTATATTTCATCGATTCAATACTATGTTTAAATCGACGTCAGAGGCCGCGCTTTGTCTATAAATACTCATTGTTGTTGTTCCCCGTTGGCCGGCTCAAAACCTTTGTACATTATGTAAATAAGCTTTTCATTTTTTTATTCTTACGCCTTAAGCCAGGCAGTACTTTTACCAAATTATGTCTTTTATACATTCCTTAGCTTAATTAAAGCAACCTCTGATCAAAACCATTATTATTTTTATTTCAAGATTTTTAACCACTACTGCATTACCATAGCATAATCTCAACAATTCTAAAATACAACAGAAATCTCATTTCTCTTTACCTCATATAACATATATTGTATTAAATGGATATTTACAACTATGGTAAATACACTCTCATTATCTCATTATAACAACAACACTTGGGAGATGATTTTATGTTGCTAAACCATCTTAATTGTATATATAATTGTCGTAATTCTAAAGGCACAACTTTTAACCAGGGTTATGACAATAGTGATTAAAACAACAAGAAATTTTGGTCCCAATTCTAATTGTTATAGGATGGTTTGACCAAATATATATTTTATTTGAAAATTATCCTGCATGTGTTTCTTTTGAACGAAAAATCAAAATTTATTTCAAGGAGAAATAACGATAATTTTCCTTGAATAAATTTTTATTTTTCGTTCAAAAGAAACACATGCGGGATAATTTTCAAATGTCATTTTACAATCACAAGCCGCATTATGTTATATTATATATTTTATTTGTTTAGGATTTTAGTTTCTTGAATAAAAAGTAATGAAAATGATTTTTTTTTTAATTGAAGAACTTTTTATTCTATTCTTGCATTGTGTTTTGATGAATATGGTGCAGCAATATTTTTATCTAACAATTTTTAAATTAAAAATTTTGTCTTATTTTGGAAAAATTAATTACATCTTTCACTCTGATTCATATACAGTAAAACCCCGCTAAAATGAACCTTGGATATAACAAACCTTCCTTTATAACGAACCTAAGGTGATTCCGAATTCCATTCCTTTGAAAATACCATCGGCATAACGAACTTTACGATTATAAAAATAATGAACTACCCTTATAACAAATATAATATAATCTATTTAAAATACTGGTCTTATAATGAACTTAAAATTATAATTTAAAAAAAAAAAAAATTTGAGCATGTTTCAGCTCACGGATAGCGATTTCAAACTAATAAATTTAGCGGCATTGTTTGTTTTCATTTACATTCTATTTTTGCTGTATGTTGTATACATATTTTTACACATTATACTTTTATTAAATAGAATAACTTTGTATTAATTAAATTTGAAATGGAAAAAATGCAAATGGCTTCCAAAATAAAGAAAACAATGGCATTCTAAAAACAAAAACGATATTACTAAAAAAAAATCCATTTTCAAAGCTTTTCAAAGTGAAACAACAGAGGCAAAATTTCAGAACATGTTAAAATAATAAAAAAATAACTTTTCTATTATAAAAAAGAGATAAAAACTTTTGTCATAATTGTACATTTTAGGGCTGAAAAAAATGTTCAAATAAACAAAATGCAATAATTTTTTTTTTTGTCATGAACTATGGTGATTTTAAAGCCAGCAATGGTTTACATGACAGGTTCAAAACAAAATATAGACTTAAGAAGAATATGTGGAAACTAGAAAGAAAGACACTATTTAAAATTTTATTGGAAAAGTGCTTTATTTGAAGGAACAAGGTATTAGAGTTTTTTTCAAGTAAACATTGTATTATATAATATGATGGAATATACAAAATAGATTTCTCTTAAAATGCAAAGTTCTTCAAATAAATGCATTTTATTAAGCTACCTAAAAATTTGATGAAAAATGATGCATTTTGAAATTTTTGCAAACATTTTTAATTTTCACACGGCCTTTCAAGCCGAATGCCAGTAATTAAGGGTTAAGAAGAATATGTGGAAACATGAAATGGAAGAAAAACACTAACTTTATTTGAATGGTGCAATGCTTGAAGAGTGCTTTGAAGCAACAAGGTATTAGAGTAATTTTTTCAAGTAAACATTGTATTATATAATGTGATAAAGATATTTTAAAATCATTTTATATCTTTGAATATATAATTAATAAAACTTTGCCTAGGATTTGTCTTGATTTTTAAATTAGACATAGAGGTACACATGTATGCTAATAATAATAATAACCTATTATCAAATAATTTTGTTTATTATTCAGTATTGTTATAAGGAAATTGGTCAATTAAGGGAATTAAAACAAAGTGACCAATATTAAGAGGCAGTCTCTTTCTGTATGTATTGCTGCCCTTTAATTATACTGTCTAAAAATTTTGAAAAGTAAAAAAAATAATAATAATAGTCAAACCGTGGCTATAGTGAACCATAAGCTCTGTCCCATTGGGGTTCACTATAGAGGGGTTTTACTGAATATATATATTTTAAGAGTGAATTAATTTTACTTATATTGGGCAACACTGTCACAACACTTGGTGTGAAGGAAGGACAATTGAGGCAGGAGTTTTGTTTTTTACTTATCCTGAGGCAGGAGTAAAGGAAGCAAACCCCTCTGTTCCAGATTGCACCCTTCAAGTAGACACAAGGTAATCTATAATCTAAATTGTGCCTTATCGTGAAAACGGGTAGATTAACTATATTTGAAAGATATTATTTTATTATTGTATTCAATAATGAAAACTCTCAGAAAAGATACTTAATAAGAGTGAAGAAAAAAAACCAAGAGTGATGAAGCTATTAATCAGCAAGCTGGTGTAAAAATATGCACTTAGTGATGCCTAGGAAAACCTTGGCTATAATGAACCAAAGGTTCGGCCCCATTAGGGTTCACTATATATGTTATATAAAGGTATTATTTTAAATGTTATATTAAAATATTATATTTTTTCAAATTATATTTCATGGATACAAATACTCTGATAAATCGACCGCCAGAGGTCACGCTTCCACTATATAAACTCATTGTTGTTCTATCCCGTTGGCCGGCTCAAAACTTTTGTACATTATGTAAATAATTTTTTCTTTTTTATTCTTACGCCTTAGCCAGCCAGTACTTTTACCAAATTGTCTTTTATACAATCCTTAGCTCAATTAAAGCAACCTCTGATCAAAACCATTATTTTTATTTAAAGCTATTTTTGATAACTAATTTTATTATAATCTCTTCCACGAATGCATACCTAAAGCAAGCAAATGACCAGTGGTTCCTCTACAGGTAATTAATCTCAAAACAACAAAAAAAATCTTTATTAAATATAATATATATTGTTGCACCAGGTTGCGGCTTGGCAGACTCTTCAGCCTGGATTCTCTCCTGTGCTGGGTCTTGCATCTTACCAGAGCGTGTTTCAACCATCCTACAAATTTATAAAAGGGAATAACGAGATAAGTCTTCTTTAAGTAGCCACCAGAATCCTTTATTTATTTTCTCACATCAAAGAGAGCAGTGAAGTCACAGTGTACCTAAATACAAATGATGATAAATTAATAATCTGTTTTAAATAAATATCATAGAATATTTTATATAAAATAAATAAATATATAATTTAAATTTCAAATATATTAAAACTAATATAAGAAATACGCTATTAATCATGATGTAACACTTCCCCCTCTCCAGAGGTCGTCACGTCCTCGTGATTGACCTCATCAATTCTTTCAAAATAGGGTTTGATTCTTGAGACATGGACAATCAATGGGTCTTGGCCAGGATTATCTTTTGGTTCAATTAAGTAATTTACGTTGGACAGCTTCTTTAATATTCTATATGGGCCAAAATATTTTCTCAGTAGTTTCTCACACTTTCCTATTTTCCTAATTGGTGTCCAAACTGCTACTAATTCTCCTGGTTCGTAGCTTCTTTCCATGTGTTTCTTGTCATAGTTCTTTTTCATTCTTTCTTGAGTCTTTATTGTGTTGTTAATAACTAATTTTCTTGTTCTGTTTATTTTGTCTAAGTGATGTTTTATGTATTCATCATAATCACCTTTGTCAATGTCCACCGAGATATTCCTGTCGTCCAAAAGAGACGTGGGTTCTCTTCCAAACATCAGGAAAAAGGGAGAATATCCTGTGGTTTCCTGAATTGTAGTATTGTAAGTGTGAGTGATGAATGGGAGTATTTCGTCCCAATTTTTCTGATCAGTGTTCACATACATACTGAGCATATTGATCAATGTTCTATTTAACCGCTCTGTCAATCCATTAGTCTGGGGATGATAGCTCGTTGTGAAGCAATGTTTAATCTTGCACGTTTCATCACCTCTTTCATTAAATTACTGGTAAATTGAGAGCCTCTGTCACTAATAAGATATTGTGGGGCTCCGTGCCGAAGAAAAATATCCTCTACTAGAAATTTAGAAACTTCTTTCACTGTTGCTTCCGAGACTGCTCTTGTTTCTGCATATCTAGTGTAGTAGTCCGACAGCACGATTATCCATTTTTTCCTGTTTTTCGTAGATGGTAGTGGACCAACAAAGTCAATTCCAATTCTTTCGAAAGGAAAGTTGGCTGGGGGGATGGGCTGTAGTAGTCCAGAAGGTAATTGGTTTGAGCCTTTCCTACTTTGGCAAAGGTGACACGTCTTAACGAATTCTGAGACATCCTTTAGCATGGATGGCCAAAAGTATTTACTCTTTATTCGGTACATGGTTCTGGCGACGCCCAGATGGCCATTCGACATATGATTGTGATATTCTTTCATAATTTCTCTCTTTTTATTCTCTGGAACCACAAGCAACCACGCCCTGCCTTCAGGGTTCGGGTTTTTCTTAAAGAGGCATCCATCTTCTTCTTTAAAGTTTTGCGCAATTGATCGCCTGCTTCCATTAAGGTTTTTCTTAACACTTTCGATAAATTTATCCTCTTCGTCTGTTATTTGATTTAAAAATAGCCTTTCAAAATCCTCATTCCAATCAGTTTCTGGTAAGGGCCCCCTAGATAAGCCATCGGCGTCCAGATGCTTCTTTCCCGATTTATGTATTATATCGAAGTCATATTCTTGAATTTTCAATGCCCATCTTGCCAATCGACCTGTTGGATCCTTCAAGTTTTTGAGCCAGCATAAGGCGTGATGGTCTGTTACTATTTTAAAGTGTCTTCCATAAAGGTAGGGTCGTAATTTTGACATTGACCAGACAACGGCCAGACATTCTTTTTCAGTGGTTGAATAATTTTGCTCCGCTTTACTTAGGGTACGACTCAAATATGAGATCACCTTCTCTTCACCACCGATGTCTTGGACAAGTGTTGCACCTATGCCGATGTTGGACGCATCAGTATGAACATAAGTAGGTGCATTTGGATTGAAGTGACCTAAAATTGGTGGACTTAATAATGTTGTTTTTAGGGTTTGAAACGCTTCCTCTTGTCTTTCTGTCCAGGTAAATGATACACTTTTTTTTATAAGGTTGGTCAAAGGGTCAGCAATTTTTGAAAAGTCTTTGATAAATTTTTTATAATATGAACACATTCCCAAAAAGGATTGTACTTCTTTGGCCTTTTTGGGCCGAGGAAAATTTCTGACAGCTTTGATGTTATGTTCCGCAGGTTTTATACCATGTTTGCTCGTTATATAGCCGAGAATCTCCAATTCTTCAAAAGCAAATCGGCATTTTTTGTCGTTTAACCTTAAATTAGATTCACGAAAACATCTAAAAACAGCTTCAAGTCTTTTGAGGTGCGTTGGAAAATCCGGGCTATATATGATAACATCATCCAGATAACACAAACAAATTTGCCATCTCAGATTTCCAAGCATATTCTCCATATTTCTCTCAAAGGTAGCAGGCGCGTTACAAAGTCCAAAAGGCATCACGTTGAATTCATATAATCCATGCGCTGTAGTGAAAGCTGTTTTCTCTTTGTCTCTTTCTTCGACTTCAACTTGCCAATATCCAGATCTGAGGTCTATTGCTGAGAAGTGTGTAGATCCTTGGAGAGTATCCATAACTTCGTCTATTCTAGGGATCGGATAGACATCTTTTACTGTCACATTATTCAGTTTTCTGTAGTCCACACAAAATCTGTATTTACCATCTCGCTTCTTGACCAATATTACTGGAAAAGACCAGGGGCTAGAAGATGGCCTAATTATGCCTTCTGTAAGCATCTCGTCAATTTGCTCTTTTATAATATCTCGTTCTTTAGCACTTACCGGTAAGGCTTGTGTTTAATTGGCTTCGCGTCTTCTGTGTCTATCCGATGTTTTGCCAAATTGGTTCTCCCTAATCTCGATGAAAAAAGATCTCCATACCTTTCTAAACTTGTTTTAACTCCTTCTGTTCCTTTGGTGAAAGATTTTCGTTTATTTGGAATCTAGGTTCTTCGTTCTTTTCTACCTCTCTTTCTCGACTCACATTTATTTTCGCTGGACTACTTCCAAAAGCCAATGTTTGGTTTTTCATTATTTTTAACGGTCGAGGATACGGATTAGTTATCCAGATGTGTGTTTCCCTATTTATAACATTGATCAAGCTTCTTGCTAGACGAAGTCCATTTGTTTGAAACATTTTGCTGCTCTCTTCGATAATATATTCTCCATCCTCTGTTTCTACCAATGCCTTGATCAATTTCATGGAACATTCCGGTACAATGGAATCCTTGGCACTCTTTATTTTCAACATTTCAAAATTGATTTCGTCATGATTATTCGTCAAATCATATTTTATAGTTTCTTGCTTACAATCTATTTTTGCGTTCATTTTCTTAAGGAAATCTCTCCCAAGAATTAATGTCCGTAAATGCGTTTTCAATATCACAAAGTTGTGTGATAATGTTTCGTCATCAATTTTTATATTTAAGAATATACTTCCTACCATGTCCAATTTTTTTCCATCGGGTCCTGCACAAATTTTTGCGAGTTTACTTATACCATGGCCTGTATCGAGGGCCGTTCTGAGGTCGACCACTGAGAGGTCAGCACCTGTATCAACCAAAGCTTCAAAAGTCCCTATCTTGTCCACATTAATTTTTAATTTGTATTTAGGGTCCAACTTCTTGATTCCGTTTATGGTCGACTTGCTTTGATTGACAGATTCAGGCGCGACGCTTAGTTTAAATCTTCCAACACGGAATATCTATTCCGGGTAGGAATATTTGTCTGTGTGCTATGACATACATCAGCATAAAGCCGAGGTCCTGATTTCTCTGATATTTCATTCATTTGGCATTTTTCTTCGACCTTCTCTTGGGTATCTGCTGGATCCTCTTCTAGGATTCTTATAAACTTGACCCTACAATAACGGGCCACGTGCCCTGGCTTGTTACATTTAAAGCAGATTGGTCTTCCATCTTCCGTCCTATTTTTGCTCACTTCTTGGCTTTTATTGTAAGTGTTTCTCTGAAGGTTTGGTTTCGGCACAAAGTTAGGATTATAAGGACGTCTAGGGGTAGAGGGCTGGGGAAAGTTGTTTCGATACTGTCTGGGGGTAGGAGGGGAGTCGTTCTTGTAATTATTGGAAACAGGGGCTTGGGGCCTGGAAGTGGTCTGGTAGTTTCGTGCGGCAGTCGGCGGCACGTACCTCGATTGTTGTTGGGGTCTAGAATAGCGTGGACCGTTATATAGGTTTCTGGATTTCTCCACACGTTCCCGATACTTCTTTTCAAAAGAATCCATTTTCTTGCACACGACAAGAAGGTGATCGGTCGTTTTAGGAGGGTTCAGGTAGAGCGCGAATGAGTACTCTTTTTTCAGTCCTCCAATAACATGTTCAATTTTTGTTTCTTCTTCCATTGCGGGGTCAACCTTGTTGCACAACACTAGAATGTCTTCCGCGAACCTGATTGCTGGTTCATTCCAGTGTTGCATTCTGTTGAGCTTCATTCTAAGTTCTTCTTTATTCGCGTCCAAAGAAAAATCCTGAATGAGGCGGATTTTAATATTTTCCCAGCTCGTGAAACTAGCTTTGTGTAAATTCAACCAGGTTTTAGCGCTTCCCGTCATGTTCATGGCGGCATAACGAGAGATAATGTAGTCTGCCCAATGGTACAAGAAGCCAATTTCTTCAAGAGATTCAATCCATGGGCGAGGGTCTTCCGTTCCATCATACTTGGGGATGTCGATGTTGGGATTCAGGACAACTGGGTCGGAACTAGCATCTCTACCAATTGTTGCACCAGGTTGCGGCTTGGCAGACTCTTCAGCCTGGATTCTCTCCTGTGCTGGGTCTTGCATCTTACCAGAGCGTGTTTCAACCATCCTACAAATTTATAAAAGGGAATAACGAGATAAGTCTTCTTTAAGTAGCCACCAGAATCCTTTATTTATTTTCTCACATCAAAGAGAGCAGTGAAGTCACAGTGTACCTAAATACAAATGATGATAAATTAATAATCTGTTTTAAATAAATATCATAGAATATTTTATATAAAAATAAATAAATATATAATTTAAATTTCAAATATATTAAAACTAATATAAGAAATACGCTATTAATCATGATGTAACAATATATTAGTCCGCTAGTTTGTGAAGGTCAATAGATGGGGCTTGGTTTAAGCATGGGAGAGGCCATTTTTATATATAAAACAAAGGATTGATTCATGTACTGAAGTGGTACCTCTCTCTTTAAAAATACAGGGTGTACCAGGTAAATTGGGAATTTCAACAATGGTATTTTAACTGAAATTTTTTGCAAGTAAAAATTAAAATATCCGAATGAAATTTGACACAGTAGTAGATAAAAGGATATAGTTTTTATTTATTCAATGTAGTTTTCATTATTAGCTACAACAGTCTCGAGGCGAGTGCGGAATGAAGCACAGGCCTTGGCGACGATGACCTTGTCCATTTGGGTCATCACCGTGTGAACTGCTTTCTTGACAGACTGGATGGTGGTATGAGGAGCTTTGTTGACATCTCTCTCAACAACGCCCCATACATAGTAGTCGAGGGGATTGCAATTTGGAGAATTAGGGGGCCAAATATCAGGACCCCAGTGACTAGGGACGTTAAGTGTCAGACACGATTGTGTCTTTTTTGCCTTATGGGCTGGAGCTGAGTCCTGTTGGAAGACATACTTCCTTCCTGCGGCCACCATGTCCATCCAAGGCTTCACAACGGTCTCCAGAACATTGATGTAGGTGTCAGCGTTCATCCTAAGGCCCTTCTCAAAGAAATGGGGAGGCATGACATCACCTTCACTGCTGATAACGCCAAGGACCATTACGGAGGCAGGAAATTTCGTGTGCATCACGACAGGTATCTCTGAGGGGTCTTTACAGATCCAGCGATCATTCCTGGGATTTACCTTTTGGTCCACGTCAAAGTTCTTTTCGTCAGAGAAGAACCTTAGCATGCCAAAAGAGTCGTGTTTCAGGTTGTTGAGGAGGGCAGCAGCCTTTCCTTTTCTGTTATTCTTCATATTCTCAGTCAGCAACTGACCTTTCCGAAGGGCATAAGACTTGAGACCAAGGTCCTCATGGATAGTTCTGACAATTGTCATAGAGCCAACGTCCATTTCCTTGGCTATGGCCCTCATGCTCTTCCCAGGGTTTCCATCAATCTTCTCCTTGACATTTTTGACAAATTCTTCGCCTCTTACCCTGTCCGATCGACGCGAGTGCTTTTTCCTTGTAGCTATCCCCTCTTTGTTACTGTCGGCCTCATCAAACTGCTTCTTGACACGATAAATAGTGGTTTTGGGCAACTTAAGAAAATCCACTATCTCTTTGGGGCTCCTTCCGGCGCGCAGAGCAACGATGATGGCAGCTCGATTTTCAAATTCTCGGTTACTCTTCATCACTACACTGCGCACACATGTACTGTTGCATTTTACATGAATATGGCTACGTAATGAAAAAAAAAACAAGTTTTTAATCTCAAGTAGTTTTTGTTTTATGGACTGTCAAAGTTAGTCCCAATTTACCTGGTACACCCTGTATATTAAAACAATGTTTATTAGCCCAGTACAAAATGTAATGGTTGTGTGATGAGCCACAATACCAGTTTTTGGCAATTCAGACAAAATCTGTATACTATGGTTTCAGGCCCACATCACGGCTTTGTTGTTGTTGTTTCTTATCCCCTTGTGTAAAGATTACACAAATTACATCACGGCTTTGATTTGATAACATAAGAACCATTTTAAACTTACAAGCCTTCTTGCACTTGTTCTCCGCCTGCAGCAGCAATACTGGATCAGGTCTGGAACAGAATGGGGTGGGGAGAGTTGATTTACCTTTTCAATGTCTTTGGGAGATCCATTGTCCCTTTTGAGCTTTTCACACTCAACAAACTTGGAAGTATAGTTTTCCTTAGCCTGAGCAAACAGAGGTGTTGGGGTGGTGGAGTGTGGCCAGGAGTCTCCTCACCTTGTGTAAGGAGGCCGTGGTGTGCTGGATGGTCTGGACTGCCTCCTGGGTGGTCACCTCCTCCTCCTTCACCTGCACACACACACCCTGCTGGCTGGAAGCTGGATAGCAGAAGCAACACAACCTCTTTATAAAACCTAGTGTTTTAAGGAAGAAGTGTTCTCTTACTGGAAAGCAGATATTTGATGGATAGGATCATTTTGGCGATGAAAACTGAACCTTGAAAAGTGAACCTTTTATGATGGAAGGCAAAAAAAAAAAAATAAATAAAAGATAAAAAGATCAGGTGTTGAAATCAAAATTGATTTATCAAGAAATTGGGTTGACCAAATATAAGTGAACAGTCTAAATCAGTGATTCTCAACCTTTTTTTTGTTGCGGCATTATTTTAAAGATTTGAAAATTTGGCGGCACAATTTTAGAATTTCGCGGCACACTTTTGCTAACTTGAATGCAAGAAAATTCAAATTATGTATCAATATTTCTATGCAAAATATAAGTAATATACATCTCTAACATTCAATTTGCTAATTTCGTTATTTTAAAAAGTAAAAAAATGAAAAAGAAAAAAAGAAAAACCAATACAAACGTGAACATAATCATATGACTAAAATTCGGCGGCACATTTTTAGAATTTCGCGGCACACAAAATTACCGCGGCACATTGGTTGAGAATCACTGGTCTAAATCAATGTTTAGTTGATTTCTGTTCCACCAGATGGCGCTCTGCCTTCTGTAAAGCACATGTGCTCCTGGTCAGGATATGCCATTTTTATTTTTGATTTCAACACCTGATCTTTTATCTTTTATTTTTTCCTTCGTTTTTTGGTCGCAGTGGTACAGCCTACTCCACGCTGACGAGCGCCAAAAAGCGCGAAACGCGTTCGTGGATGGCTTTTCTTGATTTATCAAGAAATTGGGTTGGCCAAATATCAGGGAACAGGCTAAATAAATGTTTAGTTGATTTCTGTTCAACCAGATGGTGCTCTGCCTTCTGCACATGTGCTCCTGGTCAGGATATGCCATTTTTATTTTGATTTCAACACCTGATCTTTTTATATTTTATTTTTTCTTTCGTTTTTTCATGTCATAATTAATAATGTTTTGCCTTAGGGATTCGGCTTAATTTTTAAATAATACATAGGTTTATATATAAACATGTATGCTAATGATAAGAAGAACCTATTATCAAATGACTTCTTTTGAAATTCAGCATTACTGTAAAGAAATAGGTCAATTTAGGGAATTAAAACAAAGTGACCATTATTAAGTGGCTGCCTTTTCCTGTTTGTATGGCTGTTTTTTTAATTATACGGTCTAAAAATTTAGAAAAGTTTTTAAAAATGGCCAAACCGTGGCTATAGTGAACCAAAAGCTCTGTCACATTGGGGTTCACTATAGAGGGGTTTTACTGTATTTTCCAATTCAAGTGAAAAGAAATAAATGTTTCCATTGACACTCAATGTAATAAAAGAGGAAGATGATCAAAAAGTGAAGAGAGCCAAGAAGATGAAGCACCTTCCACCAGCAGAGTTAAAACCAGTCAAGCTCAGGAAGAATGACTTCATGTTTGTTTCAGAGACTAGGTGGGATTCCACCCAGTTAGGAGACTATGCCCATCTTTCCTAAGTTACTTGGGAGGGAGTAATGTTAGGACACCATCCATATGTATTTATATACAGTACTTGGCCATTAAAATTTCTACATCAAAAAGGTAACCCACTACAGGTGTGACATTCAAACAAAAGGAAAAAGATGCTGTTATATGCTAATGATTAGTTTTCAATGCATTTATGCAAAGTAGATGCAGATAGTGACTACAATGTGCTGAAAAGAAGATATTGTACAGCACATTTCTCATATATAAATAGCATTTGAAATGTTGCTTCATTGTGAAAAGTAGTGATGCCTCGTGTGAGAAGAAATGCTTACCAACACTTTTCTGAGTTTGATAGAAGTAGAAATGTAGCCTATTAGAAATATTGTTCATCATACTGCAGTATTGCAGTTTCCATTGGTCGAGATTATCACCTGGAGAGTGCCATTGAATACACATCTTGGTCACCTTTTGTTTGCATTCCCAGCACTTTAAACATCCCCATTACATTTGTGGTTAAGTATACTATGTACTAAGTGCAAATCTCAACCTGCAACCTCAAAACACATTATTGACTGTATTGACTCATCCATTGATGAGCTCTACTCATCCCCGGGAGACACCATCAACAAGCTTTACAAGCTTGATACCCTGATATGATTGAGTGTAGATAAGAACGAAGAATATGATTAAGTATTTAAGAGTTATGTCAAGCTTCTGACCAATACCAGATAGGCAGATAAGCCATTATATATATATATAACCATATCTAACTGAAAAAGGCATCTTACTACACTGCATCTAGTTCCCTCAATTATGGATTCCCTCAATGGATTCTGCATATTTATAAAGAAATATGTAAAATTCTATTTTACAGCCCAGTTTGTGCAATTTTTCTTACATTTAAAAAATATATATATTCATAGGAAACTTCCCTTGGGACATTTTCTTGAATAAAGAAGCACCAATGCCAAAAAGATTTGTCCTCCAAGACTTAATTGATATTAATTCTATTTGTCGGAGTTGGAAAACACCGTGTTGGTGAGAGAAGTGGCCAAGAAGGTCAAATTAAGAAAGAACTGGAATTCTTTATTTGTTTAAATAAATATTATTTTTGATATACTGATTATTAATACCTTTCAAGGGAGATCACCTAAAACTGTGAATACTCTCCTCAGGCCTATCTGAAGAATTTGTGGTGGTTAAGCAATGACACTCCACATAAATAATTTCTTTATAAAATCAAGCCTTTTTATTACGATCACTATGGCTACACCTCGCTATGGCTATTTTGTTCAGGCAACCAAAAGAATGAGAGGAAGAATAATAATGAAGTCAATTAAATAGAAAAAAAAATATATATATATAAATTAGAGATAAAAATTTTGCATATTTGCAACAAAAAAATATGAATTATCAAAAGCAAATAAAATTTACATAAAATAGAAATACAAAACAATAATTTACATGTCCCCTACAAATTTATTTTACAAAGATGGTCACTCAGGGAGGTGGTTGCCCCATCAGCTTGGTACCTTTATTAAGCAATCTTAGGTTCTTTCACCTCTGATAAGCATCCACTTTTTTAGCAAGCTTTATGCCAAGATCAAGTTCTCAATGTTAAATACCTTATTTATCTAATTCCCGATGTTTCTCAGTGACTTGCTGTCAATCTCCTCAGGAGGGAATTTTGAATCCAATTTTCTGAACATTTTTCCTGAGAGTCACTGAAATGTCGGGAACTGCCACGCGGGCGGCCTGGGTTCGATTCCCGGCCGATGCATTTTTTTTTTTTTACAATTTTTAAAACTCATTTATATATTATACAAGAATGACATTCACGGTGCCAATTTATAATAGTAACGAATAGTATTTGAATAAAAGCATTTAATTGGGTAAAATCCGGGCGTTGCCCGGGTCATTCGGCTAGTGGTTATATATATATAAGGGCTTATCTGCCTATCTGGTATTGGTCAGAAGCTTGACATAACTCTTAAATACTTAATCATCTTCTTCTTTCTTATCTCCACTCATTGATTGATGTAGCCATGTATTTTTCCACAAACAAAATTCCAACCAACAAAAAAAAAAATTTTAATATAGTACTGATTGATTAATCAAACAGGGTTTAAGCAAATGGATATTGTGGAAAAAGAAAAAAGCATGATAAAAAAAACACTATGAGCAAAAATATATAAATATATTTTCTTGCTAATAAACCTTTTGACAAATATTACCACAATATTCTTACAAATAAAATACTTTTTAAGTGTTTATGGAAAAATAAAATTTTCCTATAACAAATATTGGTTTTAATTAAACTTATAACTATATAAATTCACAATGTGTAATAAAACTAAATGCAAATAAATAAATAGTGTCTGACTTTTCTGTAACAGCGCTGTTACCATTCCCTCTAGTCTATAAAGAGGGAGCCAAAAGCTTCCCCATGTGCACTAGGTGCAAAACCGAAGAAGCCACTCCCAACATTTACTAAATTGCATTGGAAAGGACAAAAGATCCCTGTACAGAGAACCAAGAAGAGTTCTTGAGCTTCTTTACGAGCACGACCTCCAAGATCTTGTCTAATTTAGACTAAAAGGATAAGTAAAAAAAAAAAATGTTTGTGTTTTGTCTGAAGATAGTAACAACGTTGTGACTGAACTATATGCTATCACACACTATTTATTTGGTCTTTATAGCTTGTTCTGCTAATCTAGAATTCAAATTGTACTTTAGAAAATATTACTATGTGCAAAAATGGCACCATGATTTTTAACAATATGTCTTTTTTGAGCAGAATGCTAGGATTCATTTGAGAGAATAAGCACCAAAACATCAGCTTCAACAAATTGGAACACCACGTATTTACCATGATTCACATCAGTGCATGACTATAATTTCATAACATCTTGAGAGAGGAATCTGCCAATGAAGTGTTTTAAATAGTGAATTTTAGCACATTTTTATTTTAAACATAAATCAAAACATTTTTAGTTTTTTTTTTTTTAAAGCAGATATTTAGTAGATTTGATGGTGTACAAAAAAAAAAAAAAAGAGTTAAATCTTTGATGGGATTAAGATTTATCATCATTTGCCTAAAAACATTTGGACACACAGTGAGAACAAATGATTTAGAAAAGACGCTGGAAAAAATTGAAGGAAGAGAGGAAGACCTCCAATAAGCTGGATAAAAGAGGTTAAGAAAACTACTGGAATTGGAGAATATTTGTCTATATAGTCATCAAAAGTCAAACTCAATGGACGCTAACAAAAATTTCTTACGTAGAAAATGGCCATATATTTATAGTTCCAATTTAGAAATAGGTCAAATGAAAAAAAAAATGGCTGAAAGAATATAAAGGCACCTGTTTATGCTTTCGATGCTGCTCCTCATAGTACTTGTTGACATCTTTGATGAGTTCTTGGAATCGCTGAACCATCTGGGTGTGGAGAGTTGAGAGCTTCTCAGAGGATACCTTGAGGATCTGCCAGAGGGGAGCAAAGGTCCTGCACAAGGAAAGTTAGCTCAGGTGGTCAGATCAGTCCGCCACTTACCCTTGGGAACAGCAGTTGTTGGCATGTTTGGAGAGCTTGGCCAGAAGCTTAGAATGGGTGTCCTCAATGTTAGACCTGAGCAGACAACATTCCACCTTTGTAAAGGCATTTTTCCACACTCTCTGACAACCCCCCCCCCCCCTAATGATTTTACTTTAATTAACCACTATTACAAAGTTGCTCCTGATAATTCACACAAATGCAAACTTGTACAATGTCCTTTCTTGAAATAAAAGATATATTTGAGACCAAAACTATATATAACCTGAATACAGCCAAGCAAGTGAGAGAAATGTGATAATGGATGTACATCTCAACAAAAATAAGGCCAAATTAATTTTGAGCTTCATGCAGTTTAAGTCATGTACAGGAAAACTTCATAAAAACAATTGTGATTATTGCATTACATTTTCTTGGGCTCAATGACAAATTGCCATTTTTCATTTCTTGTATACTGCATAACATTAATGAGTTACTCTTGTTGAAAAAAAAAATAGACTCTAGAGAGTCTTGGAATGGAGTCTTTCATTGGAAACTAAAATCTTTACTGACCTTTAAATATGTTCAGCAAATTGAAGAATATAAGAAAATATAAGACTACCAATTCAAGTTCAAATTGGGAATAAATATTTTATTTTGTATTAAAACTTTTTATTAGTGAAATGTATACAATTTTTGGGTAAAGAGATTGTGCAAACTATTCAAAAGATGGGATTTAAATTAAATACACTATTATTATTATTTATAAATGAACTTTTAAATATGCCTAAAACTGTGTGCTACTATATTTTATGGTGCCTATGGGGAAATTAAATTGTTGTCTAAATATTGTTACACCTCTGCTTGTCAAGGATGGTCAAATAATCATGTGGGATCGAATCTATGTTCGCTCCTTTTTTTTTTATTTACCTTCGTGCATTTGGAGAACAAAACCACTGCTGGCCAGATAGGCTTCTTACTTGATTGGACCATCTGTCCCCCCCCCCCCCCCCCCCGGCCCCACATGTGGTGTGAATGATTTTAGCCTCCTTTGTAAATCGGCATAACACTACTCTCCCCATAGAAAAGCTGTTTGTCTCCCAAATAGGGCAAAACTCCTCTTCAGGAGGACCTTTGAACTCCTGAATGTCTCGGATTACAAGAGGATATAAAGCTTGTTTATTGCAACATGTTCCAACTCTGTGGCCCTCTTTCCACTCTCAAACAGAGTCAAGACCTTGCTGTCAAGCGACCCGCCTATCACAAAGCAGTTCTCCAAATAACAGCGACTCTAGTTCAATCCTTTCAGTGATGTCGTCTGTGACTTGGTTTTCTCCTTGCTTACATCCTGTATAGCCGCAGTTGCCATTTCCGTAAGATTAGAAACTTTGATTTACGTTGTTTTCCTTTACTGTGGAAGTGTCTTCCCGACTCACACTCCTGACATCCTGCCTGTCCAGCACATTTTTGCCCTTGGCAGTCTCCCAGAGGCTGTTGGGTATTGGAAATGTGGGCTTAATTTACCATAAAATAAAAAAAGGATGCCTTTAAAGAAAGCAGAAGCTAATAAATTTGTACAGACTTGTCTTCAGAAGGTTGAAAAAAATAGGTAAATATCAAAAAGTATATTAGTAACAGATAATGCTCCTTGCTATTCTTTATATTGATTAAGTGAAGATAAGAAAGAAGAAGTAGAATCTACTGGTTATTATCAACAAGGCATGAACGATACAGCCAACGTTTGATGTTATTGAATACATTTGGTCAAGTTTAAAAGCAGGTGGTACACAAATGCTACACAATCCATCTGAAGAAGACAGAGCTAGCATGACACAAACAGTTATAGAGCTTTATAATTGAAAACATAAGACAGCTGTGAAATTCATATCAATCATGCACAAAGATTCATACCTAAGGCATTAAATATATAGGATATTCCCTTTATTGATGATTTTGTACTGGTTCTTTAATTAATATACAAATATAAATCGCAATAATAAGGAAATCTTGAATAGAATTTTACCTTTAACCCTTAAGTACTCGCGCGGGGTCTGATAGACCCATTAAATATCTAGAATTCTATAAAAAATTTGGAGATCAAAACTTTAGTAGCTTAATTTTATATGACAATGAATATGCAAACCTATATTAACTTAATTTTGTTGCCTTATGATAGACAATACAATGGAGTTGGGGTCCATTGGACCCCGCGCGAGTAATAACGTAACTTTAATTTTCAAGCACATGGGGAAATAGGTAAGCTACCTTATAGCTCTGCAATAATTTATATCCTTTATCTATGACTTTTCTTAGTTTTTTAAGAACAATGAATAAAAATTAACGAAAATTTCCCCCAATTTTTTGCTACAAAAGCTACGTTCAACCCACACTTTCATTTTTGGAGTCAAGGAAAGAAAGAGTAGACTGGTTTCGTATGTACCACAAAAAAGTCTGAAGCAGTTATTTTAATTTTAATAATCGACTCCACAAAACAAATAGATTCTAAATCTGGTGGAAAATATTGTAATGAAACAAAATAAGGTGATATAGTTGATCAATTGTGTAAAATTCCACAGTAAGTAGGAGGACAAGGAGGTGGCCATTGCGTATCTTTTTATTTCATCAATGTTTCAACAAAAGTTGTATATAAAAGGAACAAAAAGTGTAAATATTTAAAAGAAAATTGTTTATTGAAGAGATTGCATTTGGGCTAATTGACCCGAACCTAACAAAACAGGAAAATAAATTGTTTCTGCCAAAAGATATCAAAAATTTTATATCTGCACATACTTCTACAGATGAGCAACAACAAGCAAAGTCATGAAATGCTATAATTAATTGAGATATATTAAGTTCTTGTTTCTTTAGGAAGAAAATAGCCAGAGTCATCGTCAGCGAAACGGAGGGGTTGCCTATTTTGTGATCAATACAAAGACCGAAAATCCAAAATTATATGTGCTAAATGCGCTAAGCACATTTATACTGAACACTCAACAACAATTTTCAGTAAGTGTGCACAAGAATAATTTAGATTTTCATTTATAATTTTAAGGAAATTGTTTGTATATATTGATTGTTTAGAATTTTTGCCGTATTACCAATTTTATCAGATAAAAATAATTAATAGTGTAATTTTTTTTATAATAAATTGATATATTTGCAAACTAAAGACTATTCTTTTTGCTGCAAGCAAAATTTATTTCCATATTTTATTTTTCAAGGATTTTATTCATTGTAGAATATTGGGGTCTACGAGACCCAGCGCGAGTACTAACGTCAGTAAAATAGGCGCGAGTAACTAAGGGTTAAATATAGTTTGTAATCACAGTAATTGTTTCTCCACATTTATTTATTCCCAATTTGATTAGGTCTCTTATTAGAATTTGCTTATTCCAATATTAATTTGGCTATTCAAATTTGGAATTCCCAAAAAAAAAAAAAATTGTTGAATTTGTTCATTCACAATTTAAATTGATTTATTTCCAATTGAAACAAGAAAAAACACAAGGTAATAAAACCAAATTCAAATAAATAATGTGTGATGTTTTGGTAACAGTGTTGTTACCATCTTCAACAAATTGTTACTTTTGTTTGAAGATGGTAACAACACTTTTACTGAAACATCACACACTATTTATTTATTTAGAATTGATCTTATTACCTTATATTTATAATCTATAATCTAAATTGTGCTTATCAAGAAAAGATAACAGTGATAAGATACAATTTGGATTATAGAATAGAAACACAAGGTAATAAGATTAATTTATTTGGATTTGGTCTTAATACCTTATGCAGAACAAAAAAAAAGGACAAAATGAGCAGAAGCATTATATAATAAAGTTTTACTTGATGTAGAACCAAACATTTAGTGCTTAGAGAGAAAACAAGAATTTGATTTATGAAAACATCTGAATTGCTGCAGGTGGTGGTGTAAACTATTTACACATCTGTCTGCATCTGAATGGAAGTGGAGCTTCAAATTTCTGCCCAAGATCTCTGGGCCTTCTGGTTTCCCATTGAAATGGCAAAACATTGAAAACCTTCCACTCATCTCATCTACTCCAAGATGAAGGTACAAAATTTGAATTATTATAAATAAAGTTTACCTTAATTTCAACACAAAGCCTACTTTTGCAATTTTAACAAGATAAAAATGTAAAAGCAAAAAAAAAAAACCCTTTATAAAAGTAGTCTTCAACATGAGAAAAAAAATACTTGAAAATATTTTGTTTTTTGCTAGTTTGTCAGAAAAATCGTATCATTTTGAATAATAAGTATGTTTTAAAGTGGGATTGAGCATATAATGGATCTTGCTAAGTTTGAAAGAAAAGTTTTTTAAAAAAAGTTCAGCAACACTGCATTGTTAATCAAAATAATTCTGAACGCAGATAATGGAATGACTAAACATGGCTCTCAGAATATTCAAGTGATATTGGTGATTTCTAACGGGTCTTTGATTTGGAGGGAAGTGCAATGAAATTGGCATCCTGGCATTTCAAATTAAACTGTAGATGGCATCTCCACATCTGCTAGCTGAAGATATTTCTTTAATATGAGGTGTTTATAAACCTCTGTATTTGCAGCATTTTGATTCCATTAATAGCACACTAAAGGTGAAATTTTAAAAGATCTATAAATAAAATAAAAATACTTACACACACTATAAGCCTTTTTTTTTTATAGTACAGTATAACCTCCATAAGAGAAAAACCCCACACTAACAGAGATACCACTAAACAAAGGACAATTTCCATGGCTAAAATGATTTCTTGTCAATTAGCTACCCTCGGGTATGTGGACACCTTTCTATAAATAGCAGTTGGGCTCTGCAACTAGGTATCATTTAGAGAGAAGTTCTACTGTGATAGAAGAAACTTGTTGCAAAAATACATATATTTTATTTATAAATATTTCCCCTTTAATATTATATTAAAAGAATGATAAATAAGTGAGGAGCTGTAAAGAGAACAAAGGCTTAGAAAGGCTTCCAGTTAAAGCAGTACAAGCCTTGCTAGTGGAGGCCAGGAGTTGAAAGGTCACTCTACTAGAGTTTATCTAATCAATATGCTGGTAAACAGTAAAGGGTGCTATTGCAATAGTCTGATGCTGACTGGGGGGAACATGTCAGTTTTAGTTGGAGAACCGGGCACTACTCTTGGGAAAATATTGATCTCGAAGCCCCCATGTAGCCCCAATAAGCATACTTCCTCTCCCTTATTGTATTTTTCCTTTAACACTCTCACTAAAAATATTATTATTCAAGTCATTTAAGGCCGATCAATGAAACTCCATACCATTTTATTAAAGTATTTTTATTTATTGAAAAAAAAAATGAATATAATCTAAAAATGTTATTTTTAAAAGCAGTATGCATAATCAATTCCACTGCTATAAATTGTGGAAATTTTATTGAAGAAACCTTATGATGGAATCCATCATATCCAGAAAGCACAACAGCATTAACAGAAGAAGAGACATTACAGAAATTTATAATATACTATTCCCTGAACCCACCTCATAACCTCCAAATGAAGATATCATCTCTGAATAGCAAAGTCAATAAGCACACGCAATGGAGGCCCGCGCTGATCATGCAACTGTAAACATTCGAAGCATTTTATTTGATTTTAATTTTTATTCTATTGGTGGTTCAATGTAAATATTTTCTCCTGTAAAAGGGCTTTCTTGCCCGAAAGCTAGAGATATTTATAAATAAACAATTTGTATTAAAAAAAAAGACACTTTTCTCTGAAGGCCTAATGTTTGTATTTTAATTGAAGAAACCTGCAACATTTTAACAATAATAAACGGGTTCGATTCCCGCATTGGACACTTTTTTCTGTTTAAAAAAAAAAAATGCTCCAATGGCCCCCCGATTTTTACAAAAGTCCAACCCCCACCAGCAAGTGCAAGTAACCAAACGGGGCTCTGGCACATTTGTAAGTGTAAAGTCGAACTGCTTTCACATGTGTAGACATGTGGTGCGCTTACAGTAAAAAGCAGTCGCTAACTACCCACCATGATTATCATGGCCTGTACCACGTGTACTAGGGATAAGCAAAAAAAAAAAAAAACAATAATAAAAATGCTATTCACCCCAAACATTACTACCAATATTGGAGTTCTTCAATGTTATTTAAATGGTAGTAGTTGACTGAACTCTCACTGCTGGCTGACAAAGTGGATGTAATATATCTGCATTCAAGAGACCAAACTTAAATCAAGCTGAATTAGGGGTTTTCAATATAACATTAGGCAACACAGAGAGGCTGAACAAATTGGAGAGGGTGTCTGTGTTAAGAAAATTAACATTAAAACAAATACAAGTTTTACAGAAATATTGGGGATGCAATATCTTCAACAGCTAGTATACTCCCGAACAAACCAGGACCAACATTAAATAGCATTGCCAATCTATTGTAGGATAATTCAATTATTCATTTTTATAATTATTATCCCATAAGGCCATGGACACTATATACATTGACTAAGGGCAAGATTCGTTGGAGATATGATACAAGTCTTCTTTAGTGGCCCCCATGCACGAGACATGTTCTGGGGCTGCTTCCTCCCTCTTCAATCCCCATGATGGGGTACTGCTGCTGTTGGCTGGTCATCCAGGGGGCACCCGGTATAAGGCCTCTAGGAGGTGGCAGTGATATTTGTTTCCCCTTACAATCATTCTTGAAAATTTTAACGGCAAAAACCAGTTATGGTGATCTTATGAGCATAAAGGAAGAGGAGAAATCTATTTTAAATTTCTTTTATGAAACAAATTTGATTGTCATAAAAACTGGAAAACCCACCTATCTCTCATTCTCATGGTCTCTTATGGTTCAACAGATGCTCTGGACATCACAGCTGTTACACTGTACCTCTATGGAAGCACTACCTGGAGCAACTTGAACCCTGTAGCATACGACCAACAACCTGTTCTAATAAACATCAACTCAAGATCACAGAGAACCACACAAATCAAAAGTCCATTGAAGTTTCTGAAAAGCAAATTCGAAACTTTATAAGGAAATTATCTTGAAGACCCTAAAGAGATGAATAAAATAAAATAGAAGATCCCAATCTAGATGTTCTTATACTTAGATCTATCATTCTACAAGCAACAAAAAAGATCATACATGAAGAAAAATATTATTCCACACTATAATGAATTATAACCTTAACTCAAAATACAATAAAAGAACCATTTATACACAATACAGTCAAAACATATAACTCTATTTGATCGCAGATTGAATTATAAAAAAAGCAATGCCATAATAAAATAAAATACTGTCTCCTTAAAAGAAGAGATTGGCAACCTAAACACGCCCATTACAGATACCAAACTATGGTACATTACTAAATCCCTTCATTCAAACACACCAAATACAAACACCTTACAAGATTCTCATGGCAATCTGATATTTCTGAGATTTCAAATGCATCTGTAAAAGATTAATAGCCTAGAAACGAACCCGAGTAGAGAGAGAAAAACAGAAAAATGGGTCAAACAATATAAAAATTCTGCACTCTCTACAAATATTGAACCCTTATTCAATGATCCCATCACATTCCACACAGATAGAAAACACACACACAGATAGAAAACTTATGGAATAAATTATACTTGTAGAATTAAAAATGTCCTTATTAAAGAAAATATTATACCAAAATACCAAGTAGCTTTAGGAGAAATGACTCCACAGCTGATCAATTTTTTATTTAACCCAAACCATTTATAATAACTTTCAATCAAGCTCAATTAAATCCTCTATTGCAGCATTCATTGATTTCAGTTCTGCATTTGATAAAGTCTGGTGACAAGAAACTCTTGACTGTATTATATCTGATTGCATTAATGGCAAAATCTACAAAAGGGTTTACAACTTCCTAAAAAGTTGAACAATCAGAGTAGGTCTCCAGATTACACTGTCCAAAACATAAAATCAAACTAAGCAGCATTTTAAGCCCCATTTTTTTCTCCATCTACCTTGATGGCTTAAAATACTACCATAAAACCAAAATAGCTGATGACAGTCTTATGACAATAACTTCAACACAGACCAATGCTACCTAAGCGATGCAATTAAAAAAACGAACAAGATTCACATCAAAAACACAAAAAAAAATCGACCCTAGCAAATCTGTGTTTACACCATAAACAACTATCTAAGATGATTCATTCCAAAAATTAAACTAAATCACATAGATATTAAATGCAACAACCCCAGATACATATGCATGCAACAATGCACCTGGAAATATTGCAGAATATGACACTGATCTAATTCCTTTGGAGCACCAATGACAAGTATCCCAAACAAAATTAGAGAAAAAACTCAAACAGCATAGAACAAGTAAATTAATATAAAATAAATGGCTACCCTCCGAAAAAAAAAAAAAAAAGAGATAGAGAATTTAGATTTAAAAATCCACAATACACAAAATTCTAGAAACAAATCCAATAAATTAACTGAAAAACTATAAATTACCTGCTCATCCCACCAAAACACAAGTTTGGAGAATAACCTTTAATCTAAAGCTAAGAAATTAATTTAACAAGAAAAATGAAAATCCACATATACTCAAGTCCCTAGCACTTGAAAGGGTGAATCAGTATAAAACAAACTTATAAAAACTTGCACTGATGGCTCTAGATTGTTATATGGGAGTGGTGTGCAGGTCAGAAACCAAGGTCAAGAACTCAAGGTCACCAACAAGTTTGGGAGCTCTGTAATGCTGACCTAGAAGTTATCAGCCTAGCCTTAGAACACATTGATAAAGAGGGCCCACATAAACTGTCTTCTTCACAGACAGCTCTACAAATCATAAAACATTGCTACCCCAGCTCTAAAATGTCCCTGAGGAAAATTGCTCTGAATTTAGACAAACTTCACAGAGACACACAAATCACCTTCCAGTGGATCCCATTCCACATAGGACTGAAGGGCAATGACACAGCAGATGCGCTTGTAAAATCAGCAGCAATGCTTGGCTCAGACCTTGATTCAACTCCCTTCAAATGCTTACAAAAATTAAATATCCAGGCAAAACTACAGAAATCAATATCCTTCATTGGTACCTAAACCAAGAGCTTGGAACTTTTCTAGAGTGTGGGATGAACCGACAGGCAGCAGCAACCTGTATTTCCAGGCTCAAAACTGGCCATACAAGACCGTTCTTTTCCAGAATGGATTCAAGACCCTCCCACAATGCACCATCTGCAGGAGCAAAGAGACTTCACTTGGACCACCTCTTGAGATGTGTGGGAGCCTCAAGACAGGACTTTTATACCAACCCTATCAAGATTTTAAATTTTATCCCTCAATTCACATAGTCTCTGTGACCTTGTATACAATGGGATGATAAGGCATTTAGTACTTTTGTCTGAAGATGGTAACAACGTTGTTACTGAAACGTCATACACTATTTATTTGGATTTAGTCTTATTACCTTGTGTATACAATGGGATAAAATGATAAAAAATAATTTTAAAGATTTTAATTTTAAACAATAAAGCATGTACCAACACATTACATATTTTTGTTGCTTCTTGGGAAAATAAGGAAAGACCTCATTAAATTATAACTTGTTGAGTCAACAATTTCTTTAGGACTCCAATCAGTAAATAATATGTATATATAAGGATATGAAATAAACTAATGTGAAGATAGAGAGGGCAATGTGAAATACACAATATGAGGAGAGAGGGAGACAATAACCCCACCTGGCTGGAGTGACTCACCACGGGTGGTGGTGGGTGACTCAACATATCTACCACATTGATTGTTGACCTACTGAGTTTCAGTTCTCAGTGCATAGAAACTAGAGCTTGATCCTTCTTTTTATATTAATTTTTCAAACAAAATTTTATATATATATATATATGTTATATTAAAATATTATTCTATTTAAAATTATATTTCAAAGATCCAAATACTCTGCTAAATCGACCGCTAGAGGTCACTCTTCCCTATAAAAACCCGTTGTTGTTTTATCCCGATGGTCGGCTCAAACATTTGTACATTATGTAAATAAGCTTTTCATTTTTTTATTCTTACGCCTTAAGCCAGGCAGTACTTTAATCAAATTATGTTCTTATATATTACTTTAGCTCAAATAAAACAATCTCTGATCAAAACCATTTTTATTATTATACTTTCAATATTTTAGCCACGACTGCATCACCAATACCATTTAGTCCTAAAAAAGAACCAGCAAATAACTAACATAGTATAATCCTCAAGATAATTAAATACAAGCAGAAAATCATCTCTCTATTTCTATTCATTTTTGTAACATATATATAGCTTTTTATTGTTCATTAAAAAAAAAAACATATTTCAATATCAAGTTAGAATAAAATCAAATAGTGTTTACAGTTATTTGAAATAAAACAATTCAAATAACCACCCTATGTATTTGATTTTATTGTAACACTATTGGCAATTTATTGTAGAAGGGCTTTCATGCCAGAAACTAGAGATTTAGAAATTAAAATGCTTTAAAATAAACTTATTCCCGGAAGCCTGATATTTTCAACTTTTATTATTTATGTAGTGTTGTGTCTCTCCAATCACCAACATGTGGCCTTTATTTGCCTGCACAAGATAAGGTACAAGACTAACTTAACTTCCACTCTACTCTAAAACTGTATTTATATTCACCAAAAGCATAATAACTATGCAAATAGTGCAGATACAAGAATAAATATGATGCACTAGTGCGCCATCTGTTATCAAAATTCAAAACCATTTTAAACGTGTAAAATTCTTTTTGAAACTAAACAATTTCTACTTACCTTACTGCAATGGAAAAATTAATGGGAGGGCATGGCTCATCAGTGGTGAACCCACCCAGCGGTTTCGCCAGTTTAATCTACCATACCGCTGTTAAATTGCATTTTTGGAACTTCCTTTTATAGTGATACTGTTGCTAGACTCTTGGAATGGGTTATTTTAAAAGAACTATGGACATAAGCTTTTAGGACAGTAGAATTACATATAATTATAAATATATAATATGCTTCCGCAAATATCAAATTGTGTATTTTATTGGAACATTTATAATATGATGCACTAGCGCACCATCTGTTATCAAAAGCCAGGCCCTCCCATTAATTTTTCCATTGCAGTAAGGGCAGTAGAAATTGTTTAATTTCAAAAAGAATTTTACACGTTTAAAATAGTTTTGAATTTTGATAACAGATGCCACGCTAGTGCATCATATTAAAATGTTCTAATAAAGGACACAATTTGATATTTGCAGAAGAGCGATTGCTCGAAGCATATTATATATTTATAATTATATGTAATTCTACTGTCCTAAAAGCTTATGTCCATAGTTCCTCTAAAATACCCAATTCCAATTCCAGAATAGTTTCGAATTTTGATAAGAGATAAATATGCTAATACACATCACTCCTAGTATATTCAGGCAGTCTGGTGGTCTTCTGACTTGCTGCGGCGGCAGGGCACTGGGACAGGTCCTGGTTCCAATTCTAGTGGTTTCCAGTCCTGAGGAATCCGTTCCTTTCAACTCTTTATCAACCCTAGTAACCTCCTCTTCCATTTTTTTCTCCTGTCCTCCACCCATAGGATGCTCTCAGGAGGTGCTAGGCAGTATCAAATCCCTTGTCTCATCTTATTTTTTCATTGCAGGCTGTAGTTGATTTATGTGCCTTTTAAAGTAGAGGTCCTCAAAACTAATAAGATAATGGGCTGTAGCACAATAGTTTTATGATGGTACCCCTTTTCCATTTGGGTCCCAAAGCATAATTGCGGAAATAAACATCAGAACCAATTGAAAAATATTATTGTTTGCTCACGCCATCATGGAACACCTCTCCCATTTTTCCCATTTTCAGAATTAAATTTGAAAACCTGGATTTTAAGCTTATTTTCATTAAAAGTTCCACAAGAGATTACTTTACTACAGTTTGAGGAAAAGCTCTATAAGCAAATAAAAAATCTTTGTTGATTTACCTCTATACTGTCCTTTCCTTGGTTCTTTCATAACGAGTTCTTTAATTCACATACATATCACTCCGCCAAACCATTTGTGCTAAGATTGTACGGACTAGCTTTAGTATGCCTAATTCCATTCAATTTTGTAAATTCCGTAAATTCATTTGAAACAAACTGTCTACCATTGTCTGTCACCAAAAATTCGGGTAATCCAAACCTGACAAACACTTCTCCGAGATGTCTTATAATAGTTCTGCTCGTAATATCTCTTAGGATAAAAATTTCCAACCACTTTGTATATGTGCCTACAAGACCATAAACATTCTTCCCATAAATGGACCTGCTAGATCTAAATGAAGTTGATGCCACAGTTGTTCAGGCCAAGTCCATTCTGAAATGGTAGAAGGATTCTTGGCATATTCTGCACTCTCTATGTTTTGTCTATGCCCGGCCACCAAAAATGGCGTCTGGCAATCATCTTCATTTTTACTATTCCCATGTGCATTTCATGTAAATCATTTATAATTAAATATCTTAATTTTAGGGGAATTACCCCTCTTTCATGCCATTGGAGACACCTGAACTCTGAGCTTAGTTTTATCCTATAATGAGGATATAGTGGATTTACATTAGATACTCTCTGCCAATTGTTTTCCTTAACATTCCTCAATAACATGGCAAACATGACAATGCCTCAACATTGCCATCACCAGTTTTTCGAAATTCCACAGTATATTTGAGCGCAGATAATTTTAAAGACCAACTCTTGATTCTTGATGCTGCACATATGGGGATCTGTTTCTGGGATGAAAATTGTGCATCAATGGTTGGTTGTCTGTGATCAACACTAACTGCCGTCCCAAAAGATATTGTCTAAATTTCACATACCCATAAATTATACCTGATTTTCTAATTTTCTTTTTCTAATTGGAAATAATGTATTTCCGCTTCCGTTAACATTCTTGAAACAAAAGCTATTGGCCTTTCTTCTTTTCTATTGTTTCTATGACTAAGAATTACTCCCAGTCCATAGCTCGATGCATCACATGCAAGAACTAGTTCCTTTGTTGCATCATAATGTACCAACACAGACTCGTCAGTTAGCAATGATTTGAATGTTTTAAATAATCTCCAATGTTTGCTGTGGTTCAATTCCATTTAGAATTATTTTTTAGAAGCTGATATAATGGGTTAAAATATTGGCAATATTCTTTATAAATCTAGAGTAATACATCTGGAGACCTATAAAAGATTTCAATTGTGAAATGTTTTCAGTTCAGGTGCTTCTATCACTGCTTATATTTTATTACGCATGGGATGCAATCCATTTTTAAACCTAAATATTCAACAGATTTTACTGCAAATTTGCACTTATCTTGCACTTCTATTGCCACATTGAAAACACACACTTTCTCCCTTTAGTGTGATAGGCTTATGCTGCAACTTCCTATCATTATTTTCAGCCCTTCTAGCTTTTCTGGAATAGTAGCTACTTTCGCCAGCAATTGAACACTACTGACCTGCTCACTAAACCTTTAACCAGAGTCCTCCATGATACAGCAAGACATGATGTCGGATCTAACCATCTGATGGCCAGCGAGTTGGAGGGAGTATGATGGCCAGCGGCCCGGCCAATGATCACCCACCTCACCTCCCGTCGCATCACGGGATTGTCTGCCGGCTTTGTTTATCATTATGTAAATATGTTCACGCTAGCTTTGCTTTGTATTCCATTTAATCTCTTTTTTTTTTTCTTTATATATCCTAATAAAAATAAATGTTTCTCTGATAATTGTGCTAACAATTTCTTTACCCAAAAATCCTGGAGGATTCTCACAGAGAGGGAGATTTTCCACCAACCTGGGTGTTGAGAAATAAATATCTGTTAAAATCAACAAATGGGGGGAGTTTTACAGGCAGTAAGTATGTCATAGAGCAATGGGCAGGAAGATCCCAATTGTAAGGTGTCCGCACCTGTCTCTGAAGAAGTCTGCCAATTCCTTGGAAGCCACTTGGCCATACTTCAGATTCTGGGTCAGCACATCAAACCCATTGTTGTTTTCTCCCTGAAACACCATCAAACAGTTATAAGGTGGGGCTCCATAGTTTCTAAAATTAGTGTTAAGCTGCCTTTTATTTAAAAAAAAAAAGTTTTCTCCTGACCATGAAACTGAATGTTGTGGATGGTCTGTGCTATCTATGAGAAACAATACCACATTATTTATTTGTTGATGAAGCACAATTTGGATTATAGATTATAAACACAAGGTAATAAGACCAAATCCAAATAAATAAATAGTGTGTGACGTTTCGGCAACAGCGTTGTTGCCATCTTCAGACAAAAGTAGTGAATGAAGTCATTCAGTACTTTTGTCTGAAGATGGTAACAACGCTGTTGCCGAAACGTTACACACTATTTATTTATTTGGATTTGGTCTTATTACCTTGTGTATTATTTATTTGTATTCCAAAATATTGGCAAAAATCGTTTCTTAATATATAAAGAAGAGTCAACAACATATGTATCTAATAAGGCTGTCACTACCACTACTACATTAGTAAATTAAAATAGGTCAAATAATTTGTTCAATTTTAAATATGTGGAAAAATTATACATTAGGAAATAAAATGTCGATATTTTTAATAATATTAAAATAAGGTGACACACTATTTTATTCCATTCTCGTAGCTATTTTAGTTTGAATTTTACAGCTTTTTTAATAAGAGCTATTTTAATATTTAATTTTTTTTTATTATTATTATTATTTCAAAATAAGATAAAAACCAAATACAGTAAGTAGTATTTTGTTGATTTCCAGTCTGGTCATCTACGGCCAATGACAGAATGGTCGCAAAGTTTTCCCACTATGTACTAAGTGTCAACCTGCAACTCCAACACATTATTGACTCTATTGACTCATCCATTGATGTACTCTACTCATCCCGACAGACACCATCAAAAGTCTTAAGCTTTACAAGCTTGACACCCTAATATGATTGAGTGGAGATAAGAAAGAAGAAGAAGAGTATTTTGGTTCTGATATACAAGTGGGACAGGCTAATGTTTAAGTATGCTGTGCAAATATTCTTGAATTTATCTATCACATTTGTAACACACTAATAACACACACACACACACTTTAGATAATAAAGATTTTAAAATAGTTTATTGAATCGAAACAAAGTCAATGGTAGGGAAAGGTTAAAGAGTGTAACCTTGTTATAGCAGCTTCTTTTATAAGAACAACTTGGATATAACATTCCAATTTCAAAGTTCAGGTTCAAATTGTTTTAAAAGTGCAACACAACATAAAATATTGGTACCAAATGATAATGAGGATTGTTCGAATGTGTGGTTCGGTTGATACATTATAACCTCGTTAATTCAACACTTGCGGTAATCCGGCCATATTTTCATGCCCTCCAGCCTATCAAATAGCAAACGTTAATTCCATCTAATAAGGCTAATTGGACATTATCAATAATTCAACTGATTCTCAAGTTTCGACAACATTAAATAATTCTTGTTAAAAATACAAATTTATTGCTTAAAATACGATACTTTGACATGCGGAACACAGTGACCAAGGTTAGCGTATGCGCACTATGCTTAAAAATGTTAAAATGTGTCGTAAATATAGGTGCTGACATCTACACACGATTATTTACTCAACAATTTAAGCCTAACTTAACGGTTGTTAGCAACGGTGTCTTAAAAGCCAAAAAAAAAATTATCCTTTTCTATATTTACTAAATTTATTTGTTTTCTTCCCATTGTATTCATTCACTTAGATTTAAAAAATATTTGTAATTTTTCCTTTGTTCAAAAATCTATCAATTTTATCTATCGTTGAACATGAAATATTCAGAAGAAAAAAAAAGTCCCAATGGTATCAATTACCATTATTAATTAAAATATATTAGACCCAAAAGTATTTTAAAAACATTTTAATTATATATTTGGTTATCATATATAAAATAGAAATGAATGTTGTGATGAAATCATCTTACTTAATAAAGATAAAGGTCCCTTCTGTGTCAAAATAGACATCATAACTTGGCGCCATCTATTGACCGTCGCCACAAACTAGCAGCCCAGTGACAAGCCACAACACCAGTAATGGCCCTTGTCAGTAGCCTAGGTGGGATTTTATTCCATGAGATCCACAAGGGATTCAATGGAATCCTCACAATCTGCCAAAGAGGTGTTTAGCTGGTAAAGTGGCTAGGCCAAATCTATGACCAAAATAAAGATGGAAATTTTGCCAGGAGGATATTCATCTATAAAGGTCGCCTCTCCCATCAAAATAGATGGCGTCTAGTTATGGCGCCATCTATAATTTACTTTAATCCGACTGAAAGTTCAGATCCCTTGGGGTGTTGAATCTAAAAAAGGTTAGAATGTATTTCTACAAAGTGGTGAATCACAGGCTGGTTACTCACACACAAGGGCCTCTTGAAATCTGCCTTGATAAAATGTTGCAGACCCATTAGGGGCACTTAAAAATTGTTTTTCTCTAAGGGCCAACTTGGCTATTGCTGTCAAGTGAGCAAAAAGTCCTTGCAGTGTATTGCGACTGAGAATATCTGAGTCACCATTTTCTGTACCTAGTTCAGATTTGAAGGAACATAGCACACAACATGTTTAATATTCCTCACCATTTTAGCTATATAGTTGGGGTTTTGTTGTTGTTGTTGAATATCTTACAAAGGACCAAGCAATTTGGATTATAGATAAGAATAACAAGGTGACAAAAATAATACCTATAATAGCAACCAACCCCGTGCCATTTACTACGCTAACTCTCAAATAAATACTTTTTAGAACTGGGTCAAGCAATGCAAGGAGAGTTTCTCAAAGGGCTTCATGGTGGTTGCAGGTTTCTGCTACAATGAAAAGCTTCCTATAAAAAAGGTGGACCCAAATGTCAAGATGAATTCACAAATCTGCCAAAGACTTGTCTTACACTCATTATTCAATAATTAGGTCACATTTTTGTATCCAAGTAACTCAAGATATGTGTGGCTGCACCATAATAAAGCCACGAGTCATATCTTACATTCAACATTTAAATACCTAGACAAAAAGATGGATGAAACCGGAATTTCATACATCCCTTTTAAGCACATCCTTGCCAAATCCCCAGACTTGGCCCCTATGATTTTTGTGTTTTTGGCTTGCTGAAAACTGTTCTTAGGTCTAGAAAACCGAAGACGCTGGATAGTCACTGGAAAGCTGTTGAGGAATGTTGGAATGGTCAAAATATTCTTAGATGAAGCCTTATTTCCTAGAAACAGCTATGCAGGGCTGTTGTTTAACATTAAGGATTGCACATAGAAAACAAAAGGTTACGCAAACATTTGTAAATTATTTTTAATAAAGCATTATTATCATTATTTTAAAAATGGAACACTTTCTGTACAGATTGTAGTTATTCTCTGTGGTTAAAAAAAAAACTTCATTTATCTAAAACTTTCAAAATCTCTACACAAAGAAAAATAGGAGTTTTGAAGACAACATACACTTTTAAAATGTTCTCATTTTATAGAAAGTCTTGACCAAAAAACAATAACCATTTAAATAATCTTATTTCATTTTACAGAGCATCAGGCAATATAACTATGTATATTGTCCAAAGAACAGGTAGAAATGTTACTAAATGGCTTTGCTTCTTAATAAGAACATTCAACCTTGAAAATTGGTTCAGAACATTCTTTTTTCATTGTGTATCTTTTTTTTTTTTTTTTTTTTTTAAGTTGAGAGATATGATAGCATCTTTAAAAAAAAAGTGAGGGGAGGGGGGAGGTTGTGTAATTTTAATATTAACCAAAGTAGAGAGATAGACAGAGAGAGGCACCAAGGCCAGAATTAAGAATAGATGAGAGGTGATGGATGGGTCAGATCAATACTGGGTGGTAGAGTGAGCCATCAATAACAGCTGCAGCGGGTGGAAGGCTTCAGTAATGTGAGACCACTACACCTCCCTCCCTCCAGATTAGATTAGCATCCACCAAAGATCCTGATTATAGTCATAACTCTCTTTTTTCCTCCTATTTCCCTCATTGGGGATAAGATAAAATGGGATAGTAAAAGGTAACAACTCCAAATAAGTAGGTTATACATTCCACTCTCAGACTGCTGCCAGCTTATCAAAATGTTTTCTTTCTTTCTCATTTATTTTTTTGGAGTAAAGAGCATTTAAATACTATATACATCGACAATAAAACTTCTCTGTAAAGGACACTTAGTTGTAGAGCCAAAGTGTCCTTTAGGGAGAACTGTCCTCTTACTAAAGAGTTGCTAATTGGCAAAAAAAGGTAATTTTGGCGATGAAACCTGTCCTTTGTAGAAAGGTGCTCTCTAATAAGAGTGTCCTCTCATGGAAGTTTACTGTTTATTAAAAAGAGAAAAGGTAAAATGGTAATATTAGCTATGCTGAAAGAAATGCTAAAAAAAGATAGTTTTAAATAGCAGTATATTTTAAAGTGTGATGAAGGTATATCTATAGGCATTGTTCATAAATACTGATAACATTATCTTTGTTAGAACAGTTCTAAGAACTCAAGTTTAATGTCCCATGGTTATAACAATGAACATAACCTAAAAACTTAGCCCCAAGTAATGTTATAGCAAAGGTTAGACTGCAATAGTTTTAACACTTTGTTATCAGACTCTCCTTTATTTATATTTTCCACTATGACTAGTTAGATTGTCAGTACAAGGAGGCTGCTTGGGTGCAGGCCCAGGATCACCTGCTCATTAGTTAAAACTCAATGAACAAGCTGATGTGGAAGAGAGAACCTCATCAACCATTGTGTAGAAATGGCTTGCTAGCCACTTTGAACTAATAATAAAGAAACAATTATCCTTATTGATAAACTATGTTTCTACTTTAGCAATTATTCTAAGAATCTTTAGAAACAAAAAGTAATAAGACACCAAATAAATAAAAAGTGTGTGACATTTCGGTAACAGTGCTGTCACCATCATCAGACAAAAGTACTGAATGAGAAAAAAAAAACCACAGCATGTTCTTAATAGCACTGTTATCAGGAACTCCGCCTTTGCCGGTCCCAAGCCCGGATAAAAAAAGGAGGAGGGGGAGCAGTAACAAGCTCACTAAAAAACCTGGGCTCAGCTGACCCGGCTGATAGTACCCTGTAAGGGCTCCTAATCCAGAGATACAGGATGAGCAGCGTTTTTACTCTATGTAAGGAGCGGCTGCACATGTCGTCTGTTCCTCATGTCAGTGGCGGCCATTTCTTTTGGAGCTAAGTCGGCCTGCCACTGAGTAGTGCTCCCAGTCTTAATGACAAAGGCAGACGCATACTACTTCACCCAATCATGATGGTTGTCAACAGACACCCCAATATGAATGAGTGAAGATAAGAAAGAAGAAGAAGACTGTTATCAGGTGTGTAAATAAGATAGGTGATAAGAAAACACAACAAATGTTGGAGATTGGGTTCTGTTCCCATACAGATTGCTGTAAGAATCCCTGGACACTTGGCTAATTATTTCAACTTCTTTTTCTAAGGCATTTAAAGGGAAATTTAAAGGGAATGTTGAATTGTAGCTGATTAAATAGGAAATAAAATTTATTAAGCACAAATGTTACTTTTACAAATAAAACACTTTCAAAACTTTCAATTTGAGAGGGAGATTGAATAAAATGGTTAACTATAGTAAGTAATAAATTGTAGTGTACTTTGTATTACAGATTGTAACTTGAGAGAGGCAATGCTTGGATTTGAAAAATTGGTTGAATTGATATAAGTGTTGAGAGAATTATAGTTGCTTGAATTGATGAGGTTCTACAATAAATACAAGAAAATAAGACCTAATTCAAATAAATTAATAGTGTCTGATGTTTTGGTAACAACGCTGTTACCAAAATGTCACACTATTAATTTATTTAGATTAGGTCTTATTTCCTTGTATCTATAATCTAAAATCCAAATTGTGCTTTATCAGGTTCTACAATATTAAGGATATCCAAAGTGTGAAATGGCACTAAAGTTTCCCATCAACTTCTCAAAATGTAAAAGACAAAAGAAGTTCAGGCTGATGCTCACACCCTAAGAGAGCAGGAAACATTATTAAAATGTAATTGGCATCAAGGAGGAACACAGGATAATTGTTCAATAAAGAATTGCCCCCTGACCTATACTTACATATACTCCCTATTAAAGGCACCTAGTTGCAGATCCAAGGTGAGGTGTCTTCTTGCCAGTTATTATTTTATGTTAAAAATTAAAAATACCTTTTAATAAGCACATTAAATCATATTATCTTGTGTTTTTATAAATAAACTTGTTAAATTTTTCATTTATGATGCATTAGTGCGCCATCTGTTATGAAAATTCAAAACTATTATAGACTCGTACGACTCTTTTAAAAAGTAAGGGCAGTAGAAATTATTTTATTTTTAAAAGAATCATATGCGTCTATAATAGTTTCGAAATTTTTCATTATTTATTAAAAGTATATTTTATTTTTTTAAATAATTATCTATTTTAAGCTTCTTATGTGAAATGGAATATCATTTTAGACTCTAAGCTTCAATAAACGTAGTTAGTTTTGTTTTAATGGATTACTCTTGCACCCTTCATCCCAATTTCTAATCAACTAGCCGAATGACCCGGGCAACGCCAGTGTTTTACCCGATTGAATGTTTTGATTCAAATACTATTTGTTACAATTATAAATTGGCGCCTTAATTAATTGCATATGTTAGTTAATAACTATAGCCTATGTGCTTTATCTGTCTATGTATTGTTGGCTTCCGTAGGCGTCTCTTACTGGGAAAAAGAAAGAGAGGATTCCATTTGGTTATTATCTAATATATGCATTTATTTAGGGAGTGACCCGCTCCAACACAATAGTTACATAAATAGCGAGTGGGGAGGGGGGGGCAAAGATGGTGTGACCGTAGCAACCAATAGGAGGGCTCCATTCCAAAAAAAAAGCAAACGGTGACAGAGAGAGAGAGATGACTGATTAGGAGATGAGGAAAGATGCTCGTAACTGTATATTTCTAATCAATAGTAAGATCCAAGTTATATTCTTTATTTACAGTGAAATATTTTTGGTATCACATCAAATGTGTATAATACTGTGGGTAATTTCATAATATTGAAACTATAATTTTCATATTTTTATTTTGGAAGTTTTCCCAACAGACACATTTCATTCACTATCTGACGTACTCCTTACAATAGTTGAAAAAATCTTTAAAATAATAATGATTTACACTATGTAATTGGTTAACCCAGGTTCCTGGAGCTAACAATTTTTACAATAGGTTACATAGTAAGAGAGAGAGAGAGATAGCCCAGCTAACCGGCACAATTATTAAGGATAAAAGATACAAACAAAGATGAAAGTTATAACAAAGATGTATATTTTATTTTTAAATACAGTGGTACCTCGACATACGAGTAATTCGTTCCGCAACCTTGCTCGTATCTTGAATTACTCGTATCTCGAAGCAAATTTCCCCATACAAAATTCCCATTTAAAATCACAGATTAATATCTTCAACACTACCGAACCGAACTCGTATCTCGAATTTCGCTCGTAACTCAAAGCAAAAAAATCACTTGCTCGTCGGCTCGTATCTCGAAAAACTCGTATGTCGAGGTACCACTGTATATTATTTTTTTAATATAGAGGTATTTTTCAATAAATCTTGAGTGATAAGGCACAATTTGGATAATAGATTATAAACACAAAGTAATAAGACCAAATCCAAATAAATAAATAGTGTGTAACGTTTTGGTAACAGTGTTGTTACCATCTTCGGTACTTTTGTCTGAAGATGGTAACAATGCTGTTACCGAAACGTCACACACTATGTATTTGGATTTTACTTGTGTTAATAAATCTTGAGTTTTATTAATGGTAATTTGTTTACTAGGGAGAATCATACAGAGAACCTCTTAACACAAAGGATACCTATTAGCACAAAGGATACCTATTAGCAGAACCAATGTGTCCTTTAGAGAAAGAGGTGTCCAGAGCTGCTAAATAGAAAATGGTAATGTTGATATCTATCCTTTGATAAAAAGGTACATTCTAGCAAGAGTGTCCTCGCAAATAAGCTTTACTGTTTATGCAAATAAATCATGTGTTGGGAAAGTGTCTCTTATTTTAAAAACTAGCCGAATGACCCGGGCAACGCCCAGGGTTTACCCGATTAAATGCTTTTATTCAAATACTATTCATTACAATTATAAATTGGCGCCGTGGATGTCATTCTTGTATAATATATAATGAGTTTAAAAATTGTAAAAAAAAAAAAAATGCATCGGCCGGGAATCAAACCTGGGGCAGGCGAGCATTCTACCACTGAACCAAAAGCAAACAGTGACAGAATTAAGAACGCATGACGCTGATAACTGTATATATTAATTTGCTAGCAATAACAAATTTTCAATGGAAGGGGAATTTTGGTTGATGATAACTGCCCTTTGTATAAAAGGTGTACCTCTGTATTCAATATTAATTTTTTTCAAGTGTGTAAAATCATTTGTGTACAAAAAAGGCTAATTTTACCTCTACCCTATATTAACTCTTGTGGTATAAACAATGACCAAAGTGGATGCAGTAGATCATTGATTCATTATATTTTAGAAAAAATTCTCAAGATATGTTCAGTGTAACTTTTCTCTACCTCACTCTCATACAGAGGCCAGACACCCGGTTGTCTCCACACATTCTACCATCTCATCAAAGAGTGGTCATTAATGATTGAAGATTCCTCGAAAGCCAACAAGAGGTCACACAAATTTCTCTACAGAAACTAAATGTCAGATGGAATTGTCATATAGAGTAGAACCTCCCTATAAAGGACCCTAATTGCAGAGCCAAAGTGTCCTTTAAGGAGAGGTGTCCTCTTACCGGAGAGTTGCTAAATTGTAAAAATGGTAATTTTGCAATGAAAACTGTCCTTTGTAGAGAGGTGTCCACTAAAGGGAGGTTCTACTGTATTAATGTTTACCGAATTTCAAG
>CP092865.1:33628774-33959027 GCA_030710605.1 Cordylochernes scorpioides | reverse complement strand
CCTCGACGACCAATCTTTTGAATTTGCTGTTGATATTAGAGTAATATGCGTGTGGGTGGGATGTATTAAAAGAATGTCCTGTTTGTCTGATATGTTGTACGATGAGGGACTTGGGTTCATTATTTCTGATGTTTCTGTAATGTTCGTCCATCCTGTCCTTGATTCGTCTGCCTGTTTCTCCTATGTATATGCTATTACAGTTTGAGCATTTCAATGAATATACGGAGTTTGTGAAAAAAGGTAGGGTGACGGGAAAACTATTCCTGGTAATGGGATTTCTAACTATTGTTTCTAATTTAGGGGTGTTGGTATAAAAGGTACGGATACCATAGTTATTTTTTCGGAATCTAGCAATGTTGACACTATGAGTAGAGAATGGGATGGTGCATGTGGATCTATAAATTTGGCTATTAAGGTGCTGTTGGGGATTATAAAAGTGTCTAAGTATGAAATTTTTGGGGTAACCAGAGTTCATCAGGAGATCGATTATGTTTTGGGTTTCTATTTGTTTGAATTCTTGCGAAGAACAGTGAGTGAAAATGCGTTTCGACAAGGTTTTTACGGTGTTAATCTTATGCCTAAGGGGGCAGTATGATGTGTAGTGTATATAGGAGGGATGGAAAGAGGGTTTATAGTAAACGTTGGTAATGTATCTGCAATTATGTTTTGTAATCTGAATATCTAAAAAGGCTAGTGAACTATTGTTTTCTTTTCTACTGTGAAAAGTATGTCTGGGTATAGTGAATTTAATTTGGCATGAATTTTGTCCAAGGAATCAGTTTTAACTATACAAAATATGTCATCTATATATCTAAACCAAGTTAGGATATCTACTGGGAAATAATCTGTTATTGAATTGTCTATTTTCCGCATGACTATTTCAGATAGTGGTGAAGAAAGAGGGCTGCCCATGGGAGTACCTTTAGATTGCCTGTAGTAACGTTTATCGTAATTAAAAATTCTATTGTTCAGACAAATCGATATTAAGGAGGTTAATTTAGTTATCATATCTGCAGAGTAACCATGCGTCCGGAGGAATTCTATGGTGCATTCTATGATGATGGGGTGGGGGAGACTAGGGTATAGATTGATTACATCAAAAGATATCAATAGACTGTTGGGGATAACCGGTAGATGCTGAATATGGTTTAAGAATTTAGGTGTCGACTCTATGTCGAATGCTGTCGACTCTCTTCTTTACTGTGGTATTTCGGTGATCTGGTTTGTTGTATTGAGTCGTGGGGAAAGATGATGATCGCGCAGTCGTGATGGTGGTGAGTGGTATGGCACACAGAGACGAATCACAGGGGAATCCGAGGCATCAGAGAGAGGGAACGGAGAGACCAAGTAGCGGCCGGCGGGCCATCCACCCCGTTCACATAGACTTACTAACGATCTGTCTGCTGCTGCTGTCCGCTATCTGGCATCCAATGAACTGACTGACGACTGCGGGGCAAGCCCTTTTTATATGCTCAAGTCTTACGTCACCGGACGTCTGGCGCCCTGGCGTCGAGTGGACGGTTTACCTTATTTGGTTGCGGGTAAGCCCTGTCTACGTCATTTTATTGGCGCCGCGTTGACGCGACGGTTGACCTCATGGCTGCGGGATAAGTCTTTTTGGTTTCTACGTTCCCTCTAGATGTACCTCTGTATTTTATTGAACACACAAAAACGATACATACAAAGTTAAATTGATTAAAAGAGGATTGGGTACAATGATTAAAAGTCCATATTATATTAGGGGGTGTAAGAAGAGGTGGTGAGTATTTACACAGGTGTTTATGATTCTTAAATTACCCCATATATATATTAATATTTTATATATTATTTTCTATTATTATTATATTTAAAAACATGTCTATTGTAGGTTTTAGATATTTTAAATTTTACCGCAGTTGTATATACTCGTGAAGCGTCTCAAAACAATCTTGTTCCCCGAAGAAGTTTGACGAGTTGCCATACGAAATATTGGAAAAAATATATATGATCCAAAATAATCCTTTTCAAATAATTGTATATATGGATTGCTCAATTTTAAAACATATCATATATATATATATATATATATATATATATATATATATATATATATATATATATATATATATATATGTGACAATATAATAATAATGTGGGGAAAGAGAAACAATCACACCACAATTTGGAAGATGAACCCAGACAACCAGAGAGAGAGATGGGAGAGGCCCGGGGCCGGCCACCGCTGAGCGGCCGGCCGTTCGTATCGCACACAAAAATAATCCTCAACTGTCTTAATTAGTCCTGAGGTTCCAAGAAACGCCCCTGTTGTCGCCCCCTAGAATTTCGCTGGTGTCTCAAATGACTGGACTTTAGCTGCTGTCTCTCTCTGGGCTCACTCTAGGTTTACTTTATTATTCCTGGAAGAGTAATATTATGACATATGGCCCCCGTTGAAGAAGGCTGAACATGGTTTGAGTATACTTAAAGCTGGAGAAGCCAGGAATAGAGAAAATAATTTTACAGTTGAAATTAATTAAGGTAATGATGACATAGTTTTATGTAAATAAAATATTGTATAGTACACAAGTAAATATTATTTACAAGCAGTTTTACAACACCGGAGAGTTTGATATTTAAGAGAATTTTTGATAATTTCAAAGTTATAAAAGGCTATACACAATAACAACTAATATATTATAAGGGAAATGTTATTGAGAGGTGTCAACAAGGAGAAGAAGAGTCGCATATATACGATAAAAATATTGAGCCATTAAGACTGGGGAACTCTACAGTTTGAGATATGTTTTCAGGCTGACATGGCAAGGGGAAGACTTGGCATGGGTTTTCTATGCTATAGATGTAGAGTACGAGAAATGAGGTTGAGGCTGGAAATTGCGTGAGCTCAGGACTGAGGTAAATATAGAACTACATTCAATGTTAGAATTTTGGCGAACAGAGCGAGGGGAAACTTGCTTTGGGCAATTCTACCTTATCTATGCAGTTACTCGTGTAGCGAGTCCGAGGGGAAGTCCCGTGTGTAGGTGAGGAAGTCGCATGGACTTATAGTTAAATTGAGAAGATAAAATAGTTCGAGATACAAAGGTAGAATATAGGCGAACAGAGCGAGGGGAAACTTGCTTTGGGCCTTTCCACCTTAATTATTTCGATACCATGAGACTTTTGTAGTTTCAACTAATTGGAGGAATGTATGCGCGCACAGTGCCAAAAATTGGGACGAGGACGGCGTTGTCCTTTACAGGTGACAAGCTGCTCGGACACGAGGTGTTGTGCGAAGCGATGATTTCGCGATGGGTCGAACGTAAAACCCATGTCTGCGCGAAATGATGACGGACCGGACAGAATCAGCGACGATGTTTAACGTACCTCCGTGGGAAATATCGGGGGTAGGTTATATCGTGCTGGTTTGGACATGGGACAAACATAGATTTGAAGACAGAGTCCGTGTGGCGAACGTGTGGCGCGAGAAGGAGCGAACTGTGCCGCTCGATGCAGATTGTTCAAGTGCGAACAAAAGGGAGTTTATAAACATCTAGCAGTTAGTCAATCTGCATCCTGTGACGAACACACCAGTGGCTTGATGGTGTGGGTCGGTGGATATGCTAGAGAGAAACTACAAAATATTATCATAAATGAAGAGTGAAGATTAGAATTTTGAAATGGCAATATAGAAGTTCGATAATTGATTAATCAATAATTCTATAGAAGGTCATGAGCTGGTAGAAGGTTGACAAAGTTGTAAGGATGAGTGGGACATTAAGGGGAAGATAGATAAGAATCACCAAGGGTTGGTTGTAAGCAAGGCTCACGTGGTGGTTGGAATTCTTCGACGCCTGAATTACAGAGTGAATTTTGAGTCGTTTAGGGGAAGGAATTATATTTCGTGAGCCGTGCTTACAAGTAGGAGAGAAGGTCGTATACAAAAGGGTAAAGATGTTTAGGTACTGGAGCCCTATTGTGATTGAGCACTATTATGAAATTGATTGTTGTTATTATTAAAAATCGTAAAGCATGCATAGATAGAATGCCAATTTTAAGGAATGACTTTAAAATAAAAATATTTCATTAAAATGTCTATTATTAATTCGATTGGCAAGGTACAAATTTAATGGGCTACAAATATCTAGATAAATAGTATTGAGAATAAAATCATTGTTAATAGGCGTGGAGAGAATAAATTGAACTAAACTAATTATAGAAAATATTGGCATCAGAGTTTACAAGGAATGACTTTTTTGAAGAATGAATGGTAGGGGTGGAAACAATTACACTCACAGGTTATGCTGGTTGAGGGCGCAAGTAGATTCATTAAGTTCATTGAGAGAGGGTTCTTTCTTCTAATATTGTACGGGACAGTGTTGTCCGCCACAGTAGTGTCAGGGATATGGCGGAGTCTTGTCCATGATGATGGAAGGTGTCCTGCTCTGGCGCGGTGATCGTTCTTGGGCAGATCTAGTGCTGGGAGAAGTGTGCGGCAGGTTTATCACCGTCGTATGTGATTAGTTATTCGGGATCACGGTTCAAAAGTTGGTCGAGACAGAGGGTGAGGGCTCGAAGAGAAGCGGCTACAGTAGAGTAGGTCGTTGAGTTTTATGGAACTTAGTTGTGGGTTTGTCCGATCATCGTGGTGTTGCTTCTTTTTTCTTCATATACTCTGGTATATGAGGGATTTTCTTCTCGGCCAGGTCTTATCCTGTCGACTTTCAATGTGACAATATAATAATAATGTGGGGAAAGAGAAATAATCACACCACAATTTGGAAGATGAACCCAGACAACCAGAGAGAAAGATGGGAGAGGCCCGGGGCCGGCCACCGCTGAGCGGCCGGCCGTTCGCATCGCACACAAAAAATCCTCAACTGTCTTAATTAGTCCTGAGGTTCCAAGAAACGCCCCTGTGGTCGCCCCCTGGAATGTCGCTGGTGTCTCAAATGACTGGACTTTAGCTGCTGTCTCTCTCTGGGCTGACTCTAGGTTTACTTTATTATTCCTGGAAGAGTAATATTATGACATATATATATGATGATGATGATTCAAGACCATGGAATTATTGTAATATATCCAAATATGTAATACCACATGTGTCACCACGGGAATGTACATAACTTGCTATTTACTGCAACTATGAAACATCAAATAACATCAATCTGTACCGCTTAAGACTGTAATAAAGTATAGCAACTGTACAAATAGAAGGAATGGAGAATTACAGGAGAAACTTAAGTCTAAAACTAATCAGGCCGAATAAAATTAGGAAACGAGGCTTCAGAAATCCAGTCTAAGTTTTACGAGGTCATGGCACTCTTGGCTGATGTAACTCCCCCCCACCCCGATTACATCAGAAAGGGCAGTGACCTGCCTGGACCCGTGGAAGCTATAAAAGGAAGCTCTCAAACCTAAATAGTTAATACGTTTTGTTCCGTCAGCGAGAGCCTTGGTCCACGTCACATCGATTGCCAGGTAAGCCTTTCCTGCCTGAATCCTCCTCTTTCCTTTTCTTCTTGATGACAGCCGCTTCTTCTGTGGAATCTCTGTTTGCTTATTTCACCTTTGGTCAAGCTGTGTCACCTTCCCCACGACTGCATGGTAGAAGTGACATCGAGGCTCATCTAGTATTAGGTAAAACTAGTCCGAGAGGTCCCAAGATATCACATATACAGTGGTACCTCGACATACGAGCGCCCCAACATACGAGTTTTTCGAGATACGAGCCGACGAGCAAGTGATTTTTTGCTTTTAGTTACAAGCGAAATTCGAGATACAAGTTCGGTTCGGTTGTAACACGCAGTCGCGCCATCACGCGCACACCCAGGAACTGACGACTGAGGAGATACAAGAGTTACAGTCACAGCAGCATACTGAGGTTATGCAAGTAATTGGTTTTAAGAAGTCAGAGGAGGAGGTTATTTCTACAAGTGAGATAAAGGATATCTTAGGAATGTGGGAGAGAGTTTCATAGTTCGTGGAAAAAAAACACCTAGAAAAAGTTGCAACAGGTCGTGCATCTGGCCTTTTTAATGACACTTGCCTAACTCATTTCCGGAACATTCTGAGAGGGAGGAAGAAACAAACCTCCTTGGACATGTTTTTTTCTAAACGGCCTACAGGGGAAAGCGAGAAAATGTAGCGAAAAAGGCAAAGACCATTGAGGATATCTAATTTATTTCTTTACATTCTCTTTTTTGTTTTGTGCAATAAATATTTGATATTTATGAATATGTTTTAATTATTCAAAACCACGTAACAAAAATAAAAGGGGTGACATTTTGGAGGTTGGAACGGATTAATGGTAGTTCAATTGTTTTCTATGGGGAAATTTGCTTCGAGATACGAGTAATTCAAGATACGAGCAAGGTTGCAGAACGCATTTCGGGCTAATGGACCTCGTCAGTCTAGGGCGGACTTTATTCCATGAGATCCAGACAGGATCCAATGGAATCTTGACAATCTGCCAAAGAGGTGTTTAGCTGGCAAAGTGGCTGGGCCAAATCTATGGCCAAAATATTTCAATCTAAATTTACATCTATATTTTGGCCATAGATTTGGCCCAGCCACTTTGCCAGCTAAACACCTCTTTGGCAGATTGTCAAGATTCCATTGGATACCGTGTGGATCTAATGGAATAAAGTCCGCCCTAGACTGACCAGGGCCATTAGCCCGAAACCATGGTCTCTAGGTGGACGCTTTTCAGTTTGCCAAAGCTGGTGTTGTGGCTTTGTCACCGACCCGAGACCGCTAGTTTGCGGTGACGGTCAATAGATGGCGTCTAGTTTTGACGTCTATTTTGACGGGAGAGGCGACCTTTGTCTCTTTAAATCAATATCCTCCCGGCAAAATTTCCATCTTTATATATATATATATATGTAAAATAGTACAAATGTAATATTGTACTGGGATAAGGTGCATAAATTAAGAAAAAAGCATCTCTTTATCGTGCAACTGAAGAATAGTTGATATTTATTCCGATAGATGGCGCAAGCCATCAGCAACTTTCAGTTGCACGATAAGGAGATGCTTTTTTTTTTTCTTAATATATATATGTGATATCTTGGGACCTCTGGGACCAGTGTTACCTGATGCTAGACGAACCTCGATGTCAACTCTACCGTGCAGTCGTGGTGGAAGGCGACACAGCTGGGCCAAAGGTGAAATAAACAAACAGAGATTCCACTAAGAAGCGTCTTAACGTCAAGAAGGAATGGGACGTGGAGATTTCAGGCAGGAAAGGGTTTACCTCTATCGGAGCGGCCTGCGCGAACTGGGGCTGAAACAAAGGCTAAATGACTGAGGCTTGGGGCCTCCTTTTTATAGCCTCTCTAGGTCCAAGCAGGTCACTGCCTGTTACGACCACTAAATTGGTCGTCTTTGTTTATGCAAATGTTTATCTTGAGACTAGTATGTAAATTTCTTTTGTTGTACAAATTATGTAGATTTCTTTGCTGTATAGATTTACTATGTAAATTTTTCGTAGTGTATAAATTGACCGAGTTTTTAATAAAGTATGTAGTTCTGAAAGTGAGAGATTGTGTGCGCGTCGTGGTTTCCTTTCTTCAGGCCTTCCTCTTGGAAATAAGTTGCTGGACTGGACAAGAGAGGCACTAGGTCGTCTCCCGAGGTTAAAGAGGAGACACCTTTCCAATATTGAGTTAAAAGACCTCAGACTAGTGGACTCAATATTAGTGGCGAGCCTGCCAGGATCTCAGAAAATTCCAGGATACTATGAAACCAGGATTCTAAGATATCAGAACAAGAACATTTCAGGACTCCAGGATGGAGACTTTAAAGGAATCCATGAATCTGAAAATTTTGAAGAGATCAAGAACGCCAAGAAGAATCATCTTCACCAAGAGAATAAACGAAGCTCGGGAAGAAATGAGGAGAGTCTCCCCAGACGAATGCCTCTTGATGCAAGGGAAAGAGATCATTGTCCAGTGTTACCAACAGATTAAGGAATTTGACGAGAAAATAGAAATCGAGATGGTTGGAGCAGAAGAATATGAAGAAGAGGCGGTAATGAAAGAATTGGAATCCACTACACATTATTTGGAAATGTACAGTAATGTACTAATGGAGATCAATAAGATCTTAGAGGCTAAGACTGAGGAAAAAAGGGCAATGTCGGAAGCCGGAGGTGAAGGCTCAAGAAGAGCTCTTCTGAAATTACCAAAAATGGAATTGCCATGTTTTGATGGTGACTTGGAAGGATGGATATCATGGTGGTCCAGATTCAAGAGGATCCATGAGGATAGAGAATTGGACGACGACGAGAAAATGCACTATCTCGTCCAAGCTATGGTCCCGGGTTCCCGAGCACACCGCCTATTGGGGGCTTACACCCACACCGGAAAAAACTATGAGAGTGCCATAGGAGCTCTAAAAGGCAGGTTTGGAGACAGGAAATTATTGATTGAGTTGTACTTGAGAAAGTTGATCGATTTAGTTGTGCTTAATGCACGTAGACAGAGTGCAAACCTGGACCGTCTTTATGACGAGATTTCGGCCTACCTCCAATCTCTAGAATCATTGAGTATTCCGTCGGAATACCTGGAGGTTTTCCTTTTCCCACTGGTGGAGTCCTGCCTACCCACCCAGATATTACAGGTGTGGCAAAGAACACCCGAGGCCGGTTATGGCCGGGATGACGAGCAGGACGTGGAGCAAGGGAAGGGGGACCGGCTGAGGGCCTTGATGGGTTTTTTACGGGCCGAGATAAAAGCTCAACAAAGAATAAATATCTCGAGGATTGGAGTGGGTGAGAATAACCCCAAGTACAATTCTCCTTCGAGACCTTTACATTTTAATAAGAGCAACAAAGCAACAGCATCACAGCTGTATGTTTCGAAAAATAAAGAGTACAAATATCCAAAAGGATCATTTTCGACCATGAGCTACGAGAGAAAAACCAAGTGCATCTTCTGTGATGGTATGAGCCATGAAAATTGGAAATGTTTCAAAATTGGAAGAATGACTCGGGAAGAACGACTTAAGAAGATGTCTGACATAGGAGTCTGCTTCAAGTGTTTAAAAGGAAATCATCTAAGAAGAGACTGTAGGACAAAAATTATTTGCCAGAATTGCAGAGGACCCCACTACTTGAATTTCTGTCGGGGAAACAACTCAAGAAGGAACTCAATCTCGGAAGATGGAGGAAGTAGTCAAGAGAGGAAGAGCAATTCTTCAGTACAAAACCAAAGGTCCACCGTTCTGCTCACACAGTCCTGTGCATCCGAGGTGCTTTCAATGACAGTGAGAGCGGAAATCTGTGGCTCTGAAGCATCAAAAATTATAAATGTTTTGTTGGATTCGGGAAGTCAGTATTCATTCATTAAAGAATCTTTGGCAAAGGAACTGGGATTGGAGAAATTGGGAGAGCGGAAATTGACGAAATGCCTTTTTGGAGGTCGACAAACAAGAGAAGAGAAGCACAGCCTTTATTCCTTTTCCATCACAAATATTTTAAAGGAAGAAACCGTACAGGTCAAAGCGATGGGTCAACGGATGATCTGTGACAGAGTTCCTATTTTGACAGCAGGAACTTGGATGCGGGATCTCGACAAAAAAGGTGTCACCATTATTAGAAAGAAAAATGTTGAGACATCTGAAATCGACCTTCTGTTGGGCGCTGACAATTTAAGCAAGATCTGGACTGATCAGGTGGTTTGTTTGGAGGATGGATTGACGGCGATCAATACGAGGATTGGTTGGTCGATTTTCGGAGAAATTCCTTTGAAAGAGGGTTTGGCTTCGGAGTATGCATCTCCTGTTTTCTTGACCATGAGTCATAATATAAAGGATCTTGGGAACTTAGAAATGTCGGGTGTACGAGACCCTGTAGAAAATATTTCACAGGGGGAAAAAGCTCAAGTTGATAAAAGGTCAGTTATAGAAACTGAAAGTGCAGAGTCTCTTACGAAGGAGGAAACTGCTAATGAAAAGGCTCAAGACGAGAAAAAGTCTGTTGTAGAAGTTGACGAAAGTCATAAGACTAAAGTTGAGAGAAAGTCTGTTGTTGAAGAAGGTGAAAAATCTCAAGTTGAGAAAAATTCAGTTGTAGAAACGGAAGAAAGTCATAAGACTGAAGTAGAGAGAAAGTCTGTTGTTGAAGAAAGTGAAAAATCTCAAGTTGAGAAAAGGTCTGAAAACAGAAGCATAATGAGATTTGATGAGCTCTTTTGGGGTAGAAAGTTAGTCCCTGTTGGAAAAGGCACATGGCCGAAAATGCTTTTTGAGGGATGTTACTGATAATGGCGGATCTCCTGTTTATGGAGTTGAACAGATTGCTCAATATAGGAATCCTAGTATTGATCATAGAAAAAATTGGTCTTATATTTATCCTAGAACGATTAAATGAATATTTTTGATGCTTTGAGAACCTTAAAAGGTAGTTCTCAAGCCAATCTTTGTTATCCTAAAGATTTTTTGATTGTTCGTGATTTGGAATCTGAATATATTTCAAATGTTATTGAAGACAGTGAAAAGGATAGTAATTTAGATTTGAATTTATCTTATTTTGTATGGAGGGAAAGTTTTCCTAACTTTTGGATTATGAAAATGTTTTGTTCTCTTGCTCTTTTCTTCTGTTGAACTCCCGTTCAACAGCGGGGGGAGTATGTTACGACCACTAAATTGGTCGTCTTTGTTTATGCAAATGTTTATCTTGAGACTAGTATGTAAATTTCTTTTGTTGTACAAATTATGTAGATTTCTTTGCTGTATAGATTTACTATGTAAATTTTTCGTAGTGTATAAATTGACCGAGTTTTTAATAAAGTATGTAGTTCTGAAAGTGAGAGATTGTGTGCGCGTCGTGGTTTCCTTTCTTCAGGCCTTCCTCTTGGAAATAAGTTGCTGGACTGGACAAGAGAGGCACTAGGTCGTCTCCCGAGGTTAAAGAGGAGACACCTTTCCAATATTGAGTTAAAAGACCTCAGACTAGTGGACTCAATACTGCCCTTTTCTGACGTAAACAGGGGGGGGAAGTTACATCATCCAGGAGGGCCACGATCTCGTAAAAATTGGACTGGGCTTGATAGGCCTGCTTTCTTATTCTCACTTAGGCCTGATTAGTTTTAACCTTAATTTTCTCCTGTTATTCTCCATTCCTTCTATCTGTACAGTTGCTATACTTTATTAGATTCTTACGCGGTACAGATTGATATTATGTGATGCTTTTTATTTGCAGTAAATAATAAGTTATATACAGTCACGTGGTGGAACATGTGGTAGTAGATATCTGGAGTATTTACAACAATTCCATGGTCTTAAATCATCACAGATGGCCCCGGATGTGAGAGGGTTCATATGGAGGGATTTAAGAGAGCGGAATAGGAAGACTGTTATTAAGGAAGTAATTTTTAAAAATTAATTGAAATGAGTTGGTATATAACATGGGTTTGATTTCTGTATGTCCATAAGAGATAATAAAGTATAAACAACTAATACTATTCATACAAGTAAAATTAAAAATAGGAATAAAAGAATTAATAGGGAACATATAATGATGATAGGTAAAAATATAAATGATTGGATGGGTAAATCATGATCTCTTCGTGATGGGCTTAGAAAAGGTTGAGGGGTTAGTTATGTTCAGGATGAGGCAATGTCACCTTGACTCAAGTCCCAAACCATTTAATGTGCACGGCGCGGAAAACCTAGGCCATGTTTCACATGTAAATTTAAGGACCGAATAAAGTTACAGTACTACAATCGAATAGTAAGATAAGGGTGATTGTTATGGGTTTTATTAATTATTCGTTAAGACGTACGCATGCAGGATAAATGAGGGCGAAGATCAGTGACCAGAAATCAAAGTTTTAATTGGAGTCGTTAGGGGCTTAGCGAGAAAATTTGCACGTGTCCAAGCCAGAAGTTGGGATAGCTAAATCTGAGGGCGGTGTGTTAATATTGTTAATTACGAAATCAAAGTAGGTCAAGTCTAGCCTGCGAAGGATTGTTAAAAGTTCCTGCGGAAAAGGGTTAGTATTTATTTAGAAGTAACCTTTAAAGTGGTTGATTAAGAGGTTATTGAAGATTGCCCTGTTTTTAGATCATGATTTTTAGTTCGATTATAGAAGAATATATCATTGAGATATGAAATTGCGAAATTAAGGCTTTGCATATAGCGTTAAAGGATTTGAAAAATCGAAAATAGAATTGCGAAGTTAAATGCAAAGTAATCTTTAAAAAAAGTAAAAATAGTGATGACATAATACAAAGATTAACACACTATAGCAGTATATAAGGGGTAATAGAAAGTGAACATATTAAATGAAAAAAATGAGCAATAATATGCTCGATAGCATTGTACATCATAGCGGAAGATGAAACAATGTAAATAACATCGAATTTATAAAGTGAGAGAAAATATAAAATGACACAAATGCAAATTAGTGATATAAACATGAAACATAAACTTGAGATTATTAGATATGAAAGATTAAATATAAAGTTGATTATAAAATAGAGTCATAAAGCAAAAGTAAAAAACAATTTGGTAAAGAGGAAAAAGTAACTAATATAAAATGACAATAGTCTAAACTTATCGGTTGACCAAAAAACACTTATAAGAGCTAGATAATGTTTATATAAAGGATATTAAAATGAAAAATTAAAAATATATATTCATCGAGAAAGAATGCAAGTATGATTATATATAGAAGTTTGTATATCGGGAAAGAATGGAAAGTAGTAGGCCAAATGTATGTTCCTGTTTTTAGGATGGGTGGAGAGAGCTTTAAATTGTCCTCGGTTGCGATATCTTTGGTGTGGATGATACAAGTGGTTCTAACATATCTCCTTGAATTCGTTTTATGTTTGACGTGACTCGTGGGTCACATTGTTTCCAACTGTGAAACTCACTGAATCCTAATCTTGTCGATTTTTTGCTCCCTGTGCCACGTTTAGGTGAAAACGTGATTCTTCCTAAAGCGGCATTTATATTGTGTGTGCAGGAAACACGGCGATCTATTCTAACCGGTCAAGGGTTGTTTTTTTAACATATGTGGGTGTGTGTGATTTTTGTAGGAAAATGTTGTCCTTGGATCTAAGTGTCGATGTTAAGTGGACAAGTTAATTGAGGGCGAGAGAATCTAGACCTGGTAACTTGGTTTTGGTTTATTAATGAAAGAATAGATATTTCAATTCATTGGGGATCAGTAGGCAGGATTAGTTATTGAATTAATTAGTTATTCTGTTAGTGGACTGATTTGTTAGTGACAGTAGAATGGACGTGTTATACAAGTTATTTGTAGCTAAATGGGATATCGGCGTAGATTAATTGGTTAGGGATTAGAACGGTATATAGTAAAAGGCACGCACTAATATTCGATTTAAAAGATGGCGAAAATTTCATTAGAGTGACATGGGGTGGCGATGGGCCGTGACAAGACAATGTTGGCTGTTTGTTAGCTCGTGTCAAACGGAAGAGGGGGGGAGGTATTTTAATCGTTATTTATTTAGGTCAGGGGCTCCTTTCGGGGACAGCTGGTTCCTTCTAATTTATTGGAAGATCTCTTCAGTGAGATGAAGAAAAGGGGCTGAGCAAGTCGGGGGTATAAGACGGAATTTCTGAGCGTCAAATATCGTGGGACATAAATGGTTAAATTCTATTAAGTGTACATCAGGTGTTACGCGAGGTGTTTGAATTAGAGGCTGGGGCGCGAGGAATAAGATATCTTCTGTATAGTATTTAAGTTTGTTCACATGAACTGTATCATCATCTTTATTTAGGGGTCGATTGGGTCTGTTAATTCGGACTACGTTCAGAGATATTATTTCTATAATTGTAAACGGACCTGTGAAGTATGGTGCTAGTTTTCCCATATCGGGATGTTTATAATTTTTTACGAGGACTAGGTCACCAATCTCGAAATGCGGGGCTTGATGACCTTTATCATATCTTTGTTTGTCCTTTTCATGCTTAAGCTGTGTACTGCTGAAGGCAAGTTGCCTAGCTTTCTGTACGTCGGGGAACGGGTTATAATGTTTTTTTGTTGTTGTTGTTCTGGTGGGATGCTATTAAACATCAAAAAGTTCGGTGGGAAACCTATGACGGTGTACGGGGATTGATTATAGATTTGGACAACTTGTTTAATTAATTTTGTCCAGGATGTCTTCGGGTTTTCGAGATATAGTAACCTTAGCTTTCCAGTGACGGTGGCGTTCAATCGTTCTATCAATCCGTTAGCTTGCGGATTGTTACTGGTGGTAAGTAGTGGTTGTATACCGCGAGATAGCAGAAATTTGCGGAATTTTTCGGAGGTGAATGCGGGCGCTCTATCCGAAAGTAGGCGTTTTGTTTTGTCACGTTTGGTGACAAGCGTGATGGGACTGGCATAGGGAGATACAGAGGTTGTAATTATACCGTGTTTATTTTAAGCCTAGGGACGTCGTATTTATTGGCGGCGAAAACGGGTGCAAATTGATGCAGTACCTTGTGTAAATTATAGAGACAGTGAACTAGGTTACTTGTGTCCAAAGCTATGCAAGAGGAGTACATAGAGGCGTTGAAAATAGGATCAGGAACATTACAATGAGGCCAAATAAGAGCGTTGGAGTTCACCACGTGTGAACAACCCGTTCCAGGAGGGGAAGTTTTGTAAATGGGACAGTTCTATTAACCTGTCCATGGGACACGTGTTGCTTGAACGAGGTGAATTTGTACAATGTAGTTGGTAGGGGTACATTATCTTGATACAGGAGTAGCTGAGGACAGTTTATAATTAGTAGAAATATTTTTATGGAGTTAAGGGATAATATGACAAAAGGCAAGGGTGTATCTATGATATGAAATTTTAGATTCTGCGTTATGTTACCTATTTTTAAGTTTAAAAATATATAACCTATGTGATGTATATAGTTGTTCATTTGTTTTAAATAAATATTAAATTGATGTATATAGTTGTTCATTTGTTTTAAATAAATATTAAATTGATGTATATATTTGTTCAGTTGTTTTGCATATTTTTCATCTGTGAATTAATCTCATAATTTGGTCTATGAAAATAAAAATATTGGACCAGTGACCAAAAACAAACTGTAAATAGATCGCTTAATGTTATATAGTTAGTATAGAGATTTGTTAGGCAGGATATATATATTTAAATGTTATGCTTATGTAATTTTAATCTTAATTGAATAAAATATATAAATTATAAATTGTCAGCTACGGCGTTAATAGTTAAGTTAAATGGGTGGAGAGGTATTTTCTTTTGCAAACTGGTTTCTATTATTTTAAAGGTATTCTGCCTAATTATATCGATAGATGCTCCTATATTAAGTAGTAGAGGTAGGTGTACATTATTGGACAGTTCAGCTCGAATGAGCAATTGTTCAACGAAAATTATGTGAGGAGGAACCTACTGTTGTGCTGTCTTGTGGGTCGGGACAGACCTGGTTTGGTGCCGTGGTCGAAGTACTCTAGGGACAGCTAGGGTTCACTGCTTGCGCTGGGCTCGTGGTTTAGAGATGGTCGGGGGAGCAGGTAACATACGCTCGCGTGTTGGTAACTCGGAGGGGCGCTTGCAGGAGGTTTAGTGGCTTTCTCAGTCTTGTAGAGTATTGTAGTTGGGCCCGATCTGCTTGGGCGTCGTAGTTGGTGAAGAAGCTCTGCGCCTTGTAGGAACCATCGTAGAGCGGTAGTTCCATATCTAGCGATAGTCCGGTCGCCGCGGACAGCTGATGTAGCGTCCTGGCCAACTCCCCAGGACATCTGATACCACCGGCGGGGGCGTGGCGTCCTCCTGGCTGGGGGGAACTTCCTGCGTCCTACCGAGGGTGTTTTCCATCTTGGGAAAAGTGGTGTTTTCGCCACTTTCATAGTCGGGATCAGACTCCACGTGCTCCTTCGAATCCTCCTCTCTTCCCTGTTCCATCTTTCTGTACAGACAGTGGTCTACTTGCTTACTTGTACCTTGGCGTCCACAATCCTGTCGGCTCTTCGGACGGGGGAGTCTGTGGTATCTTGGGACCTCTGGGACCAGTGTTACCTGATGCTAGACGAACCTCGATGTCAACTCTACCGTGCAGTCGTGGTGGGAGGCGACACAGCTGGGCCAAAGGTGAAATAAACAAACAGAGATTCCACTAAGAAGCGTCTGAACGTCAAGAAGGAATGGGACGAGGAGATTTCTGGCAGGAAAGGGTTTACCTCTATCGGAGCAGCCTGCGCGGACTGGGGCTGAAACAAATACTAAATGACTGAGGCTTGGGGCCTCCTTTTTATAGCCTCTCTAGGTCCAAGCAGGTCACTGCCCTTTTCTGACGTAAACAGGGGGGGAAGTTACATCATCCAGGAGGGCCACGATCTCGTAAAAATTGGACTGGGCTCGATAGGCCTGCTTTCTTATTCTCACTTAGGCCTGATTAGTTTTAACCTTAATTTTCTCCTGTTATTCTCCATTCCTTCTATCTGTACAGTTGCTATACTTTATTAGAGTCTTACGCGGTACAGATTGATATTATGTGATGCTTTCTATTTGCAGTGAATAACAAGTTATATACAGTCACGTGGTGGAACATGTGGTAGTAGATATCTGGATTATTTACAACAATTCCATGGTCTTGAATCATCACATATATATATGGTAATTTAAACCAACAACCCTATATTGTATAATATTTAAAACAAGATTGTCATGTTGTATATAGAAACACATCTATAAATAATTATACGCATGATTGACATGTGTCATTGCATCACCATATGTAATGTACTTTGTACAAACCGAGGATGAATAAATAAAACTATGTAATAGATTAAGAGCTGAGCTAAAGCGAAAGATTGAGATAGAAATCCAAAAACGCCTAAAATCCAACAACCCTAAAGAGGAATTTGGCAGGCCGTTGCCAACAGGTAATTGGGTGTAGAATATCTCTGACGCGCCACGCCCTTTGCAACCGCTCAAAGTCCATACTCCCGTATACCTCTTCTCTCGGCAAAGATATATAAGACCTCTGCCCTAGCCGAAAATATAGTCACTTCACCATCAGCGTGAGCCCTCGTCGGTTGTACTCCAGGTCCACCTCATTGACCATATAGAACAGTAAGAACTATTTTATCTCTATCTTGCTCTTAGCTCGACTTTTATCTGATCACGTAACTTTCCTACTACAACTGTGTCTCTTCGTTTTTGTGTCTGGACATTCCCAAGCTTTCCACTCTGCCTCGACCACTACTGCCTGTACTCTGTGAGAACTGTTCAAGGTCCTCCAAAGTGCAGAGAGGTACTGGAAAACTCTCCACGCCCTGACTGTCCTTCTCGGTTACCTAACCACAGCGAGAGACACTCGGTAATCACAGCTATAGCGAGAGTCGACAGGATGACCACAACGAAGAGGTAAGAAGCCTGTCCAGATAGAAGCGAGAAAGAACCAAGATGGAAGAGCAAACCGACCAACCCAACGATACGACCGAGCAATCTGTCCCCAAACAAGAGACGACATTTGAGGAGGAGGAAACGCCGCCGCCCCAAGGTACCTCCGCAGACCCGCTGACACAGATCGCCGATGCCCTGAGTAAGCTGCAGGTCGCCCGATCTCCGAGGGAGATAGACGTGAGTCCATATGATGGTACCTTTGAGCCCAGAGCTTTTTCGACAACTTCGATGCATAAGCAGACCGAGCTGAGCTTACCTACATGGACCGCCTACGCAAGTCACCCTGCTACCTGCAAGGTAAGCCACTCCAATGTTTCCGAAGCCTATGGTTAGATTGGTTATTTTATGATGAAGCCCGCCAGACCCTGATAGACTTATTCCCTGCAACGACAGAAGCTTCGTTTGCACGCTTTTTGGCCATCAAATTGACACCCCAAATGCCCCTAGAAGACTACTATCGAAACAAAACGGTAATGGGCATGAACTAAACCTACAGGCCGACATCTTAATAGAGTCTCTGACCGACGGACTATCCGTCGCAGACCAGCGATTAATCGCAACTATACAATCAAACACCATTAAAGAATGGTTCGACCTAGTGTCCAGAATAACCCAGTGTGCCAACAGTGCCGCGTACTAGCGCCAAGTAGACAAGGCCCCACATCCAACCCACCACAATCCACCACCGCGGAACAACAACCAGCGGTCATCACCACGTGTAACATACCAAGTTACACCCCCACCCTCGCCTTGCAAGTATTGCAATGCTATGCACTGGCACTCCCAGTGAGAACAACGGTTCCCACAGAGCCGAACACGCCAAGTCTACAGCGCCAGACCACGCACAACCACTGTACCAAAACGTGGTACCCACACCCAGAACCTGCCCAAGGTCCAATCCCTGAGCCCTGTTCCCCAAGTCCAAGCTGCAAGCCAGGACGACTCTACAAGACCCGCGAGCAACTCAACGGTAGGAAAACCTGCAACCTTTTTTCGTTGAACAACTCGTAAAATGGACTGAACTGTCACCAAATGTAAATTTTCCCTTTTTAATAGACACGGGAGCATCTATAAACATACTTAACTTAGATATTTCAGAACCATATAAAATATATTACCATATAAAATTATTTTCTATCAGTACAGTTTAACTATAAATGCAATAGCCCACAATGTAAATACCCTAGGATATATTTTTTTAAAACTTAAAATAGGTAACCTCACCCCAAAACTAAATATGTTTATACTAGAAGCTTCACTACCTTTTGGTATTTTATCTATTAATACCCTTAAAACATTTAAATTAAGTATAGATTTTAATAATCTACAAATTTATCAAAAGAATGATGCTCTCCCAACAAATGTCTATAAGTTCACCAAGCGCAAACAGGATTTATGTCCCAATTATATGTTCCCCTACTGTTGTATCACCCCTTATATCTCCTACCCATGATATTAAGTTATCTATGCCTTCTAAAGCGGATCCTGCCCCAATTATATGTTCCCCCACTGTTGTATCACCCCTTATATCTCCTATCCATGATATTAAGTTATCTATGCCTTCTAATGCGGCACCTCAGTTAGAACATTGCCCACACGAACTTCACCGAAATCTATATGAATTCTCGCATGTGTTCTCTACTAATAAATACAATGTGCCCAAATTGAACATACCACCGATAAAAATCAATACCACCACAGATAAAATAATAGCATTACGCCCATATAGAGTGCCACTACACGACCAACAAGGAATACAAACCCAAATAGAGCAAATGGTCCAACATGGTATCATTGCCCCGTCAGTCTCACCCTACGCCAGTCCAATAACTCTTGTTACGAAACGTGACAAAACGAAACGTTTTTGTGTTGATTACAGAAAACTCAATGAAATCATCGCTCCAGACGTACATCCTTTACCTTTAATAGAAACCATTCTTGACAAATTGTCGAAAGCCAAATACTACTCTTCTGTAGATATAGCATCCGCATATTGGCAAGTGGAAATAGAATCTAACTCACGTAATCTACTAGCTTTCGTGACGTTAGATAGTCAGTACGAATTTTGTAGACTTCCGTACGGATTTAAAAATTCGCCACAGATATACCATCGTGCCATAAACCAGGTCATGCAAAAATATAAATTAAATTTTGTTACCCATTATTTCGACGATTTCATTATTTTTTCCGACACCTTAAAGGATCATCTACAACACCTACAACAATTTCTAACGGTGTGTCAACACGAAAACATCAAACTCAATTATAATAAATGTTCATTTTTTTAAATATATATAGATTTCATAGGATACACTGTTACCGCAAGTACTTATGCACCACAGACGCGCAACCTTGATACCATAAATGCCATCAAACCACCTACCATTCAAAAGACACTACAATCATTTTTAGGAGCAGTGAACGTTTATAATAGGTTTATACCAGGTTATGCCCGCTTACGAGCACCTTTAAATAAGCTACTTAAAAAAGATGTGAAATGGAATTGGGACCCAGACTGTCAACAAGCTTTCACCACTCTCAAAGAGAGTTTAACCAGTAAACCAGTACTACACTTGTCTCAAGTCGGTTTGCCATGCCGCCTTTATTGCGACTCATCCACCCAATGGATCACAGGCATACTCAAACGGGTACATCCAGATGGACAAGTACATCCTGTACAATATTTCAGCCGCGCCCTTAGAGCACATGAGAGAAACTACACCGTTTCCGAACCAGAGTGCCTCGCCATCGTCGAAAGTGTAGACAAATTCCGAATATACCTCACCGGTATGAAATCTACCATAAACACAGATCACCAGCTTTACAATGGCTTAAAACTATTTTTAAAAAATCCGTCAGGACGACTCTTTAGATGGAGCCTGAGACCATCTACCTATAATTACGAAATCCACTACCTCAAAGGCAGCCAACAGTACGAAGCAGATTTACTATCACGAAACCCCTTTGTAGGATTTATCAGTGCTGATATTATTAAACAGAATCAACCAACAGCATCCTCCTTCAACATTGATACAAACGGCTTACATACCATTACCCGAAAAGGTATAACTAAAATAATAATTCCGGAAACCCTGCGACATATTCTGATGAACAAAGTTTACCAAAAATATAACCACCCAGGCATCTCTCAGATGACCCGCATAATTACTACCCAGTACTACTGGAAAAGTATCTCTAAATCTATAGAATTTTTTTTCAGGTCGTGTCACACCTGCCAAATCATTAAAAGACCCAAAGGTAAACCCTATGGTGCCCTCGGACAAATTCCACCACCTCAACAACCATTGACTTAATCTCTATAGATACCATAGCTGGAGTTTCGAAATATGGACACTCCAAGACATATCTACACGTAATAGTGGATCATTTAACGCGATATGCTTGGACCTTTCCATCGAAGTCCACCAGTACCCAAACGTACATTCAAACCCTCAAAATTGTACTACAACAAGGATTTCCAAAACGTCTGTTATCTGACAGAGCGCCCGCTTTTACCTCAGAAAAATTCCGTAAATTTCTAATAACACATGTATACAATCCCCACTCACCGCAAGCAATAACCCACAAGCAAACGGCTTAATAGAACGCTTAAATGCCACCATTACAGGCAAGCTCAGACTAGCTTATCTAGAAAATCCGAAAGCTTCCTGGACTCAACTAGTTAAGCGCGTCACTCAGACATATAATAATACACCCCATTCCATCACAAGTTTTCCGCCCACTACTTAATGTTCAATGTTATCCCTCCCCAGATCTAAGAACTCATCTTAATCCATACCCCGAAATAACTATAGCTCGAGAAATAGCACGCTCTCGTGCCCAAAATAAGCATAAAAAGATAATTGTTTTGGTCAAAAATTATAGACATCCCGACACAGGTAAATTAGCACCGTATTTTACTGAACCATATACAATAATTGAAATAATCTCACCCAATGTTGTTCAAATAGATCGCCCCAATCAACCTCTCAATAGAGACAGCGACACCATACATGTCAATAAATTAAAATATTACACAGAGAATGTTCTGTACATCACACCTCCACAACCCCGATTTGTTCAAAACCGACAGCGATTGTCTCGAGATGTATATCTCAATGAATTCAATCATATGACTCTAGATATCTTCGAGACGTAACTATTCCGAATTATACCGCCTACAACCTCACAGCCCTTTTTACATTTAAATCCCGGTATTTTCAAATAGGCAAGAAATATGCCAACCTAAAAAAAAAAAGAAGAGAGAGAAGTAAATGACACATCTAACAAACATCCCGCGGAGGATGAGTGACCCCAGTAATAGAATCCCCGACAAACAGCGGAGAATGCCCTTTAGACATCACTCCCCAGTCGACCCCGTTCATGTTTATACCACGGATTCCCCCCCCCCGTTTCATGTTTCAAACAACAGCAGCCCCCCCGTCCAACGTCCTCTCTCCCCGCTCAAGGCATATTTCATTACAAAGCTGTCATCTAAAAGACCGCTATCGGAATGATCGCTAATTGTAACACGAGTTTCACATCAACCATTTATATTTCTTCGAGAATTTCACAAATTCCCAGTTACAGAGAGTCATAAAGAAACACCGATATTTACCAAAGGGATATGAACTAGTTACACACCACAGTTGTAACTTCTCTCTAGAGAAAAATACTTTTTGTCCCATTCCACTACCAAACCTTCATCTAATCATTATAACAATATTTAATTATATTCTATTTTTGTATAAATCTTTGAATATTATTTTTTCTTTTCAATTATATAATAAATTTTTAGTCCAACATTATTTTTTATAAAATTACTCTTATTTTTATAATATTACTAGCGGACGTACCCGGCTTCGCCCGAGGTTTTACCCGAGTAAAGGTTTGTCTAACGAACATTTGTTAAAACAATTCTCTATAAACTTATATAAATAAAAAAGATATATTTGATCATTTGAAACTCGTAAATTTGAATCTCTCGACAAAGTGAACATTTTTTCCCGGTCCCTGTGTGCCGTGTCATCCTGAATTTTGTCTTTCATAATTTTCTACATTACAAAATCATCGTTTTATCTAGTGAACATATTTTCCCGGTCCCTTGAAAAATACTTGATAAGTTGAATAGAATCATGGTCGTTTATGGAAGATGGACGTAGTTCCCGGAGGTCACCCGCCCCCCGCGCGCCAGGACCTCTTGATCCCTCTGATTGGCCGGCGGCCGGACGGGGGTGGGGCTCTTGATCCCTCTGATTGGTCGGTGGGAACTTGGACTGTCCAATGGCCGGCGGCCGGACGGGGGGGGGGGGCAGACCTAAGCCTATCTCCGTCTCAATGGTGGCGCTGCTTGCGAGTTAAATATACAAATCTGAAAATAACTCTAAGGATATTCAAGATATTCAAGAAATTATTTTTCGTAAACCTTTCCGGGGATACACCTAATAATATCCCAAAATTTTACGGCGATTGGATGTATGGTTTTTGAATCCATAGAGGACACACACACACACAGACACACACACAGACATTCAATTTTATATATATAGATTTTATAATTATAAAACATGTATTGGTTGTCAAAAATCATTTTTATCCTTTATTATTATTACTTTTATATATTACATGTTTGATTTTGTCCACTTAAACTTTATTCAACCACAATGATATTTCTATTCATTTTATATTTGTTTTTATACCCTTATATAATATGACCATGTTTATCATTAACTATCGGGCATCCACAGCAATAGTTTACAACAATCTATTTCTCTAACCACTTCAGTGCACTTTTCACTATCTATTTCAACTATTGCTTCACATCAACGTAAAAAAACGACAGTATTGCTTGACAATTTTTGTTATTTATTTCATAATTTCAACAAACTCTTTGAACACAGTTCCCCAGATTTAAAAATCCCAACTTCTGGCTTGAACACGTTTCAAATGTTTATTTCAATCATCCGCAGAGCACAATCACCAACGCATGCACAAAGTGTTCACAACTCTCAATTTTTTTTTCAGCTCTAGCGGACCACAATCAACCTTTGATTTCAAGTCAAATCAGACCACCTACTGTTGCTACAACAATTCTACTTAACGCATGGCTCTATTTCACCTCTTTCACAATCATATTAATGAACAACTTTTTCTTCAACAACTTTTCAACCCAATAACCCTACAATTGTGACAAAGCACTATAACCCTTATACAGGATCACAAGTGAAACATTACCTAGGAAGACGCTCAAGTCTATATCCTCGCTTTGCACCTGGATCTGAGTATTTTGTTGCATGTATAATACTTACAATAGCATATTCTTTAACCCCTAACCCTTTCCAACGCCCGCCAATAATCTCTCAGAATGTCAATTTTTTTAATCAAACAAAGTTTTATCTAAATTTCTCTTTTATAATTAATGTCATAACTTTTAAATTAAACATAAGTTTTATTTTTTTATAATTTTCAGATATATCCAAACAAAACATCTTGTTATATCCCTTTTTCACCTCACAGTTTAAATTAATTAAAAGAAATTATAATTACTTACCTGTGTTAGAGAGGCCTTACCTGTTTAAACCCGGATAAACCCTTTCACTCCCGGAGCCCATCTATGGTAATTTAAACCAACAACCCTATATTGTATAATACTTATAACAAGATTGTCATGTTGTATATAGAAACACATCTATAAATAATTATACGCATGATTGACATGTGTCATTGCATCACCATATGTAATGTACTTTGTACAAACCGAGGATGAATAAATAAAACTATGTAATAGATTAAGAGCTGAGCTAAAGCAAAAGATTGAGATAGAAATCCAAAAACGTCTAAAATCGAGATAGAAGTCCAACAACCCTAAAGAGGAATTTGGCAGGCCGTTGCCATCAAGTCATTGGGTGTAGAATATCGCTGACGCACCATGCCCTTTGCACCCGCTCAAAGTCCATACTACCGCATACCTCCTATCTCGGCAAAGATATATAAGACCTCTGCCCTAGCCGAAAATATAGTCACTTCACCATCAGCGTGAGCCCTCGTCGGTTGTACTCCAGGTCCACCTCATCGACCATGTAGAACAGTAAGAACTATTTTATCTCCATCTTGCTCTTAGCTCGACTTTTATCTGTTCACGAAACTTTCCTACTACAACTGTGTCTCTTCGTTTTTTTGTGTGGACATTCCCAAGCTTTCCACTCTGCCTTGACCACAACTGCCTGTACTCTGTGAGAACTGTTAAAGGTCCTCCAAGGTGCAGAGAGGTACTGGAAAACTCTCCACGCCCTGACTGTCCTTCTCGGTTACCACACCACAGCGAGAGACCCTTGGTTATCACATATATATATAACTCCGTCTTTGCCGGTCCCAAGCCCGGATGAAAAAGGAGGAGGAGAGCAGTAACAAGTTCATTAAAAAACCTGGGTTCAGCTGGACCAGCTGATAGTACCCTGTAAGGGCTCCTAATCCAGGGATACAGGATGAGCAGCGTTTGTACTTCATGCTAGGAGCGGCTGCATATGGCGTCTGTTCCTCATGTCAGAGGCGGCCTTTCTTTTGGAGCTAAGTCGGCCTGCCACTGGTAGTACTCCCAGTCTTAATGATAAAGGCAGACGCATTCTACTTCACCCAGTGTGGAGATAAGAAAGAAGAAGAAGAAGACATATATATATTACTGGTGTTACTTTTTTTCCCATTTATATTATAACTACTCATTTATTACATAAATCAAAAACAAACCTCACATGTTTAAACTAAATATCAAATTATATAAATTATGAAATTCTCCCTCTCTCTTAACATACATATCTCTATATATATGTGGCGACTACACTTTGCTTCAGCGAGCCGAACTAGGACGGCCTCGGCATCCGCGGGCGTCAACCTGACTGCACATGCGCGCGGGACGTCATCAGAGACTCTGGCCACTGACGCGGTAAACAGCTAGGCTAACCAACGGCCGTTACTTCAACCGTTGCTTCTTTTCTATTTATAATCTCTTGCTTTAAATAAATTAATTTTAATTATAATTTTATCAGCAGCCTTTCCACAAGCCACACCAGCACATCACACAACAATCCTACAAATTGGTGAGCCGGACGTGACGCAAGAGTTATTTTAATCACACTTCTATATTTTATTATTATTATTATTTCATCCACGAAACTTTCATCAGCCCCAGAATGCAAGACGCAATTACAGAACATCCGGAAGGGCCAACATCCACGGCACCCTCCCAAGTATCAAGATTGGCTTTCCGTGCACCACCATTCTGGCCCAACGACGTTGAACTGTGGATAAGCCAGCTAGAAGCCGCTTTCGGTCTAGCCCGGATCTCCCGCGACGAAACTAAATTCCAAGCAACGGTAACGAGCCTAGACCAGCCAACCCTTACTTACGTCGCGGACATCGTAACGGCCCCTCCCACCCTCTGGTAAATACGATGCGCTGAAAGCATGCCTTCTCCAACGACTCGGTCAATCAAAACAAACTAAAATCTTACAGGTTCTGGATGGGCGTCCCATGGAAAGATCCTACTGGAGGGGGAGTAGTGTGGCGACTACACTTTGCTTCAGCGAGCCGAACTAGGACGGCCTCGGCATCCGCGGGCGTCAACCTGACTGCACATGCGCGCGGGACGTCATCAGAGACTCTGGCCACTGACGCGGTAAACAGCTAGGCTAACCAACGGCCGTTACTTCAACCATTGCTTCTTTTCTCTTTATAATTTCTTGCTTTAAATAAATTAATTTTAATTATAATTTTATCAGCAGCCTTTCCACAAGCCACACCAGCACATCACACAACAATCCTACATATATAAAAGTCAATTTCTGTCTGTCTGTTTCGCGATAAACTCAAAAACTACTGAACCAATTGGTACCAAATTTTGCATGTCGCTTTTTATAAACCTGAGGAAAATTTTCGGCTGCATTTTGATTAGTATTTTTGGCAATTTCTTTTTTTCATTTGAAGAACTTTTTTTTACGCGGACTAATCCGGAATGGAATGAATACCTAAATATGGCCATTTTTTTAAAGCATCGGTGGTTCAGTGGTAGAATTCTCGCCTGCCACGCGGGCGGCCCGGGTTCGATTCCAGGCCGATGCATTTTTTTTTTACAATTTTTAAAACTCATTTATATTATATATAATATAAATATATATTATTATATCAACTATATTGATTAAATCAAATACCTAAACACTAATATAATACAATTTTTGCCAGCACACACACTTTTTTCCTGTAGTTTATGTGTTACTTCTCTATTGCTATTCTTAGGCACTTCTAATATTTATTATTGATATACTTTTAGTATGAAGGAAATTGCACCCAAGGGATTTCTCGGGCGAAGCCGGGTCATTCGCCTAGTTAAATATATATATGTTTGAAAATTCATTTATTTATTTATTTAACAGTTGGGAGAGACACGCCATATCCACAATTTGGATAATTGCGTGTATATTTTAAATTATATACAATTAATACAATTGAACATTGGAAATCATTAAAATTAAACGTTCAATGTCAAATTTTACATATAGCAATTATAAGTAGTAGCTTGAAATATGTACAGTCAACGCTTTCGCCTCAAAATATGCATCCTGCAGAATCTATTAAACTTGATGTATTGGTCTTTATTGCAAGCAGCTTGTTTTGTATTAGTCAGGTAAAGTTGGTTTTCTTCCCTTAGATCAGAAGTTAATGGACAGTCTATCAGAAGATGTTCAGGGGTTTGTTGTTCGTTTCCACAAGTGCATGCAGGTGAACCAATTTTGCCAATTCTAAACAAATATGTGTTGAAGTCACCATGTCCAGTAAAAAATTGAACGTTATAGAAGTTGGGTTGAACATAGTTAGGAATTATTGAAGTATCAAAGAATCCCTTGAAATTATCATTGGCACCCCCATAGTATTCCTCAAATTTCTGGTTTATAAAATTAGATATCATTTTTCTTTTAGTTGGATCTGATTTTTTGTATCCAATATTCATTTTTAGTATATTTGTTTCAATAAAATCCGTGAGCTTCGGTGTTCTAGCAACAATATGAGTACAGTTTGAAGATGCTGAATTATAAACCTGTGTACTGTGCTTCAAAATGTTGTACTGCAGAGAGTTTAATTTATCTTTGACTTTTTTGGGTATAAAGTTGTACCAGATCGTGGAACCATAAGTTAGTGAACTTCGAAACAGTGTCTTATAGAGTTCTATTCTTCTTTTACTGTCTAGTCCCCATGCTTTCCGGTTAATCCAATTAGGTATCCACTAGCTCTATTTGTCTTAGTAATAATCTCATCAATATGGGGCACAAAATCCAATTTGTTTTTATTTCTATGATTTTTAAAAGTTATTCCCATAATCTTCAGTTTTTCTACCCGATTGGCAGTGATAGTGTTAGGAATTTTTGCAGCTATTTTGCTATTAAACAAGTATAAGATTTTTTCGTTTTCTCTTCAGATACGGTCAACTTATTGTTCCCACACCAGTCTAATATTCTCCCTATGACCTTTCCTGTTGTATTCCGAAGTTCTGTCAAGTTGTTTCCCCAATATATCACAGTTAAATCATCCGCATAAGCAATGATTTCACTGTTTGATTCTGAATAGTTATTCAATAAATCGTTTAGAATAATATTCCATATTGTAGGGGATATAGGCCCACCCTGTGGACATCCCTTGCTTAATTTTTTGTGGGTTTCATTTGATGAGTATCAAAATCTCACTCTTCTATTATTAAGAAAAGACTGTAGTAGTTTTATTATTGAAGCTTGAACGTTGTCCTCATCTAGTCTTTTCAGCACCATCGGCCACCATGCATTGTCGAACGCTCCATTTATATCAACTGCGATTATAGCTGTATATTCTTTGTTTTTATGTTCTAGAGCTATTTTGACAATTTCATTTAATGCAGAGATAGTAGATCTTGATCTTCTAAATCCATGTTGACGATTGTTAAGCAGATTTGAGTCTTCATAAAATTTTATTAGTTTGTTGTTAATTATTTTTTCAAATATTTTGGAAATGTTTGAGTTGAGACAAATGGGTCTGTAGCTTTTATAAATTTTCATGTCTGTTTTACCTGGTTTGGGAATAATTATTACCTCAGATTTTTTCCATTCATTCGGATAATAATTTAAATCTAAGCATTTTTGAAAAGGTTTCACCAGTATTGGAACTATTAGTTGTTTAGTATGTTTTATCATATTGTTAGAAATATTATCAATTCCAGGCGTTTTCTTTGAGTTTAGCTCATCAATGATTCCATTTACTTCATTGGGCGTTATTATTATATTTTCTTTATTATGAAATCCTAAAGTATAGTTCCTTATGTTTTTGTGGAAGGTTGTGTCTTCATTATCTCTATCATCGGGGAAAAGGTTGTTCAAAAGTTCTACTGTGTCTTCTGGAATCGTTCTTCATCTTTATTCACTTCTAAGATTTCCAAAATGCCCTTTCGGTTAGAACCGTTTTTAATATTTTTGTATACCCTGTATAAATTTCCATATGGGTTTTTTTATTTGATGTCCTCTAAGAAAAACCTCCAAGACATTCTTTTAGCCTTATTTATTTCCCTGACGTATTTGTTTCTTGCACTTTTATACTGTTGTTGAATATGGATAGAGGGATTTTTCGCCCGATAATAGGAGTTACGGAGGTATTTACAATAGCTCTCAAGGCGTGTCAAGTCCGCGTTCCACCATCTGTTTATGTTGTTTTTTATTTGTTTGCTTTTTCTTAGTTTAAGAGTATTATACACTGCTTCAATGAGCGTGTTCGAAAGTTCTTTTACCGCGCTATCGAGGTCTTTCCTTGTATTTGCTGTATCTAAAAGGTTTTCAATATTATTTTGATCTATTTTAATGAAATTCTGGCCAAAATTTGACCAGTTTGCCTTTTCTTCACTGAATTTCCATGTGGAATAATTAGTAGCTGTGGTGAAATTGTCAGTTATATGTACTTCATAGATTATTGCTACATGATCAGAGATCTGCGATATTTGTTCTGTGTGCCAGTCTCTGATAGCTGCTATTGCTTGTTTGTTAGTCAGCGTCAGATCAATTACACTAGCATTTCGACATGTAGTGGATTTATTACAACAACAACAACAAAAGCCTTTATTCAGGGCATTCCGCCCCATACAGGATTCACCGCATTTACACGTCAACAGGAGGAGAGGGAAGAGGAAACATTTACAACAAAAAATAGTGGATTTATTATTATGTATGATTAAGTTCGTTTCGTCAATGATGGGGATCAATCTATGCCCATTGTAATTTTTTGTGGAATCATACCATAATGGCGATCTGGCGTTAAAGTCACCACTTATAATTAGGGGCGTGTTTATAAATGTTTCAGTTAGTGATCTGAAGAATGTTTCGTGCTCCTTTCTCATAGAATTGGGATGAATATAAATATTTGATATAGCAATTTTTTTACTTTCTGTTTGTATAGAAATGGTTGTGGCGAAGGAGTTAGTGAATTCTTTTATTAGTTTAATTTGTAACGCATTGTTTCTAACAATTATTGCTGTATTTATATTTGGACTGTTTTCCTGATGATATATTATATTGTTTCCTGGAAAAATTATATCTTCTTTTATTTTATAAGGCTCCTGAATCAGAATTAAGTCTGTGTTTATGAATTTTTTGGATGAATATAGTTCACTCATGCAGGTATTGCTTTTCCTAGCATTTTGTTGAATAATTTTAATTCTATCAGTAGCTGTGTTTCTTCCATACATATGCATTCAAATGGTGTTTTAATTCTTGTTCTCCTCTTCTTGAATTGTTGAGTAATCGGTACGCTGCATCGTGTTTTTAATCTCTCTTTCGTAGATCGGGCAATTCATAAATTCATAAATTGTGTCAACAAAATCATTGTGTCAACAATGGTTGGTATTGCCAAATCTGGCCAAAAACCTGAATCAGTATTTCTGCGGACCTGTTCCTCCTCTGTTTTCAGACACTGCTGCTCTTTGTGGTGAGGGTGGTCTACTATCTATGATTACTATGATTATAACACAAACTTCTTCAGATAAACGAATCATTGGACAGAAGATAAGAATCTTTTTATAGGGAAAGTTACGAGCTTTCAGGCAAACGCCCTTCTACAGGTTTGACGAAGCATAGAAATTAAGACGAGAGACAGACTTATATACATGGGGATGATTTACATAGTACACAATTTTATAGCTTAGCAGTAAGAATTTTAGAATGGAAGTTAATTTTCATAAGTAATTATTGTAATGATATGGTAATAAGTTGTTGTACCTAAGATTTTTTAAATAATGTAAAAGGAATAAATTAGTTTGAAATAAAGATGTCATAGATTTCGGGAACTTATATTTTTCTATTTATGCTTTTAAGTTTGGTGGATACTATGGATTCTAACATTAATCTTTGGTGTAGGTTGGGTATGTTACGTTAATGGATAGTGGGGTGGTTGGTATTGAAAGAGTGGCCAGTGGATGCAACATGCTGATAGATGAGGGAACGTGGGTCGTTGTTATTAATATTGCGGTTATGTTCTGACATTCTAATGGCGACGGTTCTACCTGTCTCACCCACATAAGTGGCAGAGCAATGTTCGCATGAGACAGAGTAGACCGCCCCAGAAGAATCAAGAGGACTGAGCCGGGTACCAGTTTTTGTAATGGGGTGTCGGAGAAGTGAGTGGATACTGGGGGTATTAATGAAAAAGGTGTGAATGCCGAATGGCCTAATGAGGCGGGAGATGCTAACTGTTAAGGGAGAATAGGGCAACATGCAGGTAGTCCTGAAAACTGGGGGAGGATTGGAGGGAGCGAGAGAATAAGTATGTTTAATGATGAATGTTAGTGGATAGGAGGCGGCGGTGAGATGGAAGATGATTCGGGCTTTTTCTGTGGTTTTAAAGATGGGTAGAGAACAGTGTGTATGAAGGCGCCTGGTGAGTGTTTTGACGATGTTAATTTTGTGTACTATGGGACAGAATGAGTTGAAATGGGTGTAGGTGGGGGTACTGCTATTCTTGTAGTATACTGTGGTGTGGAATGATGCCGGGGTACGTATGATTAAAATGTCTAGGAAGGGGATGATGTGTCCCTGTTCTTTTTCTATGGTGAACGAGAGGTTGGGGTTGTAGCTGTTGAGAGTGGACAGGATGGTTTCTTCTTGGTCGGTTTTACAAATACAAAGAATATCATCGACATATCGTCGCCAGAAAAGGATGTCATCACAATGGAGGTTGCAGACCCATTTAAGTAAGACACATTTATTGTGATGACATCCTTTTCTGGCGACGATATGTCGATGATATTCTTTGTATTTGTAAAACCGACCAAGAAGAAACCATCCTGTCCACTCTCAACAGCTACAACCCCAACCTCTCGTTAACCATAGAAAAAGAACAGGGACACATCATCCCCTTCCTAGACATTTTAATCATACGTACCCCGGCATCATTCCACACCACAGTATACTACAATAGCAGTACCCCCACCTACACCCATTTCAACTCATTCTGTCCCATAGTACACAAAATTAACATCGTAAAAACACTCACCAGGCGCCTTCATACACACTGTTCTCTACCCATCTTTAAAACCACAGAAAAAGCCCGAATCATCTCCCATCTCACCGCCGCCTCCTATCCACTAACATTCATCATTAAACATACTTATTCTCCCGCTCCCTCCAATCCTTCCCCAGTTTTCAGGACTACCTGCATGTTGCCCTATTCTCCCTTAACAGTTAGCATCTCCCGCCTCATTAGGCCATTTGGCATTCGCACCTTTTTCATTAATACCCCCAGTATCCACTCACTTCTCCGACACCCCATTACAAAAACTGGTACCCGGCTCAGTCTTCTTGATTCTTCTGGGGCGGTCTACTCTGTCTCATGCGAACATTGCTCCGCCACTTATGTGGGTGAGACAGGTAGAACCGTCGCCATTAGAATGTCAGAACATAACCGCAACATTAATAACAACGAACCACGTTCCCTCATCTATCAGCATGTTGCATCCACTGGCCACTCTTTCAATACCAACCACCCCACTATCCATTACCGTAACATACCCAACCTACACCAAAGATTAATGTTAGAATCCATAGTATCCACCAAACTTAAAAGCATAAATAGAAAAATAGAAGTTCCCGAAATCTATGACATCTTTATTTCAAACTAATTTATTCCTTTTACATAATTTAAAAAATCTTAAGTACAACAACTTATTACCATATCATTACAATAATTACTTATGAAAATTAACTTCCATTCTAAAATTCTTACTGCTAAGCTATAAAATTGTGTACTATGTAAATCATCCCCATGTATATAAGTCTGTTTCTCGTCTTAATTTCTATGCTTCGTCAAACCTGTAGAAGGGCGTTTGCCCGAAAGCTCGTAACTTTCCCTATAAAAAATATTCTTATCTTCCGTCCAATAATTTGTTTATCTTAAGTTGCATACCGGAAGAGTTTCAAGTTCTCCTACAAACTTCTTCAACAAGATAAGTCACAGAGGGGTAATTTTTGCAGATAAAGAAAGAAAATGTTGGGATTAAGGTAATCATTGTTGTGGATAAAGTTTAATAGTAGCAGATCAAGTTTGTTGTTGTGGATAGAGTAGCTTTATGGTGTAGAAGTTTCATTGTTGTGTATAAAATAGTCATTGTTTATGACAAAGTAGTCATTTTTGAGGATATAATTACATTTTTGCTGATAAAATATGCGTTGTTATAGGAGAATGTTTCGGATGTTTCATGGTTGCGGATAAAGTTTTATTGCTGCAGATTGTTTTAATTATTCCGAATAAAATTTCATTGTTGTGAATAAGATAGCTATTTTGTGGGGAAATTTAGCCATTATTTAAGATAGAACAATTGTCATTGTGGTTAAAATTTCTTTGTTTAGTGTAAATCATTTTAGATAAGAAATTCATTGATAAATTACGATAAATAATTTATCGTGTTAATAAACTTTTATAAATTAAAGATAGTCAAAATTATGATGAAGTTTGATTGTTTTGAATGAAAAAATTGTCGTTGCGGATAAAAAAGTTATTATTAAAGATAAAGTAGTTAGTGTTGATAAATTTTCACAGTAGGTATGTTGTGCCTAGTTTCTTTTTTGTGGATAAAAGGTCAATGTCGTAATTTTATCTATCATGGATAAAGTCTCACGACTACGAAAAAGTAGCCATTATTGTAATGATGGGTAAATTCTTATTGTTGCGCATAAAATTTTCACTGTTTAGAATAAATAGTCCTTCTTGTGTATGGTTGCAGATAAAGTATAAATTGTCATTGTTATAGAAAAAGATATATTGTTATGGATTGGTTTATTGTTTAGGATAAAGTAAACTTTGTTGTAGGTCATTAATTTATCATTGCAGTAGAAAATTGTTGTTTTTTCAAAGCATCAACAATAGTTTATATAACTTATAACAGATAATATGCACGCTAATCAATTATGTTAATAGGTATTATTGGAAGAAGGGTAATCATTGTTGTAAATTAATTGAATTAAAAATGCATATATTGGATCAAAATACAATTTATTTACCAATATTTTAGTTGGCTGAACGCCAACCTTTATCAAGGTATTACAACATATCTGTTGTATATATATTTCTTTGTTGCGTATAAAGTGTAGTAGTTATATTGAATAAAGTTTATTATAGCGGATAAAGATTCAGTATCATGAAAAGGAAGTTATTGTTGCATCATGTTAATAGGTATTATTGGAAGAAGTAGTCATTGTTATATTTATATTTCTTTGATGCGTATAAAGTAGTAGTTGTATTGGATAAAGTTAATTATAGCGGATTCAGTGCGTTGTTGTCTTTTCTGAGACTTTTTGAGTTAGTGATTCCAAGAAGATTAATCAAACATTATCTTTATTGATTAACAAGAGAGAACAAAAGAAAACTTATAACATAGTAAACAAAGAGAAATTTATCTTCTTAAGGTTAGCTCTTATTTACTTGTGATCTTACACACATACTCTGTGGGAACAATTAATTGATTACACTGAAAAAAAATATATATACAGCATATGCTCCCTTGTGTGTAAGCCCTAATCAGCAATTCCAAGGCTATCTGCACATTTTCGTAGTTTGTCCTTAGGGAGACTGTTCGTTAGTATATCCGCCTCCATATCTTCAGTTTTAGTGTATGCCAGTTGATTCCATTTTGTGATTTTCTCTTTCACAAAATAATATTTTCGGTTTATGTGCTCAACAAAGCATGTGAAGTAATTTTATTTAGTTAATTACCAGAATACCATTTTAGCCTTATCTTTGAGCAGCTTTAACCAGAATTTATCTCTCCCAGTTATTGACACAATATGGAGATTTTTAAAGACGCCATCCCAAAATTCATTAAGGGCCTTGCACCTTTCCGAAACAATAAGGCCAACTTGGTTTGCTCGTGAAGATATTCCAAATATTGGGGTTTATTGAGACCCTGACAATAGGCAGAGTTACAACAGGATCCCTGCTAGGACAAACATTCACATTATAACATTACCAGTGGCTGTCTTTTGCCAACTCGAGCAAGCACTGGCCATTTTTCCCCTAGCTTAGTAGCTTTAAAGCTCTTCATTCATTGCAATATGCTTTATCTTCCCAGAGCGGAGACATTTTAATTTGGTCAATTCTGAAATAATTAAAAATCAACAAATAGTTGATATTTATTCGGACAGATGGCTGTTGCACGATCAGGAGATGCCTTCATTTGAATTTATGTCAACCGCTATTTTTGAAAAAAATCAACTTGCTTTCTCTAAGTAGTTTAATCAACCTCCTCCTATCTCTTCGTTAAGCTCATTAATACTGTTGCATCATGGCTAAGGAACCTATTTTATTTTAATATGTAATATTATTTTTCATATATTTTAAATTCAAAATTATATTTTATATTTATTTATTTTATTAAACAGAATATATGTATTATAGAATCATCATTTGTATTTAGATACACGTGTGACTTCACTGCTCTCTTTGACGTGAGAAATAAATAAATTATTCTGGAGGCTACTTAGAGTTATCTCATTATTCCTTTATATAAATTTGTAGGATGGTTGAAACACGCTCTGGTAAGATGCAAGACCCAGCACAGGAGAGGACCAAGTTTGAAGAGTCTGCAACCTGGTGCAACAATACACATTGACCAACCTTCCCATCAGACTGTTTACCTCCTCTTTGTCCACTGCACACACCCATTGCTTTATATGGCAGTGGTAAGGCACAAAGGCTGTTACCAAAATGCCACACACTAATTATTTATTTGGTCTTATTACCTTGTGTATATGGCAGCGGTGTTCTACACTATCCTCCATGGGCATAATATTAACTGCCTCGTCAATAGAGCTGACCCCACTGCGGACAACAGGCTCCCTATACTTATCAAGAATCTTGTGATCAAGAAGGGAGGGCACTCTCTTGTCCTTTGGAGGAGAAATGGCCCCAAAGTTGGAGGGGCCAAATATATTTGGCAAAGAGAGAAGAAGGCAAACCATTTCTGTATCAGGCAGAGCTGAGAAAACTAAATATTTGTTCTAAAAGTCAACAAAATTCAAACTGGACTTGATTGGCATTAGCAACACCTGTCTTAGGAGAAAATCTAGTGTATTTGAAACAGCACCCTGTACAATTTACCCATTTTTTTTTCCAACCCCTCAAGTCCCTGCTTTAAACAGGTTTTACTCAGGAAACCCTTTACAGGAAGGTAACCTTAGAGAGAGCATTAATTGAGACAAACCACTTTTTAAAATTGATTTTTTATTTTTATAAATATAATATATAGAGAGTTAACGCGAAGGGTGGGGGAGTAGGAAATAGAAAAATAGGAGCCGGTGTTGTTGCAGGTGGTATATTACAATAGTTGTATAAACTTCCTTTACTTCTTCATCTCTCACAATACACAGGCTTTGTAGGGAATTGATGTTACATTTGTGATATGCACAAATAAATAAACTTTTGGTAATACAAAAATAAAGGGAAAAGGTAGAAAATGATAAATTAGAACTTTATACAAGATCAAATCAAGAAATAATAATACTACTATAAGAATTTCTATCATTTACTATATATATATAATAATTAAAAAAACCTCAACACAAACACAATGAAGGAATGTTATCAGTAATATAAAAGAGAATAGCTTAGTGAGAAAGAACTTTCTTCTAAAACAGAAAATATGCTACCAGAACACTGACAAATTATTTATAAAATTATGTAGGAGATTATAAAAAAAATAGCCCCAAAATAAATATATAAATATATTAATAGAATTTTAATAAATAACAAACCCACAAAATTTTTTTTTTTTTTGCCAGAAACTACAACAAAAATTTAGCCCAATAAGGGCCTTTTTTTTTTTTACAAAAAGCATCAATTTTAAAAAATTTAATCCATCATTCATTTTCACTCTCTATTTTACACTTTAGTTTTAATTATCTAAAAAATGGGGTAGAAAAATATATACTTTATTTGTAGTGTTATTTAAAATGTAATATCTGTTTTACAAATCAACCCATCCTCAACAATGTAACAGGAAAGGTTGGAATCCACAATTGAATGTAAAAAGATAAAACCATCATTGAGGGGAGAACAAAACAATAAAAAAAAGAGGGGGGGGGAAAGAAAACAGGACCATTATAATAAATTTGTAAAAATGTAATCAAGCAAAAATAATAACAAAGGATTTAAAAAGAAATACATTTTTGTAAAATTAATATAAAAAAATGTGTATATTTTACATAAAGAGGGGAGGGATGGAATGGCAGCTAGGAGCTGCAGCCCCCCTCGGGCTCGCAGATATACTTCCCTGTTGCAACACAACAGGGTGTTAGTACAGGATGTGGGGGTCGGTGGAAGGATGGTCTAAACCATTGGTTTTTGACCGCTACGACCCGGGTTTGATTCTCGCATTGGGCACTTTTTTTCTGATTTAAAAAAATGCTCCAATGGCCCCGATTCTTGAAAAAGTTCACCCCACCAGCAAGTGCAAGTAACCAAACGGGTCTCGGGCACATTTGTAAGGGCAAAAGTCAAACTGCTTTTCACATGTGTAGACATGTGGTGCACTTACAGTAAAAGCAGTAGCCTACTTCTACCCACCATGATTATCATGGCCTGTATCGCATGTACTAGGGATGAGCAAAAAAAATCAGTCCAGGACACAATGGAGGAGCTACCTACCAGAGATAACCTGCTTCTTCAGCAGGGACAGCCGGTAGCCAGGCCCCACCAGCTCAAACTCTGCCCCAGACAGGGAGGTCCCTGGAGCAAGAAATTGGGCCCCCAAAGGAGCTGGGGTGGAGGGACCTTTGGCCAGCTCTAGCCGGGCCCTCAGGGACCCTAGCCCCTCTGACAGTTCTGGTATCCTCCATGTTAGTCTCTGGGTCTCTGCACTCCTGCAACAACAGTCATCTTCCCAACATTCTTCTCCTTAAAGCAGAATGATGACGATATATTTACTTTCTGTGTGCAATCATAGCTTATGACAAGACATAATTACAGAACCTCCATCAGAAGACAGTTTTCATTACCAAAATTATTTATTTAACCAATTGGATATTCTATGGTAAGAGGACACATCCATAAATGAAAATTCAGTTTTGAAAATAGGTGTCCTTTAAGAGAGAGGTTCTGCTGTATAAGAATTTAAAATTTCAAAGCAAGTTTTGAATAACAGAGGAAAATTGGTTGTGATCTAACAATGATAAACATAAGACAAAAATTAACCCACACACACAAGACCTACCTATTAATCTTCTATATATAAGTTTTGTTTACCTTCAGATAGTAAATAATATCTTCCAGGTCTCTCTTTTTTCATTCAATACAAACCCAAGAGCTGAAATAAATGCAAACCCAGTGCAATTTTCAGTCCTGAGAGTAGCCTGAAACGAGGTAAATCACACCAGGAGCTCACCAAGAAGCAGTTGGCTTGGCCTGGAGGTCTACCACCTCCCCATCCACAGGTACGGACACTGTGAGTCCAGTCAGGGTGGCTGATCCACCAGTCAAGGCAGCTCCATTGTGCTTGTAGTCCACACGGAGGTCCGTGATGCCGGGCTCACACTTCCAGTAGGCCACCAGGTGGAGTGGGGTGGACTTGGCCCCTAGTTGGGCTCGCACCTACCACACAACAGGTGAGTGGACCTCAATCATCTGTGGGCATCTCTAGGGAAAGACACAGCAAATTATTACTATTATCACAGTTAATACAAATCATCAGAAGGTTCTATCAGAGATGTGTTTGTGTGATCTATTGCCATTTGGAAGATTATAAACTACTAAGAAGTGGGGGTAAAAATATAATTGTATATAATACAGTATATAGAAATATAGAAATTTGATATTTTCAACTCCAGTGCTTTGATTTGATGCATTGCCCAAAAATAAAATAACATTCCTATTTTGAGTCTTCGTTTTATCATTTGTGAGTGAATGGGTTCTAGTATTGTTCAAAATATGTGGAGTCATTCAAGCTTTTTTTTATATGAAAACTAATTGAAAGAAAACCTTATCACATACTTTGTAACACCCAAGATTTTCTAATTGACCAACATGAAGTAATATTTCTTTGCCTCCTAAAAGTTGTTACAGAAGTTAATTAATTTTGGAAGTTTTACCAACAACTGAAGGATCCTTTCTTTCAATGACCTATTGTACACCACATGATAAAATGGCCACATTCATCCAAATTTTTCTTCAGGGAAAAATCCTTGCATCAATCAGTTTTTTAATATTTTATTATGTCGAATCATATTTTTTAGGTTTTATATGCAGAAATTTAAATAAAAATATGTTTATCAATTTTTTTATATTCGAAGTTATTACCCCAAATTGTTCCTGAGGAGAAACTGAACAAACTGCTCTCCATATTATTTATGACTCTCCAAACATTGCAGAAGTGAGACATCAATTGTTCCCTGACCTAAATGATTTGACTCTCTTACACCAACCACTTTGTTTATACAAATTTTATGAACTCTGCCGCTTGATACATGTAAAATCTGTAAATATTTAATCTTAAATTTGTTTGTTTGCTTCCTTTCTTCCCTCTGTAATAGGAGCAAATACTTCAATATCTCACCTTGTTGGATAATAAATAAATACAATTTTTTAAAGTGATTAAGAGAATAAAAATCACAATCAAAAATGTAAACAGAAATTATTTTATTACAAACAGATCATATTAGTTATTTTTTATTTATATAAAATATATTATTTTAGGTATTTTAAAACATTTTTATTGAGACTTCAAATTTTACTTTTGATTTATTTGTATGCTGGCGGGATAATGTCTATTATATATGTTATATAAAGGTATTATTTAAAATGTTATATTAAAATATTCTATTTAAAATTATATTTCATCGATTCAAATACTCTGTTAAATCTACCACCAGATGTCGGGACTTTCCCTATATAAAACCGATTGTTGTTGTTTCACGTTGGCCGGCTAAAACCTTTGTACATTATGTAAATAATCTTTTGTTTTCCTTATTCTACTCGCCTTAAGCCAGGCAGTGCTTTTACCAAATTATGTTTATTATATAATCCTAAAGCTCAATTAAAACAATCTCATATCAAAACTATTTTCATTATTTTACTTTTCAAGATTATAGCCACGACTACATCACCAATACCATTTAGTACCAAAAAGAACCAGCAAATAACTCCATGGCATAAACCTCAACATAATCTAAATACAAGCAGAAAATATATTTTTTTATATTATAAGATATGAAAAAAAAAAAAATAGTACAAATGTGATATTGTACTGGGATAAGGTGCATAAATTAAGAAAAAGGCATCTCCTTATCGTGCAACTGAAAGTTGCTGATGGCTTGCGCCATCTATCGGAATAAATATCAACTATTCTCGTTGATTTTTAATTATTCCAGAATTGGCCAAATACCCATTCTTGATTAATCATTAGAAATCAACGAGAATAGTTGATATTTATTCCGATAGATGGCGCAAGCCATCAGCAACTTTCAGTTGCACGATAAGGAGATGCCTTTTTCTTAATTATAAGATATATATATAATCAATAAATATATATAATACATTAAGAAAGCATCCGTTGTTTGGAGTGTCCACTAGCAAGAACGCAGTTTGAATGGGAGGGCAATTTGTGCAATGAGAACTGTCCAATGTTTTGAGGTGTCTGCTAATGTATTGAGAAGTTGACTTCCTAACCATGCAGCCCTATGGGACTCACCTGATACTTGAGGATGTCAATGTTGAAATAAGAGGCTGTGGGAGACTTTTCATGCTGCTTCCTGAGCAGGGATGTCAGGGCTGGCATGTTGAAGTCAAACAGCTGCTGCTCCGCCCCCACTGTGCTGTTCTCCCTGGACAATGCTCCTATTATGTTCCTTTTGTTCATTTAACACTAAATTGTGGTGCAAATTCATATTTTAAAACATGAGGTAATAAGACTAAATCCAAATAAATAAATAGTGTGTGATGTTTCGGTAACAATGAAATATCACAATATTTATGGATTTGGTCTTATTAATTTATGTTTCTAATCTATAATTTAAATTTTGCCATATCATGATATTTGAAAAGTTTCTGGTATATATACAGTGAAGCCTTCCATAAGTTATGGATTTCTCTGCTGGAAGTAGTCTCAGAGGTTGTGTTATACCGAAATATTGCAAAATGTGTGGATTGAAGTTTGCCCTTTATAATAGAACTAGCCGAATGACCCGGGCAACGCCCGAGTTTTACCCGATTAAATGTTTTATTAAAATACTATTCTTTACAATTATAGATTGGCGCCGTGGATGTCATTCTTGTATAATATATAAATGAGTTTTAAGTATTGTTAAAAAAAAATGCATCGGCCGGGAATCGAACCCGGGGCGCCCGCCACTATAATATATAAATGAGTTTTAAAATTTGTAAAAAAAAAAATGCATCGGCCGGGAATTGAACCCGGGGCGCCCGCGTGGCAGGCGAGCATTCTACCACTGAACCAAAAGCAAACGGTGACAGAAGTTTCTCGCGCATTGGCGGCACCAAATGATGGGGGGGGGGGGGGGGGGGGGGGCAAAGGTGGCGTGATCGTAGCCGACCAATAGGAGGGCGCCAGCAAACCGTGACAGAGGCCATGACGCTCGTATCTTTATATAGAATGTTTTTCAAGGTCACACCTGTTGTTTCTTATACCCTTGTGCAAAGATTTACACAAAGGTCATACCTAATAAATGCCAGCAATAGCTTGTAAATTATACCCATTCATGCTTTGATGCTGCCATTTCTTATATATAGATGGCACGTTTTGCCTTTTAATTAATTATATCTAACTGACCTTATTGTTTGCGGAAGAACATTGTTCTATGCAAATATTTATATGTAATTCTGCTGTCCTAAAAGCGTGTGTCTGTAGTTTGCTTGTATACCATTTCTAAGATTCCACCCTTCAATGTAGCATATATGAGCAGAATCAACCGATACAATATTATGAGCTCTAAGAAGCGGTCTGGTAAATTAAATTGGCGAAACCGATGGGAGGGTTCACAACTGATGAGCCAAGGTTATTTTATATTTGAAAAGAAACATTCGTGCTTTAATGCTTCCATTTCTTATATACTCTCTCTGTCTATTTTAATTAGAATAAATATTTGATTGCCTTTAATATTCATACAAAAATTAGATACTAGGCAATACAATATGTAAAAAATATTTGTGATTACATCATTGGGAAAAGTGGAAAAAATAAAAAAAAGAAATGCTTGTGTATATGCCTTTTTATCTCTCCATCTCCCTCTCTCTATATATATATATATATAGAAGTCAATGTATGTGTGTTTACTTATTTGCTCCCCCCTTCTAGTTTTCCTCTGTTTGAACCGATCTGGCTAATATTTTACACGGTATATAGTGTTGAGTCAGGAAAAGAGGTTTTTGTCCCATTTTCATCCAAAGATAATTCAAATTGAACACAAGTACTAAACTAATTTTAGTCAACAACAAAAAGCCTTTATTTAGGGTCACTGACCCTATACAGGATTCACCAGAGGTATGCATAAGAACAAAACAGTGAGACAAAGGAAACAACGATATAGACAGAAAAAAAAACAAGAAAGAGAAAGAGGGAAGCAAGAAAAACAACACAAAAAGAGTAGCAGTAAGAAAGTGAGGAGTGAGTGTCACTTGGCCTTCTTCTGAGATATGGAGTTGTGGAAACCATAAAACGCCGTAGCAATATACTTATTCTGGGTCATATTGTCAATTATTGATGGAAGTGAAGCACAGAGTTGCCCAGTTTTAAGCATAAGGGTTCTTCTTTCTTCTTTCAGAGCAGAGCAATCAAAAATATAGTGAGTGATTTCATTTTTTAGTTTTGAATTACAGAAACTAATTTTAGTCAATAAATTGCAATGAGTGGAAGTAACCAAACGGGGCACACTTGTAAGTACAAATGTTTCTACATGTATAGACTGCACTTGTAGCAGTTGCTAGCTACTATCCCCCATGACTATCATTACCTGTACGACGCATGTGTATTGAGTGGAAGTAACCAAACGGGGCACACTTGTAAGTACAAATGTTTCTACATGTATAGACTGCACTTGTAGCAGTTGCTAGCTACTATCCCCCATGACTATCATTACCTGTACGACGCATGTGTATTGAGTGGAAGTAACCAAACGGGGCACACTTGTAAGTACAAATGTTTCTACATGTATAGACTGCACTTGTAGCAGTTGCTAGCTACTATCCCCCATGACTATCATTACCTGTACGACGCATGTGTATTGAGTGGAAGTAACCAAACGGGGCACACTTGTAAGTACAAATGTTTCTACATGTATAGACTGCACTTGTAGCAGTTGCTAGCTACTATCCCCCATGACTATCATTACCTGTACGACGCATGTGTATTGAGTGGAAGTAACCAAACGGGGCACACTTGTAAGTACAAATGTTTCTACATGTATAGACTGCACTTGTAGCAGTTGCTAGCTACTATCCCCCATGACTATCATTACCTGTACGACGCATGTGTATTGAGTGGAAGTAACCAAACGGGGCACACTTGTAAGTACAAATGTTTCTACATGTATAGACTGTAGCAGTTGCTAGCTACTATCCCCCATGACTATCATTACCTGTACGACGCATGTGTATTGAGTGGAAGTAACCAAACGGGGCACACTTGTAAGTACAAATGTTTCTACATGTATAGACTGCACTTGTAGCAGTTGCTAGCTACTATCCCCCATGACTATCATTACCTGTACGACGCATGTGTATTGAGTGGAAGTAACCAAACGGGGCACACTTGTAAGTACAAATGTTTCTACATGTATAGACTGCACTTGTAGCAGTTGCTAGCTACTATCCCCCATGACTATCATTACCTGTACGACGCATGTGTATTGAGTGGAAGTAACCAAACGGGGCACACTTGTAAGTACAAATGTTTCTACATGTATAGACTGTAGCAGTTGCTAGCTACTATCCCCCATGACTATCATTACCTGTACGACGCATGTGTACGAGGTATATATATATATTTTTTAATGCTAACAATTTTTTAAATTAAAAAGAAATGCATAATTTACCTTTTTAAATAAAATTGCATTTAAATTTATTGTGCTAGCCCTTTCCACTCCACTGGTCGCTAAGACTGGCCTAGCTGGCATATTTATGAAAACATAATTACCAAAATGAAATCATCTTTTATCCCAATCTTCTCTAGTTCAAGCTAGGGAAGTGTTACCTGGGCTGCAACAGCTGGAGGTTGGGCAGCACCCGCTCCAGGCTGGAGGTGTGGGAGAGGCGGAAACACAGCGGGGCCGGGCTGGGGTTGTGTGCCAGGATTTGTACGATACCTGCTGGGAAGGACATCTTCATATCTCCCACCAGCCTCACCTGGCACCTACACAGGCCTGGAGTTACCACTAGAGCAGGGGACAAATATTGGAAACCTATACATAGGTACAATTTGGATTAGAGATAAGACCACATCCAAATAAATGCCAGAGTAAACAACACATATTTATTTGGATGTGGAGTTATTACCTTGGGTTTCTAGTATACAGAACATAGATAATCATCTGTATGATAGAGTTAAAAGATATGTTTATGCTATTTTTTTACAACTTTTATTATTAAATTAGGTAGCCAAAAGGGGATGTCAGTTCCGGTTCCAAAATCACTTTATTAGGTACCGCTCAACAAGAGCAACCTAGTTTATGATAATTGAAACAATGAATAATATGTGAGTTATTCACATATTAAACAAAAGGTTAACGCTGGATTAAATCCCGGTTCTCGACTGTCGGGAATCGAGGGTGTTACCCACTCGTCCACCGACTTTTATTGTCAGTTGAATCAAAAATATACTATTATTTAATTATGCAAAAAAAAGTTAAATCCAAACTGAAACATCAAATGGAATTTATTTTTCTACATATATAGCCAAAGTCATCTGTCTAACTAAGGTATAATTTGATGGGTAATGAAAAAAAAAGGTGTGTTGGTTGTATTAAGAAGTGGGCTAACCTGGACTCCTCAGTGCCCCTGAAGTAGGCATGCACCACTTCCTGGAAGGCCACGGCCAGAGGAATGGTGTCAGAGATGCCAATGGTGAGTGGGGATGGGCCACGCGAGGAACCCACAGGCATTGAGGTGGCCTTGAAGTCTGTGCTGGTCAGACTTCCCAGGCTCTCTGTGCGAGTCATGCCTCCTGCAGCGATCAGGGGGGAAACCCGGCCCCGCGCTGTCTGCACACAGTGATGGGTACTTTTATAAAGAAGAAAAAAAAAAGGTTCCCGATACTTGCAGAAGTCCAACGCAGTCCCACCAGTGTGTAGATAGATAGACCAACTGTGTGTAAACATGTGGTGCACTTACAGTAAAAACTTACTGCACACACTGATGATACTTGGAATAAGTACCGCCACTGGACTGGAATAACTGCTAGATCCATTGTAAATAGTACTCTTTGGCTTGTTAGCATGCTGTTGTTTCTTATCCCCCTGTGATTACATGAAGATTACATGAATTCCATGAGTTCATGTTCCTCGAGCTGTTTTCTGATAAGCAGCGGCCTCTCCCAAAGGTTCTATTTAGTGCATCTAATGCAGACCAAAATGTGTTCTGGAGCTGCAGGTGCCAAGCTACACTTTGGGCAAGTGGGGTAGATTTTGTTGTTATTTTCTATCTTCAGTTGCATCATACTATTCAATCCCTCCATTCTTTACCATTATCAACAATTGAAAAAAAAAGAGAGAGAGAGAAAACCAACTTTGATTAAAGCTGTATTTGGTTCTAGGGGTTATTATACACTAAGTCATAATATGGAAAGTTGTAAAAAATATAGAAGTAAACAGTAGCAATGTGTTTCTTTATTCATGCATTGCTACTGTATATATACATACTAGCCGAATGACCCGGGCAACGCCCGTGTTTTACCCGATTGAATGTTTTTATTCAAATACTATTTGTTACAATTATAAATTGGCGCCTTAAATAAATGCATATGTTAGTTAATAACTATAGCCTATGTGCTTTATCTGTCTATGTACTGTTGGCTTCCGTAGGTGTCTCTTACTGGGAAAAAGAAAGAGAGGATTCCATTTAGTTATTAACTAATATTAATATATGCATTTATTTAAGCAGCGACCCGCTCCAACACAATAGTTACAAAAACGAAAAAGCGAGTGGGGGGGGGGGCAAAGGTGGCGTGATTGTAGCCAACCAATAGGAGAGCGCCATTCCAAAAAAAAAAGCAAACGGTGACAGAGATGAAAAATTATTAAGAACGCATGACGCTCGTAACTGTATATAGAATATATTTTATACTTTATAGCAATTTTCTCTTCTAATAGAAAGCTGTCTTATGTCAGGATTAAATGCCATTATGTGTTAATTTCTTAGAGAAGCAAGTAGTCAAGTTTTTTTATTACTCTATCTAATGTCCCTCTTTGGCACTTTAGTAGATGTATTAGTGAAGACTACAGGAGTCACACACAACTCACTTCTAGAGTCCTCTGGGAAGTGGGCCGAGGGAGCAGGGGCATGGTGGTCCCAAGGAAGGCTGTTGGGGTCCCTCCTCTGCTGCCATTGGTGACTGGAAGTTTGCAGGATTCAGCGGGAGGCTTGGACTCAGAGAACAGCTCACTAAGTTCTACAGAGCAAGTTAACCCATGTGTATACAACGGAAACATGGTCATATCTTACCAGCATATCTATCCACAGGGGTTACCTGGCCCCCTCCTATGCTGGTGGGGCTCTGGACTCCAGTGGGAGTAGAGGCACTTGAGGCACTAGGGCTGCAGGACATACAGAGATAACTTAAGGTATGAGAGACTGCCTACAAAGCATGGATAACCCTAGAGGTGATCTATTATTAAAGGATGAGTTATTTCAATCAACAGCATTTTACATAGGTAGTTGTTCAGATAGTTGGCCACTCATCAGAGGGGCCTATATACTAAATCTAGACATTTAGTAGAATATTAGCGTTCAATACATTATTTTCTCATTTGGAAACTGTGGCCATGTTACTTTATGTATGCACCTCTACAGACCTCTGTCCATAGGTTCCCTAAACACCACTTAGTAAATGCAGGGTATATAAGAAAACCAATCCAACAGTAGAGCAGTCTGGAGATTAATTTGGTAAAACCACTGGGAGGGTTCACCACTGATGAGCCAAGCCATTCAATAACTTTTATAATCACAGTAAGGTCTGTGTAAAGATTATATTTGATGATATATGGAAAAAAAAATACATTGTCAAAAAATTAATTGTTACAAATTTAAAATTTTACTTTGTATTAAAAAGAGAGAAGGAGACTTTGCGTAGAAAAAAAATAAATAGTTTCAATTTGTTTGTTAGATATCACCTCTTACTCAGAGCAAAAGAAAAGCTGATTATCCTGTGTCTATTCCTGTTGGCATGATTTTGAGGAGAAAAATGAAATGGTTTCAATACAAAAATGTTGAATTGAAGAATTTTAAAGAAATACAAGGTCTTCTTCTTTCTTATCTCCACTCAATCATATTAGGGTATCAAGCTTGTAAATCTATAATCTAAATTGTGCCTTATGAATTTATAAGAAAAAAAATAATAAAAGTTTTAACAAAAAATTTAGAAAGATTATTGAAACAACTCTCTCCATACCATATGTGACTTTATAGGATGGCTATTTAAGAAATATCAAAATTATTGATAATATTTTTAACTTATTTAACCTTAAAAAATTATACTTTGTTGGAAATTCTAAAATGAAAGTGCTTTATTAGTTTATTGTGAAAAAATTGGCCGATTTGGATTTTTATGGGAGTGGGGAAGGTGTAGAAAGAAGTGTCCAGTCTTAAACCATTATCTAACCATTGTTTCAATGTCAAATAAAAAGGCTTATATTAAAATGCACTAAAAAGGAGCAAATAAATAGTTTGTTGTTGTTTCTTATCCCCTTGTGTAAAGATTACTCGAATTCCATGAGTTCATGCTCCTCGAGCTGTTTTATGATGAGCAGCGGTCTCTCCCAAAGTTCCTGTTTAGTGCATCTAATGCAAGCCAAAATGTGTTCTGGAGCTGCAGGTGCCAAGCTACATTTTGGGCAAGTGGGGTAGATTTTGTTATTATTTTCTATCTTCAATGGCTTGAGATGGCCTGTTCTAAATCTTGTTAGTGTTGTTTGATGCTGTCTATTTCTGATGTTCAGAGCTCCTCCTGGGTTCACTCCACTGTACCAACTGTGCTTAGGTGGGATCCTCCAGTTCTTGTTTATTTTTGTTTTGGCTACTGTTCCTATTTCTTTAAAAGTAAGTTTATTTTTCTGTGGCAAGGGTTCTTTTGTGCCTTTTTTCTCTAGCACATCAGCAGCTTCATTGCCTTCAATTCCAACATGTGAGGGTATCCATTGAAGGTGAATTTTTGAGGTTTTTGAGATAGCCAATTATGTTCCTGCTTACTTTGTCTCTAAGTTCCCCTGTGTGACTCAAGTGTTGTATGGCACTTCTATTAGCAGTAAGAATCCAGATATAGTAGTACCCGTCGAAGGGCGTGAAGCCCGAAAGCTTGTAGCCCATGCATATTAATAAAAAAAAAAAAAAATTTTCTCTTCGTTTTATAACTATTTACAATTCTATAAGAGAAATTTTCATGATTCATGTTAAGAATCCAGATATCTTGATAATTAGTATTTCTGATAGATTTTAAGGCTTCATAGATGGCTATAAGTTCTGATCTGAAGACTGAGCAAAAATCTGGGTTTCTTCTGTTCATTTTCTCAATGCCATTTGTGGTTTTGATGAGACAGCCACTGCCAGTGTCTCCTAACTCGTCTCTGCTACCATCGGTATAAATAGTTATTGCATTTTTAGGAATGTTATTAATTATTTCTAATGATAATTGTTTTAAGTATTCTGGATTTTGGCATTGTTTGTTGGTGGGTTCATTTAAAGAGGCATTAAAAATAACATTTTGTAGTGATTCGCATGAAGAAATTTTTTCTGCTAAATAATTTTTTCTACTTTATATTTTAAAAATGTATTTCTTTTGGCCAGGTGGAGAGGGCCTTCTTTTTTGAGTCTCATATTGGATTCCCAATTAAGTATGTAATTGGAAGTTCTGTGTTTGTTTCCATAACTCTTGATTTTGTTTATATATTTCGACAGATTGTAGCTTCTTCTATCCTTTAAGGGCATAATGTCTGCCTCGTAAAGTACAATATCGTTAGGGCAGGTATTTTGAAAACCTGTAATAATTCTAGCTGCACTTAGTTGTATCCTTTCCAGTGATTTTAGATTTGTTTCAGATGCTGTACCATAGATTTGATATCCATATTCCAGGATAGGTCTAATTAGAGATGTGTAAGTTAATTTTAGTGTGGTTGCATCGGCTCCCCACTCTCTTCCTGAAATATATTTCAGGATTTTTAGTCGGTCTCTTCCTTTTCTAATAACTTCTTCAATATGTTTACTGGAGTTAATTTCTGGATCCAGGGTGTAGCCAAGATATTTAGGATGTTTATTATATTGTAATTGTTGTTCTTTCAGAATAATCTTTGGCCTTATTTTGTATAGTTTCTTATCGGTAGTAAAAAGACAGGTTTCAGATTTTTGGAGGTTAAATTCTAATTTATGTTTATTAGCAAATTTTTCTAGGTGGAGAAGAGTCTTGTTCAAATCCCTTTCAGCTTTTTTCCAGTTAGTGTTATTGCTCCATAGAATAATGTCATCAGCGAAAAGTCCAATATTGGTTTTATGTGAAATTTTTTCTTCTATGCCTGCAATAAATAGGGTGAAGAGAGTTGGGCTAAGGACTGATCCTTGTGGTAATTCTTGGTACAATTTGAAGGTTTTAGATAGAGTGCCATTATATTTGACCCTGATGTATCTATTTTTAAGGAAATCATTTATCCAAGTGATAGCTTTTCCATCAATTTTGAAATGCTTGTATAATTTTGTAATTAACTTGTTTTTCCATACTTTTATCAAAAGCTAATAAATAGCTTAGCTACCACTATTGAACAATTAGATTAATATGAGTCAAGCCGTGGGGAAGATGATCAGATATTGAGGGGAAATATAAATTATTTAGCTTTTTTTTTTCTTATCCCTAGTACATGTGGTACAAGCCATGATAATCATGGTCGGTAGAAGTTGGTGACTGCTCTTACTGTAAGTGCACCAAATGTCTACACGTGTGAAAAGCAATTCGACTTTGCACTTACAAATGTGTCAAAGCCCCGTTTGGTTACTTGCACTCGCTGGTGGGGTTGGACTTTTGCAAGAATTGAGGGCCATTGGAGCATTTTTGTTTTTTATCAGAAAAAAATAGTCCAATGCGGGATTTGATCCTGGGTCATAGCGGTCGAAAACCAGTGGTTTAGATCCCCTTCCACCGACCCCCTAAAATATTTAGTGAAACTTGCTAATAAGTTGTTCATATTAAATCAAATCTAGTTCATGATGATCGTCCAGTCACTTTAATTTTGACTCATATAAATTTAATTCATTATAAAGGACTGCGGCGTATGATTATAAAACACTTAAAGTTGCACCGCATAAGTTTCTTTTCTGTGAAAAATCAATATTTATTTTAAAGAGAAATATTTACTATTTCTAACTTTTTTGGATGAAGTATGAAAGGGTGAAAATATGAAGAGTAATGGCAAACGGAAAAATAAAAGTGTCCAGTGGTTAGTGGTCGAAAGTATAGGTATGTAGCTTTTGTACTATTAAGATGTATATATATACACATACTTATGTACATATGTAAGTACTATTATCATTAGGTATATATATGTCACATCTACATAAATGTAGATATAAAACTATATACTCTACTAATATATGCATTTATATAAGGCGCCAATTTATAAATGTAACAAATAGTATTTGAATAAAAACATTCAATCGGGTAAAACACGGGCGTTGCCCGGGTCATTCGGCTAGTATGGTATAATTCTAAGCAAAGAAGGACATACCTCCTAGATTGAGTGGTGGTACGACGAGGCTGTGGACCATCTTCAGGGGTGGAGGCAGTGCTGTTGGCCGTGGCACAACGGCGGTTCTGCAGCAGGGCTCAATGTTAGTCAGCAGTGGAAGAGTGGAGCTCCAGGGGATACCTTGGTGCGGATTTGTAAGGCATCAGGCCTCTGGCAGGGTAGAGAGCATGGTAACAACACAGCAGGTTTGGGCTAGTAGAGGAAGGAGCAAAAAGAAAGTATAAACTGAATTTATAGTGTTATTTTATAATCCTAGCTAGAGGCCTTACATATATCATGGTTGCGGTACATGCACATTCACTATTTGACATCATAAAAGTGTTATTTACCACCTTGTATTAAGTACCATGTTCTTAGAAGGAAATGTAAATTAACACAGCAACCATAAGACAAAGCAGATACAGACTAAAAGAAGAAACTAGCTATCACTGAGAGGGCCGTTTGGGTAAGATTGAGCTGTTGTCACTTCCTGTCCTGGGTGAATACACACAATTTGTGAAACATTTAAATGGCAGGGAGAGATTTTCCTGTATAAACAGAGATATCTAAAAGAGAGATGATGCTGGTTTGGAAATTTGCTAATTTCTGACACAGAGTCAAACTCCATCATATTTTAAAAATAGAGGAGCATAAATAAAGTGTAGGAACCCCATGATAAGGGTATCAAAGGTGGAAGATAGTGAGTAAGAAACCTACATGATGGTGGGTTAGAGGGGACAGGGTAATGGTGCCGATGGTGGCCCGGAGCTCATCCACACTGGCACTCATGGGAGCTCCGTTGGTGAGGGGCTTAATCTGGATGTGGATCTTTTGTTCTCTGCTGTCCTCCTCATCTGTCCTCACACATGCAGTCTTGTTGCAATCTTGGTATACTCTTCTCTCTCTCTCAATTAATAAAAATAACGAATATAATTTATTATATAAAAAGATTTACTGGCCAAAATTTAAGAACTATGAATGCTGGCCAGGCAACCATCTTCATGAAAATATACTCTGGATAAAACTAGGTTCCTTTTTTACATTTTAGCGCATAACTTTGGTTTTTAATATGAGGTAATAAGACATAACAGGGTTGTCACCAACATCAGACAAAGTACTGAATGATAAAAAATAGCTCAGCGTGTTTTTAAATACACACACACAAAGCCTTTATTAAGACGTTAGTCTTATACAGATTCTCCGTACAAGGTGCAATAACAGGAAAAGAGCAGCACAGGAAACCAGTAGTTCCGGAACTATATACAATTATTAGTAACTAGACGAATGGCCCGGGCAACGCCCGGGGTTTACCCGAGTGCGAATATATTTTAAAAACGTTGACTTGGGTGAAGAGTGTTTTTTGTTGCATCATGCTGTGACTCACACGATGACCCAAGGTCAACAGGGGTGGCGCAGCAAGCTTAAGCCTATCACCGTCTGGCGGCGCTGCTTGCGAGTTATATCTACAATTCTGCAAATAACTCTAAGGATATTCAAGATATTCAAGAAATTATTTTTCGAAAACCTTTCCGGGGATATACCTAATAATATCCCAGAATTTCATGGCGATTGGATGTATGGTTTTTGAATAACAGGGTTGTCTAGAGGGGGGCAGGGAGGACACGTGTTCCCTGTCAGCCAATGAGCGCGCAATCTATCCGTGAGCTTCAGACAAACAGACAGAATAAGGCAAATATATAAGTAGATAAGGAAAAGTAAGATTTAATAGTCGACGCCATCACCTCAAGTCTTCAATTCCATAAGCGCGGAGCAGAAATAGGGACTAAGTTATGTGTTTTTAAATACACAGTTGTATAAACAAGATAGCACATATAATATTGAATTTTCTGAATCCTAAAATACTATTCTTAGATATAAGAAATTTGGGAGCATTAAAGTATGAATTTTTCTTTTATACACAAAACAAACTTCTAACGTCCTATTGCAATGAAGAATATTGAGAGGGCTTGGGTCACCTGTGGTGAACCCTCCCAGCAGTTTCGCCAATTTGATCTACCAGACTGCTTCTTAGAGCTCTAACTAGCCGAATGACCCGGGCAACGCCCGGGTTTTATCCGATTAAATGTTTTATTAAAATACTATTCTTTACAATTATAAATTGGCGTCGTGGATGGCACTCTTTTGAAACGTCCCGCTTCAATCTTTGTGTGTTTTTAAAATACAAAAATAAAATTGTAAATTTTCACAACGATATTTGAAAATTGTATTATTTAGATTTTTTGTATGAATATATTTTAAATCTGATATATACATAAAAAATGATATGATAATGATAGCAAGTGATTTCTTGTTCCTACCCTGTCATTACGTCACTCAAGGTCACCGTTTGCTGCGCCACATGGTGGTGCAGCAAATGGTGACACCTGAATGGCGCTCTCCTATTGGCTCGCTACGATCACGCCACCAAAAGCAAAAGGTGACAGAACGCATGACACTGATAACTGTATATAGAATACTGTATTGGACAATTGTACTCACACTTCAGTGTAAAGTATGGAATCTTAGAAATGGTATTCAAGCAAACAATGGACATAAGGACAGTACAATCACAATCTCAGTATTAAAAGTGGAAAAATATGGTTTGCGAGAGTACCAACTATTTAAAAATATGCTGTGATATATATTTTTTTTTTCATCCAGTACTTTTGTCTGATGGTAACAACATTGTTACCGAAATGTCACACACTATTTATTTATTTGGATCATTACCTTTATTATTTTATTCTATAAATAACTATTAGATAATAAAAGGCATATATTGGATTTAATAAAATATTTATTTTGCCAATATTTTGGCTGGCTGAACGCCAACCTTTATCGAGGCATTACATTTTTGTATACACTATACAAAAATTATTGTATACAAAATTGTAATGCCTCGATAAAGGTTGGCGTTCAGCCAGCCAAAATATTGGCAAAATAAATATTTTATTAAATCCAATATATGCCTTTTATTATCTAATGAATTAAGTATGGATTGCTCTATTTTCAAAATAAATAACTATATATAAAAATTGATACACCCCTATTTTTATTTAAATTTCATTCTTTAAAGCCTAAAATACCTTGATTGTAATAAGGCACAATCTAATTTATATATTATAAACACAAGGTAATAAGACCAAATCCAAATAAATAAATAGTGTATGATGTTTTGGTAGCAGCATTGTTACCATTTTCAGACACTATTTATTTATTTGGATTTGGTATTATTACGTATTTTTTATAATCTTGATTGTAATGAACAATTTAGTTATTCAAATGTAGAAATATAGGAAGAGTTCGTCAGAGAGCAAATGGAATGTCAGTTGGGAAGACATGCGTGCACATTTCCAAAATTTGCAAGTCTAAATAAATAAACAGCACAAAAAGGGCTTAAATTAAAATAGAAAATTCTCAATTAAATAATAATGTGGAAATAGTTCTTTTACGATGTACAAATATAATGATTGCTGATTACTATTTTTCTTTACCAAAGACTTAGTTAAATAGAGTTAAATAATATAATTTTGATCTTCTCATTGATCTATTATTTAAGGAGTGTTGTTGTTTATTATCCCCTTGTGTAAAGATTACACAAAATCCATGAGTACTTGCTCCTTGAGCTGTTTTATGATAAGCAGCAGTCTCTGGAGCTGCAGGTGCCAAGCTACATATTGGGCAAGGAGGGTAGATTTTGTTATTATTTTCCATCTTAAATGGCCTTTAGTTTTTTTTTTTTTTTTTTGTGCTGTCTATTTCTGAGGTTCAGAGCTCCTCCCCTGGGTTCACTCCACTGTACCTGCTGTGCTTAGGGGATCCTCCTGTTCTTGTTCATTTTTGTTTAGGCTACTGTTTCTTGTTTCTTTAAAATTAGATTATTTTTCCATGGTAAGGATTCTCTGGTGCCTTTTTTTTTTTTTTTGCTAGTGCATCATCAGCTTCATTTCCTTCAATGCTAATGTGTGAGGGTATCCATTGAAGAGGAATTTTTAAGGTTTTGTACATAACCAATTATGTTCCTGTTTACTTGGTCTCCAAGTTCTCCTGTGTGACTCAAGTGTTGTATGGCACCAGGATCCAGATATCTTGAAAATTAGTGTTTCTGATGGATTTTAAGGCTTCATAGATGGCAATAGGTTCTAATCTGAAGAATGAGTAAAAATCCCGAGTTTCTTCTGTTTATTTTCTTAATGCCATTTGTAGTTTTAATGAGACAGCCACTTCCAGTGTGCTCTAATTCGTCTCTGCTCTACCATCAGTGTAAATAATTATTTCTTCTTTAGGAAGGTTATTATTTATTTTTATTGATAATTGTTTTATAGGCATTCTTGGATTTTGGTATTGTTTGTTGATGGGTTCATTTAAAGTGGCATTAAAAATAACATTTCATAGTGGTTCACATGGAGAAATTTTTCTGCTAATTTTTCTACTTTATATTTAAAAAACATTTCTTTTGGCTAGGTGGATTCCCAAATAAGTATGGAATTGGAAGTTCTGTGCTTGTTTCCATAACTTTTGAACTTATTTATGTATTATGGTAAATTGTAGCTTTTATTCTTTAAGGGCATAATGTCTGCCTTGTAAAGTATGATATCATTAGGGCAGGTATTTCGAAGACCTGTAATAATTCTAGCTGCACTTAGTTGTATCCTTTCCAGTAATTTTAAATGTGTTTCAAATGCTGTACCATAGATATGATATTCCAGGATAGGTCTAGAGATATGCAAGTTAATTTTAGTGTGGTTGCACTCTCTTCCTGAAATATATTTCAGAATTTTTAGTCGGTCTCTTCCTTTTCTAATAACTTCTTCAATATGCTTACTGAAGTTAATTTCTGGATCCAGGGTGTAGCCAAGATATTTAGGATATTTATAATATTGTAATTGTTGTTCTTTGAGAATAATTTTGGGTCTTTTTTTTTGTATAGTTCCTTATCGGTGGTAAAAAAAAAGACAGGCTTCCTATTTTTGGGGATTAAATTCTAATTTATGCTTGTTAGAAAATTTTTCTAGATGAAGAAGTGCTTGCTGCTCCATAGAATAATGTCATCAACAAAAATTATAATATTGGTATTATGTGAATTTTTTTCTTCTATGCCTGCAATTAATTGGGTGAAGAGAGTTGAGCTAAGGACTGATCCTTGTGGCAATCCTTGATACAATTTGAAAGTTTTAGATAGAGTGCCATTATATTTGACCCTTAAGGACCTACTTTTAAGGAAATCATTTATCCAAGTGATAGCTTTTCAATCAATTTTGAGATGTTTGTATAATTTTGTGATTTACTTGTTTTTCCATACCTTGTCAAAAGCTTGTGTAAGGGCTAAAATGCAGCTATATTATACAGTAGAACCTCTCTTTAGCGAACACCTCTCCACAAAGGACAGTTTTCATTTGCAAAATTACCATTTTTACAATTTAGCAACTCTCCGGTAAAAGGACACCTCTACCTAAAGGACATTTGGCTCTGCAATTAAGTGTCCTTTACAGGGAGGTTCTACTGTATATATATATATATATATTAGATAATAAAAGGCATATATTGGATTTAATAAAATATTTATTTTGCCAATATTTCGGCTGGCTGAACGCCAACCTTTATCGAGGCATTACTCGAGGCATTTTCAAAACGATATATATATATATCGTAATTTAAACAATGTGATATGTAAGTAATAAAGTATGACGTCTTTTCTAGTCGTCTCAAAGTGACACCAGCTTGCCACTGGATACCCGGGGGATCCAGAGAGGGACAAAAAGGGCGTTGGTCCGGATGTTGACAGTTAGTTAGGTTACAGTGGATATTTTCGGACAGGCCCGCTATATACTAAGTTAGTTGCCATCTCACAGCGACCCTCGTGGCCGCCATTTTGGTTCCTTCCTGCCTCCGCGGCTTCATGCAGGACGCCGAGCTTTCCTCAGTTAATCCTCAACTTCCCCTGGTCCTGGTGCCACGTGAGACGTACTAGGAGAGCGTCTTTTGATCCCAAACTTTGTCTTTACTGTCCCATGCGGACTTCCCACTCTGCGCGCCTTGCCACTCAACCCCGACTGCTTCCAACTCACTTGTTGGCTTACCCGGGTTTACGACATATATATATAGATGTTATAAATAAAGATGAATGAGATTTTCTGTTGATTTTTGATCATGTTGAGAATTATGGTAATGGAAATGCAGTCGTGGTTGAAATCTTTAAAGTATGATAATGAAAAATAGTTTTGATCAGTAATTTAATTGAGTTAAAGGAATATATAAAAAAAGACATAATTTGATAAAAGTAATGCCTGGCTTAAGGCGAGTAGAATAAGGAAAACAAAAGATTATTTACATAATGTACAAAAATTTTGAGTCGGCCATCGGGAATGAACAACAAGTTTTTATAGGGGAAGCATGACCTCTGGCGGTCGATTTAACAGAGTATTTGGATCTATGAAATATAATTTTAAAAATGTTATATGTTAAAATGTTATTTTATTTAAAAAAAATTATAATGTCATAGATATAAATACTCTGTTTAAATCGACCGCCAGAGGTCATGCTTCCCATATAAAATCATTGTTGTTGTTCTTCCCCGTTGGCCGACCCAAAACTTTTGTACATTATGTAAATATTCTTTTGTTTCCTTATTCTACTCGCCTTAAGACAGGCATTACTTTTTACCAAATTATGTTTTTATATATTCCTTTAGCACAATAAAAGCAATTACTGATCAAAACCATTATTATTTTTATTTCAAGATTATTCAACCACGACTGCACCACCATAGCATAATCATCAATATGATCCAAAACAACAGAAATCGGGAAATCTCATTTGTTTTTATAATATATATATAAGTATAGTTCAATAAAAAGTTTTAATTACCAAATGAAAAAAAAAATGCATTAAGATTTAAACAAATTGATTTAATACAGAACTATAAAGATTCTCTATCAGCTTTCTGTACATGGGTTTTACAAAAAATGCTTTGTTTTGGTACATTTTTAAAGGAAGAGGTTTAATACATTAATCCATTGCTTGAATAGTGTGCACATACCTGATTCTGCTTCAGAAGAGGAATCAAATGTCTCTGGTAGGATTAGAGTTAAGGATAATCTTTTGGAGAAAGTTTTCTAACTACAGTCTCTACTGTGTTTTATATTCCCATTTATTTTTATTGTGAAAAAGTTTCTAATGTAATGGAGAAGAGATTATAGAATATTTTCATAGCACCAAATATCAACTCAATAGAACTTGAATAAAGATTTTTTTTCTAATCATAATATGAACTACAGAGAGAGAAATTTACAAGGAGGAAATGGCAAAGGTCACTTCTCCTGTCAAAATAGGCATCAAAACTATAAATGCCATCTATTGTTCGTCTCTGTAACCAAGGGTCAGGTCAGTGATAAAGCCACAACACAGGCAAACTGAAAAGTGTCCAGCTGGACTGACAAAACCATTAGCTTGAAACCATGGTGGCTGGCACATTTCAGTTTGTCAAAGCTGGAGTCTTTGTCACAGACCTGAGGCCACAATAACAGTCATTAGAAGGTGTCTAGTTTTGACATCTATTTTGAAGGGGACCTTTGCTTTTATAAATAAACAATATAAAAATTGATTTCAGAACTGGTAGCTACAAAAGTGAATAGAGCAAAAGGATATTTTTTGGTACAGGCTCCTCAGGTCTGATTTGATAGCCATCTTCATCCACTTGGAATAGCTGCACAATAAAATGTTACACAGATGGTAGCATTCAAATGATGGAAAAGAACATGTCAGCCCGTCAAGTTTAGAAATGGCATTTATTAGGACTCTAATCTTATTTTCTAAGTCAAATACATAGAGATGGGTGGAATATGACTCCCATCCTAGAGTTTCAATAACTTTTCTGAAATATATATATTATACTAGCCGAATGACCCGGGGAACGCCCGTGTTTTACCTGATTGAATGTTTTTATTCAAATACTATTTGTTACAATAATAAATTGGCGCCTTAAATAAATGCATATATTAGTTAATAACTATAGCCTATGTGCTTTATCTGTCTATGTACTGTTGGCTTCCGTAGGCGTCTCTTACTGGGAAAAAGAAAGAGAGGATTCCATTTAGTTATTAACAATATATGCATTTATTTAAGGAGCGACCCGCTCCAACACAATAGTTACAAAAACGAAAAAGCGAGTGGGGGGGGGGGCAAAGGTGGCGTGATCGTAGCCAACCAATAGGAGGGCGCCATTCCAAAGAAAAAGCAAACGGTGACAGAGATGACAAATGATTAGGAGATGAAGAATTAAGAACGGATGACGCTCGTAACTGTATATAGAATATATTAAAAATAAAGAAGGCATATCCTGACCAGAAGCACATGTGATTTTTTAGTAGATCCTCCCTTAGCAGACACTTCTAAACAACAGACAGTTGAAAATTTGTCCGCACTAGTGGACACCTCCAAGCACAAAACTGATGCTTTCCCAATCCATCATTCATTGATTTAATATGTAATTAAATTTTAAAAAATTACCAAAGGTAAAAATTAAATTCTATTGAAAATTATGAAATACCAATTTTAAGAATTATATATATTTTTAACAAACATATTCTGTTTAATACAAAGCAATAATACACCATCTATATGGAAACATTAAAACATGAATGTTTATTTTCAACAAATAAATCAACTTTTCTACTGTCCTTACTATGAAGAAAAAAAAATATTAGGAGGGCTTGGCTCATCAGTGGTGAACCCTCCCAGCGGTTTCTCCAATTTAATCTACCAGACCGCTTCTTTAGAGCTCTAATACTGTATTGGATCATTCTGCTTTATATGCTACATTGAAGGGTGGAATCTTAGAAATGGTATTTAAGCAAACTATGGACATAAGCTTTTAGGGGACACCAGAATTACATTTAAATATTCGCATCGAGCAATGCTCTTCCGAATACATTGCTCGATGCGAATATTTAAATGTAATTCTACTGTCCAAAAAGCTTATGTCCATAGTTTGCTCAAATACCATTTCTAAGATTCCACCCTTCAATGTAGCATATAAAAGCAGAATGATCCAATACAGTATTAGAGCTCTAAAGAAGTGGCCTGGTAGATTAAATTGGAGAGAGTTATAGGGGTTCAATTTAAAAAGGTATTATAAAATGGCCAAAGCAGCTAGATATGACATGTGATTAATTATCAAAATGTTCAACCATGTCTTGGAAACTCTCACCTGGTCTGTTGGCTTCTTATTCTCTTCTCTGGAACAACAGTCGGCTGTTGGTGGAACAATTTATTGAACAGAGGCCACAACTTACGGAGAACCTGACATCTTCTCTGCCTCTTTGGTGCCAGATCGGCTCTTCTTCTTGTTCTCTTTCTTCTTCCTCTCCCTCTTGCTCTTGAGAAACCCTGAACATTCGACATTCAGCATGGTAGATCAAGTTCAGCTTGGTAGAGGCTGGGTTCAACCCAAGGGCATGCTCTAATGACCTTAGAGAAAATGTTGAGGTTCTTTTGATTAAATATCAGTTAGTATGAGCAATAGAAATTATTTGAACGAGGAAAACTAACTTTTGGACAAAGAGTTTAATTAATTAATTTGAGGTGTCGCAAGCTCTCAAGCAAATTTTGCTCTTCAACAGAAGGAAAATTTTCTCCAAAGCTTGCAACTCCTCAAAGTAAATAAACTCTTTGCCCAAAAGCTAGTTTTCCTTCTTTAAATATCAGTTTTTTTGACTGATGTCTAAAAAATGTAATGTTGTGAAATTACACTCTACAAAATCTCTATGACTAGAAGACTAAAACTATCAACACTAGAGTTATGTTATCTATCAGAACAAACTCCAGTATCTGTCGCAGAAGTCTATGTAAGGTGGAACAAGAGTTGTTAATTTACCTTTTTTTAGGTACCTGGCCTTGTCTAAAATGTTTGCCTCAAAAGGCTATATTCAATTGAACCTATTTTAGGCATTCTTTTTTGTCCCGTTTATTCATTTTTAATTCATTTAAATTACAGTAAAACCTGTTTTTAGCAAACCTCAATGGGGCTGAACCCTTGATTCACTATAGCCATGGTTTATTATATATACATGTCAATAAAAATTGAGATTATCTCAGGTTTTTTATAAGGGAAGGTTTACTATATCAGGTTCATTTTAGCAGGGTTTTACTGAACTTACTTTATTTTTAAGTCAATAAGTACTGTATATCAAAGAATTTTTAAAATTTGAGCCTTGGGCAAAAAGGGAAATAGCATCTAAATTGTATGCTTAGTCAGGTTTAGTATTTTGTAGTTTCTCTCTTTAATGAATATTTCAATATAGTGTTTGAGTTAAAAGGTGATCCATTGAACATACAGTTAAACCTGTCTATATTGCCCCCTCTAAATAGCACTTTCCTCTCTATAGCGCCCGATTTTAAATACATAGTACGATACGATTTTCATTAAAAGTGACCTGTCTATAGCACCCTATTATAGGGGGTGCTATAGACAGGTTTAACTGCATATATAATTATAGAAAAATTGTGCGCATGTGAAAGAAAAGATAATTTTAAACTATTTCAAGGGATTGCTCCCTTTTTATCACAATTTATATTACACAAATGGAAACAACTTTGTCATGGAATTTATTTTTTTTTTTAATAGAAAAGAATAAAAATCAAAATAATAATTTTTAAAAAGTATAATATGTGGACGATAAGGTACAATTTGGATTATAGATTAAAACTACAAGATAATAAGACCAAATCCAAATAAATTAAGAGTGTGTGATGTTTTGGTAACAGTGTTGTTACAGAAACATCATGTACTATTAACTTATTTAGATTTGGTCTAATTACCTTGTAGTTTTAATATGTGGAATTAGAAAGTTAATATTTTATAAAAATAAAAAAAAAATAAAAAGAAAGAGAGAGATATTTTTGAATACAATGAAAAATTAATGAGTCAAGACGAGGAATTAAGTAGATAAAGATATTAAAGGTATAAACAATGATGGTCCATAAGTTTCCACGAGTCAAGATTTTCCCACAAAGCACCATCTGCAGGACCAAAGAGGACTCACCAAACCACCTCTTGGAGCCTCAAGACAGGACCTATATTCCAACTCTACCATGATTGTGAATTTAATCCATGAATTCAGTCTACATGACCTTGTATAATTATACAATGGGATAATTAAAAAATATATATTAATAATAGTAATGGTGACTATTTTTTTGTTGTGAAAAAAATCAAGGTTCTGGAATTTCTTCATATATATTTACACTAGCTGGTTCCTTCTTTGAAACTACAGCCTCCAGGAAATTTATTTGGTGCAAATTGTTGGATGACCCTGGAGACTGCTCCACCATGGCAAATATTTCTTTGGCAAATTTCCAAGGAGATTTGTGCTCTTGGAGTCTGGCCAAGGAAGCATCCAATATTTGGAGAGAGACATTGCAAGGAATTCTATATAAAACATGCTTTGTATTTCAAAATACTCCTATTTTTGGTGATCTGATTCTGGACTTTTATTTTCAAATTTGGTGTGATATTATAAATGGTAAGGATATATATTTTGATATTTTTTTAAGCTCTATATGAGCATTTTCTCACTTCCTGCTGAATATTGCATGATGCACCTGTTTTTAATGTATACTTTAGTAGATGTCCTGATTTGTGTGCTTATCAATGACTTCTTAGGTATATCTATTGATTATCAAGTCTTCTTTGATGATTTTCAAATCTTAGTTTATTAGTGGGGGGCAATGGGTAAAGGAGAGAGTTTTCACTAGTGAAAGGTTCAACACCACAATTAAGCTCTGTGCAAGATAATAGATGACATAATGGCAATTGTAGCTTCAGAAAACATTGACAATAACTTACTTATATAACAATAACTTATACTTAATAACTATATTAATTATTATAATAACTATATTATACTTAATACTTATACTTATACTTATAATAACTATATTATACACTTAATAACTATATAATACTTATAACAATAACTTACAATTTTATATTGCTTTCAACCTCTATTAAAGTTCAGTGTTGAAAAGAAGGCAAACGATGCTCAAACCTTTTTTTTTTTAAATATACTTTTCCAAAAGAAACCAAAGAAGTTACAAACATCCGTATACAGAACACAGAGTCACTCACCAGTATATCAAGTCAACTCTATTGGTCCAATCTCCCTTAAGTAGTGCTAGTGAAAACTCTTGCTAGGTACGCCTTCACCCACGGTCTTCAATCAGGACATCAACCTCTCCATTAAGTCTCCATTAGAAAGTTGCTGGAGTCGCTAGCATCAAGAAGCATCGAGCTAGTGTAACTAGATGTGAAAAAAATTCCTGAACTATATGGATATTTCTTAATCTGAGATATATCACAGTTCACATTATTGTTTATACCTTTAATATTTATTTAAAGCAGTCGCTAACTACCCACCATGATTATCATGGCCTGTACCACGTGTACTAGGGATAAGCAAAAAAATATATATTTATTTATTTATTTATTCACTTGATTTTGTTTTAACATTTTATATACATTCATTAATTTTAATGTTTCTTTGTATAATATTTTCCCTTCACTATCTCTCTTGTTCTTCAATTGTGCTATTTGTATAAAACTATTAAATTCTACATTTTATTTTTATTATATATATTACATTTATTTCATCAATTTTAATCCTTTTAATTTTCTATCTTTATTGAATTATGACCAATGACCAAGTTGTTTCCATGTGATCTAAAAGAATTAGTAAATAATTTTGTTATGTGCAATAAGTTGATAAAAAAGAGAGCATTCCCTCAAAATATTTAGAAAATTTGTTTTTCTTTCATAAATCCTGGAATGTCTTTTTTATATGAATATATTTTGAATTATTCATTTTAATTTTTTTGTATTTGTGTGCATGTTATTTGAAATATTAATATGTTAAAAAAAAACTTTGATTTGAAAGAATGAGAGTTATAGAAAGATATAATTGGGGCAGGCCTACATGAAGTTTAGCAAAATCCAATAATTGTTCCATTACTATTTGATATAATACCAAACTGAAAATAGGCTCAGAATAAAAAGAAGAAAAAAAAAAGCAACCTCACAGGACATTTCAATGATTGTTCAAGAGGGAAAGGTATACTGACCTATAGGAGAAAAAGAAAGAAAAAAGCAAAAGACTTCAATATGAAGTTTTAAAGGTTCTTATGGATGGTTAGAAAGTTTTACTAAACGAAATGGAATAGTATTGAGACAATGTGTAGAAAAAGTAGCAAAGCAGGGACAAAACTCCCGCCGGGTTTAGTTTTGACAAGTCCCGGCCCGGTACCAATCTCTTTCCATCCTGGTCGAACCATTATGGTTTCCAACAAAACAACACAAAAAATTTTACTCCATCTTACAATAAAATTTTGATATTTTTAAAAGTATTTTCCACACAAAAAATAAAAAAAAAAATTATAAAATTACACAAAATATTACTTTAAAAAATAATTAAAAATTCTCTTTCTTAATAAATTTAAATTGTTTGATAAAAAAATTCCATGGTTCTGTCTTTGCTCTTTTTCCTACTTTAATATCTTCAATTCTTTCTTTTTTTCTATGTTCTGCTTCAATGACGAGTAAAGACCGATGTAATAAGCGTGAACTTGTTATAGCCCTATATTGTTACATAAAGAATTAAAACCTTTTTGATACCCAAATAATAATATTTAATAATTTGTTTTAATCATCATTAATTTACGACTTTTCATATAAATTATATTTAATTCTACTATATATATATATATTATCATCCTAATATTTATTTTTGTATTAAGCATGATCACTATCTCAAACAATGTACTTTAAAATTGTGGCAATAGTTCATTTTTTCACATTCAGTGTTGTCTACCATATATCTAGATCATTTAAATTGAGATTTAGGGGAAAAAAATAGAGATATTAAAATTTTTTATAAGGTGAAGAAAAAGGCATGGCTATATCATTATATCAATCAAATTATATTGGATTAAAGATTCTTAGAATGAGGTTGAGAGTTTAAAAAAAAATGTTAAGTTTTGATTTTTTAATCCGAGTTCGTTGTGTACATGTATTGAGAGATCATGAGATCAGCCACTTCACTTATTGATCTACTTGTGGTGTATTCATTCTGCTCAGAGAAGATCAAAAGATGTTTGAATGTATTTAATGTTATGTGCCTATTAAAAGGGAAAAGTGCCTTTTTTACACATCTACAGAGGAACCTCTTTCTAACAGCAACTTGGTTATAACCTAGTGAGGTTCTCTTCTACTGGATGCATGGAAAAAGAAAGTAAGAAGGAAGATACCAAGCATTGAAAATGAATGAAAAGGTAGGTATATGCAACTATGGCATGTGAGTGCTCAAACAAGCTTTTTTTATTTGGTAAAGCTCCATTTTCAGAATTAATATCAAATGTTGAGGTGTGATTGTTCAATAAATAATATTGCTAAATTTCTATTTATTTTTATATTAAAAATTAAAGAAAATAAGATATAAAATATAATTCAACTTTATTAGTTGAAGAAAAAAAGGTAGCAACCACTCGATGCGCGCACATCTCCTGAAGTCACTCAAGCGTGAAGGGAGTGAGCAGCGGACAAAAAATGTATAGCGCGCGCTTTCCCCACTTCTCTTATATTACAAGGTATATTACAAATATAAAGAAGCAATTGGCCAATTGAATTTCTTCAGCGACCTCAATGACCACCATGGCTATCTAAGTGTTTCTTGATTAATAAAGACATGTGGAATAAACCTGGATCCCCATTTAGCTGATGTTCATTTTGAAAGCTGGCAATTTGTCAACCATAATCACGTTTGAGGGGTCATGGTAGAAAATTTAGATAAAAATATATATAATTAGAGGATGCAGTAGAAAGAGAGATATTTAAATATGATTGTAGTGGAACTTGTAAATTGCAAGAACTACAATGGAGAAGAAAATATACCTGTCCTCCCATAGACTGCTGCAACAATCAAGATATTGTAACCATCAAGGCAGGTGTGCATCTGGAGATTTATTTCAAACATTAATGATAGTCACTAAAATTCAATCTAGATCAGGTATGTCACTAAATTTCAAAACTCAGTAGAGAAATTGTGTGGAAATTAACATTAAACCCACAATAATTTTGTAGAACCAATTCCATCCGAAAGAAATCCAATCTTATTTACATATTAAATAGGAATTTAGTTCAAAATTCTCATCATTGTATAAATATTATAAGTTATTAAAAATCAATTATATTCATTAGCATGTCATAGTATAAAATGGCTGGAAACCACTATTCAAGGTGTTCTGTGTTGTGTCAGCAACCTTCACACATTCCAAATGTAATATTTACAAAATAGAATGATTTTTGTTGGTGAAAAGTATGCAAATATCCATTGTGTTGCACATCATATATGTCTAAACATGGTCTCTTCTGGTGTCTCTCATCACACTTCTGTGGTGGTTCAACAACAATTATATATAGCTTTACCTACGTGATGACCTTTTCACATTCTCTTCAGAAGCTGTATTAGAAAATATAAAGATGAGAGACACATTTGGTAATGGACTCAATCCAAATAAATATAAAAACAAGCCTAGACTAGGCAAAGCCAGCGAGTTATATAAAGAGCCATAGTACACAGAACTAACTGTGATAAATACCAATGGACACCTTCATCCCATTTTATCAGCTGGGATAAATACATGGCTTCTGTAGGAACTACACAACCTACATTCAAAACCAGCTAAAACAAAAGTTATGCACCAATCTGCTACACACAACATGGGGGTTCAATTACAGTAATGAGCATTTGTTTGGTCTCTAAATAAATAAATAATTACAATATACATTTATAGATATGATTTAGGAATGTTTTATTGTGGAATGACATGGCACTTATAGAAATAATATGAGGGGATACACACCACCATCACCACCACCATTCCCAGGGGTTAGCACACAACCTACAAGAAAGGGAAGAAAGGAGAGAGAAAGAGATGTTACGGCACCTGTATTCCAGTTGTTCCATCCAGTTTCATGCTTTGGAGCTGAAGAGGAGGAAGACAAACACAACACACACACACAGACACTGAGCCAGAGGAGGAAGGCCTGCACATCCTCCCAATCTTGCCACAATCTACTCTATATATACACAGTTTATATGTAGTATACAAGTCTCCTACTTAGGTGGATAGGGAAACATGGCTAAGAATGGTAGGTTTATAAATGCTGGTAGAGATTAAATGACTCGGCAAGTTTTGCAGAGACACTTTACTATTATGTATTTATTCCTATTTTAGCAGCATGTCAATTTTCTAGAACTTGCAAGTAAACCTACTTCAAATGTACAACATATTGTCCTCAGATATAGTACTTAATACTAGCATCTGATTGTAGCTACACTGTTATAATTAGCCGTCACACACAAAATATTTTATTTTATCCAGAACATAATTTGCCACTGGTATGTTACCATAATGTGTTGGCCTTGTTCTGAGGTGATTGCAAACATCTTGGCAGTTGACAGCCTTTGTGTCATGGTAGGTACCTTTCTATCTCGCTGCTTTCTAAAACTTATACAAGAAGTTTTATTAAATAGTGTTGATAATATAAGTTATTAACGCAAGAATAATATTTAAATAATATAGCATTATATATATATATATATTAAATAACTACATTATTATAGCTGAAACATTTAGTCAATTGCAGGCCATTAGGAATAGCTCTAAGTAATGATCATTAAAATGAGGCCTACAATAGCTGTGGCTATTTCTCTCCTACAAAGTGGCTATGCCACAATTATGCTTTGTTTTGGAGCAATATTTAAATACATTGTTCTCTCTTCTAGAGAAGTAATAGTTCTAACTAGTGGAAGATGGTGGATATTACACTGCTAATAATTATATAAATCTATGCTTTCCTATAGATTCACAGATGGTATCCTACAAAAATAGAAGAGCAATGCTCAACTTCTTTTTTTTTTTGAAAAATTAAAAAAAAAGATTGATATGTGTGTGGGGCCAGGAGTGGAGTGGCTACAACAACAAACATGCACTCAGCCAATAGCTACTGCGAGCCACCGCCACCGATCCACAGGTGGGTGCAGGAGAGGGGGAGGGAAGGTGGGACATGCACATACTCAGCCCTTCTCTACCTTTTTGATTTACAAAAAACAGGATAAATAATAACAATTCTAAGGGGAAAAGATGACAAAAAGGTTCTCAGAATCATGTAGGAACATATCCTACAACACCCTCCCCCCACTCTAAAAAATGCTTGTACAAATTATTTGTACAATACAACTAGAGTACCACCCCAGTCATCTCTCCAAAAGCCAACCACTTTCAAGAGCTCTTAACATCATGCTCTCTGGAGAAATAAGCTGGGCCAATGAGAGCAGGCTAACAGGGAGGACAGTGCCTGGCCAACAACCCCCAGAGAAGAATGAAAGAACGGCATGCAGGAAGCTAGAATGAGGAGAGAGGGGCATTATTACATCTGGAGCCACGGAGAGATTCCCTAGCTAGGGTGAGTCTGCTAGGGGGAGGAGACCTTGTCGGGTTGCTGCTGCCTGGAACAACAAACAAGATTCCCATCGCCAGGCCAGGAGGGGAGGAGAGGGGAAAAGAAGAGAGAGAGAGAGATAGATTCGGGCCTCGCCAAAACATACCAGTGGTGGACTTTTGGGTAGATGGTGGGAAAAACAGGTCCAGAAGGGAGGTGGATCGGTGGCGCGATGGTTTGCTTTTGTGGCGCAGGGAAGTCAGTCGGTGGTTACCTTCTTTCTTGCCAGCTTTGGAGTCGTCCTCTGCAGCAGGAGCGGGGAGGGAGGAGGCTAGGGAAGACACATCCACCTCCTCAAACTCCAAGGGACCTAGACTTCCCATCTAAGTTTCTGGGGCAACACCAAGGTGGCAACAACTCACCAGGTCTTTGGGCTCCTGTGGCCTTGGCAGTCACCAAGTGGAGCAGCAGGGCCTCCACATCCATCTCATTGCACTGGTGCCTGAAGTCCCGGTACACCTAGCCAGCCACACACCAGCTCTTATTCTTACTCTATTTTTTTATTCTTCATTTGTAGAAGAGGCTCATGGAAATTTTATTTTAAACACAAAATTCTGTATTACATAATGATCACCTAAATAAAATGCAAAAAATATATATATATTATTTAGAAATCAAATATCTAAGAGCTGCAAAGCAGTTTCTTGATATCAATTTCCTTATATTTATAAAAAGTGAACCAAAACTGTTTCATTAAATTCCTATATCTACAGAAATGCTGTTGAGCCTATGACTACTGCCTTGACTCAATGCTCATCTGTTATAGCCAGATTAGACTGGATATTCAAATCAGGGCAAATATTTCTTGCTTAGGAAACTACCATTAGATGTTGGATCACTATGAATGGCCTCAATGACAGTGACTGGTGTTGGTCCCCACAAGCCCAGGTGGAAAAAAAACAGTAGAGGGAGGAGGATCAACCACTTAAAAAAACATTCAACTGGCTCAGTTAATTATGCTCAGTAGGAACTGCTCTTCAGTTTTATGGAAACAGTGCATCTGTACCTGTGCCGAGTTGGCACCAAAAGGATCCTATTTGTGGATATTCCTCAATTTACAGGAGGCAAAGTCATTAATGTCAACCTTGTGATAAATGAAACCCTACATCCCATTCTATGAAAGAGGAGAAAGAAGAAATTGATTTCAAATAAAATTTTACAAGAGGAGATAAGAAAAACATAATATCATCTTTAAGACTGCTCTGGTAGTTCTATACATTTCAAACTGTGATTGTGTGCCTTCACTTGCCTTCTGGAGGGTTTTTGACTAGATAACTCTAAACACAACTTATGAGAACCTTTACTAACAACAACTCTTGTTTCATCAGTTCATAAGGTATAATTTGAATTATTGTGTGCGATTAGAAACATAATCCAAATAAATAAATTATGCAGTAACAGCATTGTTAGAGAAAAGTGATGCTTAATTTATATGATTATGGTCTTGGTATTTTGAGAGGTAGGTACTTGTTCAATGAGGCTGTGGCCACTCTCCAGGATATGGGAGTAGCTGGAGAGGAACTCCTTCATCTGGGTCAAGTGGTCCTCCTCGATTCTCTGGTAGTGCTGCACCACAGAATGGTGTGGCTGAGATACATTGATGGCAGAGGTCCTCACCTCGCAGCTCCTGCTCATCTTAGACTCAAAGTCTGACCGGACAGTCTCGTACTTCTCCAGGTAGTTCTTGTACTCCTCACCTGACACACCCAGCAGTGGGCTATCTTCATTTTGGAGTACCAGGTCTTGATTTCACTAGGTGGTGTGCAAATGTATATATATATATATGTTATATAAAGGTATTATTTAAAATGTTATATTAAAATATTTTATTTAGAATTATGTTATATTAGGGTGTTATTTTATTTAAAATTATATTTCATCGATTCAATACTCTGTTTAAATCGACCGTCAGAGGTCGCGCTTTGTCTATAAATACTCATTGTTGTTGTTCCCCGTTGGCCGGCTCAAAACCTTTGTACATTATGTAAATAAGCTTTTCATTTTTTTATTCTTACGCCTTAAGCTAGGCATTACTTTTACCAAATTATGTCTTTTATACATTCCTTAGCTTAATTAAAGCAACCTCTGATCAAAACCATTATTTTTATTTCAAGATTTTTAACCACGACTGCATTACCATAGCATAATCTCAACAATTCTAAAATACAACAGAAATCTCATTTCTCTTTACCTCATATAACATATATTGTATTAAATGGATATTTACAACTATGGTAAATACACTCTCATTATCTCATTATAACAACAACACTTGGGAGATGATGTTGCTAAACCATCTTAATTGCATATATAATTGTCGTAATTCTAAAGGCACAACTTTTAACCAGGGTTATGACAATAGTGATTAGAACAACAAGAAATTTTGGTCCCAATTCTAATTGTTATAGGATGGTTTGACCAAATATATATTTTATTTGAAAATTATCCCGCATGTGTTTCTTTTGAACGAAAAATCAAAATTTATTTCGAGGAGAAATAATCGTTATTTCTCGTTGAAATAAATTTTTATTTTTCGTTCAAAAGTAACACATGCAGGATAATTTTCAAATGTCATTTTACAATCACAAGCCGCATTATGTTATATTATATATTTTATTTGTTTAGGATTTTAGTTTCTTGAATAAAAAGTAATGAAAATAATTTTATTTTAAATTGAAGAACTTTTTATTCTATATTCTTGCATTGTGTTTTGATGAATATGGTGCAGCAATATTTTTATCTAACAATTTTAAATAAAAAATTTTGTCTTATTTTGGAAAAATTAATTACATCTTTCACTCTGATTCATATACAGTAAAACCCCGCTAAAATGAACCTTGGATATAGCAAACCTTCCTTTATAACGAACCTAAGGTGATTCCCAATTCCATTCCTTTGAAAATACCATCGGCATAACGAACTTTACGATTATAAAAATAATAAACTACCCTTATAATGAATATAATATAATCTATTTAAAATACTGGTCTTATAATGAACTTAAAATTATAATTTAAAAAATAAATAAATAAAAATTTTGAGTATGTTTCAGCTCAAGGATAGCGATTTCAAACTAATAAATTTAGCGGCATTGTTTGTTTTCATTTACATTCTATTTTTGCTGTATGTTGTATACATTTTTACACACTATACTTTTATTAAATAGAATATCTTTGCATATATTAAATTTGAAATAGAAAAAATGCAAATGGCTTCCAAAATAAAGAAAACAAAGGCATTCTAAAAACAAAAACGATATTATTAAAAAAAAAATCCATTTTCAAAGTGAAACAACAGAGGCAAAATTTCAGAACATGTTAAAATAATAAAAAATAACTTTTCTATTATAAGAGATAAAAACTTTTGTCATAATTGTACATGTTAGGGCTGAAAAAATGTCCCAATAAACAAAATGCAACAATTTTTTTTTTTTTTTTTTGTCATGAACTATGGTGATTTTAAAGCCAGCAATGGTTTACATGACAGGTTCAAAACGAAATATAGACTTAAGAAGAATATGTGGAAACGTGAAATGAAAGAAAGACACTATTTAAAATTTTATTGGAAGGGTGCTTTATTGCTTTATTTGAAGCAACAAGGTATTAGAGTACTTTTTTCAAGTAAACATTGTATTATATAATATGATAAAGATGTTTTAAAATCATTTTATATCTTTGAATATATAATTAATAAAACTTTGCCTAGGATTTGTCTTGATTTTTAAATTAGACATAGACATGTATGCTAATAAGAAGAAGAACCTATCATCAAATAATTTTGTTTATTATTCAGTATTGTTATAAGGAAATTGGTCAATTAAGGGAATTAAAACAAAGTGACCAATATTAAGAGGCAGCCTCTTCCTGTATGTATTGCTGCCCTTCAATTATACTGTCTAAAAATTTGAAAAGTAAAAAAAAAAAAATAGCCAAACCGTGGCTATAGTGAACCACAAGCTCTGTCCCATTGGAGTTCACTATAGAGGGGTTTTACTGAATATATATATTTTAAGAGTGAATTAATTTTACTTATATTGGGCAACACTGTCACAACACTTGGTGTGAAGGAAGGACAATTGAGGCAGGAGTTTTGTTTTTTTTTTTTTTACTTATCCTGAGGCAGGAGTAAAAGAAGCAAACCCCTCTGTTCCAGATTGCACCCTTCAAGTAGACACAAAGTAATCTATAATCTAAATTGTGCCTTATCGTGAAAACAGGTAGAGATTAACTATATTTTGAAAGATATTATTTTATTATTGAATTCAATAATGGAAACTCTCAGAAAAGATACTTAATAAGAGTGAAGAAAAAAACCAAGAGTGATGAAGCTATTAATCAGCAAGCTGGTATAAAAATATGCACTTAAGTGATGCCTAGGAGAGCCACCTTGCGACGGAGATAGGCTTAGGTCTGCCCCACCCCCTGTCAAGAGAATTTAATCGTCCGGCCGCCGGCCGGATGGACAGTCCAAGTACCCACCGACCAATCAGAGGGGTCAAGATGTCCTGGCGCGCGGGAGCAGAGTTGGTGACACAGCTGTGCCAAGTAGACAAGAAAAAAAGCCTCGCGGGGGCTTGCCCAAGATGACCTTCGGGAACTTCGTCCATCTTCCATAAACGACCATGATTTTATTCAACTTAACGAGTATTTTTCAAGGGACCGGGAAAAAATGTTCACTAGATAAAACGATGATTTTGTAATGTAGAAAATTAGGAAAGACAAAATTCAGAATGACACGGCACACAGGGACCAGGAAAAAATGATCACTTTATCGAGAGATTCAAATTTACGATTTTCAAATTATCAAAATATATCTATTATTTTTTTTATAAGTTTATAGAGAATTGTTTTAACAAATGTTCGTTAGACAAACCTTTACTCGGGTACGATTAATATTGATTTTATTCAACTTATCGAGTTTTTTTCAAGGGACTGGGAAAAAATGTTCACTTTATCGAGAGATTCGTTAGACAAACCTTTACTCGAGTAAAACCTGGGCGAAGCCGGGTACATCCGCTAGTATGTTATATAAAGGTATTATTTAAAATGTTATATTAAATATTTTATTTAGAATTATGTTATATTAAAATATTATATTTTTAAAAATTATATTTCATGGATACAAATACTCTGATAAATCGACCGCCAGAGGTCACGCTCCCACTATATAAACTCATTGTTGTTCTATCCCGTTGGCCGGCTCAAAACTTTTGTACATTATGTAAATAATATTTTCTTTTTTATTCTTAAGCCTTAAGACAGGCAGTACTTTTACCAAATTGTGTCTTTTATACATTCCTTAGCTCAATTAAAGCAACCTCTGATCAAAACCATTATTTTTATTTAAAGCTATTTTTGATAACTAATTTTATTATAATCTCTTCCACGAATGCATACCTAAAGCAAGCAAATGACCAGTGGTTCCTCTACAGGTAATAAATCTCAAAACAACAAAAAAAATCTTTATTAAATATAATATATATATATAGTCCGCTAGTTTGTGAAGGTCAATAGATGGGGCTTGGTTTAAGCATGGGAGAGGCCATTTTTATATATAAAACAAAGGATTGATTCATGTACCAAAAGTGGTACCTCTCTCTTTAAAAATATATTAAAACAATGTTTATTAGCCCAGTACAAAATGTAATGGTTGTGTGATGAGCCATAATACCAGTTTTTGCCAATTCAGACAAAATCTGTATACTATGGTTTCAGGCCCACATCACGGCTTTGTTGTTGTTGTTTCTTATCCCCTTGTTTAAAGATTACACAAATTACATCACGGCTTTGATTTGATAACATTTTAAACTTACAAGCCTTCTTGCACTTGTTCTCCGCCTGCAGCAGCAATACTGGATCAGGTCTGGAACAGAATGGGGTGGGGAGAGTTGATTTACCTTTTCAATGTCTTTGGGAGATCCATTGTCCCTTTTGAGCTTTTCACACTCAACAAACTTGGAAGTATAGTTTTCCTTAGCCTGAGCAAACAGAGGTGTTGGGGTGGTGGAGTGTGGCCAGGAGTCTTCTCACCTTGTGTAAGGAGGCTGTGGTGTGCTGGATGGTCTGGACTGCCTCCTGGGTGGTCACCTCCTCCTCCTTCACCTGCACACATACACCCTGCTGGCTGGAAGCTGGGTCAAATTTGCTTGTGAATAGCAGAAGCAACACAACCTCTTTATAAAATCTAGACCCAAAGTGTTTTAAGGGAGAGCTGTTCTCTTACTGGAAAGCAGATATTTGATGGATAGGATCATTTTGGCGATGAAAACTGAACCTTTTACGATGGAAGGCAAAAAAAAAAATAAAAATAAAAGATAAAAAGTTTAGGTGTTGAAATCAAAATTGATTTATCAAGAAATTGGGTTGGCCAAATATCAGGGAACAGGCTAAATCAATGTTTAGTTGATTTCTGTTCCACCAGATGGAGCTCTGCCTTCTGCACATGTGCTCCTGGTCAGGATATGCCATTTTTATTTTTGATTTCAACACCTGATCTTTTTATCTTTTATTTTTTCCTTCGTTTTTTTCATGTGTTAAGCGTATTTACGCAAGTTTGGCCTTAAATACCCATTTCTTGGTGTTTCAAGAAGCTACTGGGACCAAAAAATATTTTTGGTCGCAGTGGTACAGCCTACTCCATGCTGATGAGCGCCAAAAAGCGCGAAATGTGTTCGTGGATGGCTTTTCTTGATTTATCAAGAAATTGGGTTGGCCAAATATCAGGGAACAGGCTAAATAAATGTTTAGTTGATTTCTGTTCAACCAGATGGTGCTCTGCCTTCTGCACATGTGCTCCTGGTCAGGATATGCCATTTTTATTTTTGATTTCAACACCTGATCTTTTTATCTTTTATTTTTTCTTTCATTTTTTCATGTCATAATTAATAATGTTTTGCCTAGGGGATTCGGCTTAATTTTTAAATAATACATAGGTTTATATATAAACATGTATGGTAATGATAAGAAGAACCTATTATCAAATGACTTCTTTTGAAATTCAGCATTACTGTAAAGAAATAGGTCAATTTAGGGAATTAAAACAAAGTGACCATTATTAAGTGGCTGCCTTTTCCTGTTTGTATGGCTGTTTTTTTAATTATACGGTCTAAAAATTTAGAAAAGTTTTAAAAAATGGCCAAACCGTGGCTATAGTGAATCAAAAGCTCTGTCCCATTGGGGTTCACTTTAGAGGGGTTTTACTGTATTTTCCAATTCAAGTGAAAAGAAATAAATGTTTCCATTGACACTCAATGTAATAAAAGAGGAAGATGATCAAAAAGTGAAGAGAGCCAAGAAGATGAAGCACCTTCCACCAGCAGAGTTAAAACCAGTCAAGCTCAGGAAGAATGACTAGACTTCATGTTTGTTTCAGAGACTAGGTGGGATTCCACCCAGTTAGGAGACTATGCCCATCTCTCCTAAGTTACTTGGGAGGGAGTAATGTTAGGACACCATCCATATGTATTTATATACAGTACTTGGCCATTAAAATTTCTACATCAAAAAGGTAACACACTACAGGTGTAACATTTAAACAATAGGAAAAAGATGCTGTTATATGCTAATGATTAGTTTTTCAATGCATTTATGCAAAGTAGGTGCAGATAGTGACTACAATGTGCTGAAAAGAAGATATTGTACAGCACATTTCTCATATATAAATAGCATTTGAAATGTTGCTTCATTGTGAAAAGTAGTGATGCCTCGTGTGAGAAGAAATGCTTACCAACACTTTTCTGAGTTTGATAGAAGTAGAAATGTAGCCTATTATAAATATTGGTTATCATACTGCAGTATTGCAGTTCCCATTGGTCGAGATTATCACCTGGAGAGTGCCATTGAATACACATCTTGGTCACCTTTTGTTTGCATTCCCAGCACTTTAAACATCCCCATTACATTTGTGGTTAAGTATACTATGTACTAAGTGTCAACCTGCAACCTCAAAACACATTATTGACTGTATTGACTCATCCATTGATGAGCTCTACTCTTCCCCGGGAGACACCATCAACAAGCTTTACAAGCTTGATACCCTGATATGATTGAGTGTAGATAAGAACGAAGAATATGATTAAGTATTTAAGAGTTATGTCAAGCTTCTGACCAATACCAGATAGGCAGATAAGCCCTTATATATATATATATAACCATATCTAACTGAAAAAGGCATCTTACTACACTGCATCTAGTTCCCTCAATTATGGATTCCCTCAATGGATTCTGCATATTTATAAAGAAATATGTAAAATTCTATTTTACAGCCCAGTTTGTGCAATTTTTCTTACATTTAAAAAATATATATATTCATAGGAAACTTCCCTTGGGACATTTTCTTGAATAAAGAAGCACCAATGCCAAAAAGATTTGTCCTCCAAGACTTAATTGATATTAATTCTATTTGTCGGAGTTGGAAAACACCGTGTTGGTGAGAGAAGTGGCCAAGAAGGTCAAATTAAGAAAGAACTGGAATTCTTTATTTGTTTAAATAAATATTATCTTTGATATACTGATTATTAATACCTTTCAAGGGAGATCACCTAAAACTGTGAATACTCTCTTCAGGCCTATCTGAAGAATTTGTGGTGGTTAAGCAATGACACTCCACATAAATAATTTCTTTATAAAATCAAGCCTTTTTATTATGATCACTATGGCTACACCTCCCTAAGGCTATTTTGTTCAGGCAACCAAAAGAATGAGAGGAAGAATAATAATGAAGTCAATTAAATAGAAAAAAATATATATATATAAATTAGAGATAAAAATTTTGCATATTTGCAACAAAAAAATATGAATTTTCAAAAGCAAATAAAATTTACATAAAATAGAAATACAAAACAATAATTTACATGTCCCCTACAAATTTATTTTACAAAGATGGTCACTCAGGGAGGTGATCAGCTTGGTACCTTTATTAAGCAATCTTAGGTTCTTTCACCTCTGAGAAGCATCCACTTTTTTAGCAAGCTTTATGCCAAGATCAAGTTCTCAATGTTAAATACCTTATTTATCTAATTCCCGATGTTTCTCAGTCACTTGCTGTCACTCTCCTCAGGAGGGAATTTTGAATCTTATTTTCTGAACATTTTCCTGAGTCACTGAAATGTCGGGAACTGCCACGCAGGCGGCCTGGGTTCGATTCCCGGCCGATGCTTTTTTTTTTTTTTTTTTTTTACAATTTTTAAAACTCATTTATATATTATACAAGAATGACATCCACGGCGCCAATTTATAATTGTAACAAATAGTATTTGAATAAAAGCATTTAATTGGGTAAAATCCGGGCGTTGCCCGGGTCATTCGGCTAGTGGTTATATATATATATAAGGGCTTATCTGCCTATCTGGTATTGGTCAAAAGCTTGACATAACTCTTAAATACTTAATCATCTTCTTCTTTCTTATCTCCACTCATTGATTGATGTAGCCATGTATTTTTCCACAAACAAAATTCCAACCTAAATATAGTACTGATTGATTAATCAAACAGGGTTTAAGCAAATGGATATTGTGGAAAAAGAAAAAAGCATGATAAAAAAAAAAAAACACTATGAGCAAAAATATATAAATATATTTTCTTGCTAATAAACCTTTTGACAAATATTACCACAATATTCTTACAAAAAAAATACTTTTTAAGTGTTTATGGAAAAATAAAATTTTCCTATAACAAATATTGGTTTTAATTAAACTTAGTAACTTTAATTAAACTATATAAAATCACAATGTGTAATAAAACAAAATGCAAATAAATAAATAAATAGTGTCTGACTTTTCAGTAACAGCGCTGTTACCATTCCCTCTAGTCTATAAAGAGGGAGCCAAAAGCTTCCCCATGTGCACTAGGTGCAAAACCGAAGAAGCCACTCCCCAACATTTACTAAATTGCATTGGAAAGGACAAAAGATCCCTGTACAGAGAACCAAGAAGAGTTCTTGAGCTTCTTTACGAGCACGACCTCCAAGATCTTGTCTAATTTAGACTAAAAGGATAAGTAAAAAAAAAAAATGTTTGTGTTTTGTCTGAAGATAGTAACAACGTTGTGACTGAACTATATGCTGTCACACACTATTTATTTGGTCTTTATAGCTTGTTCTGCTAATCTATAATTCAAATTGTACTTTAGAAAATATTACTATGTGCAAAAATGGCACCATGATTTTTAACAATGTGTCTTTTTTGAGCAGAATGCTAGGATTCATTTGAGAGAATAAGCACCAAAACATCAGCTTCAACAAATTGGAACACCACGTATTTACCATGATTCACATCAGTGCATGACTATAATTTCATAACATCCTGAGAGAGGAATCTGCCAATGAAGTGTTTTAAATAGTGAATTTTAGCACATTTTATTTTAAACATAAATTCAAAACATTTTTAGTTTTTTTTTTTTTAAAGCAGATATTTAGTAGATTTGATGGTGTACAAAAAAAAATAGAGTTAAATCTTTTGATGGGATTAAGATTAATCATCATTTGCCTAAAAACATTTGGACACACAGTGAGAACAAATGATTTAGAAAAGACGCTGGGAAAGAGGAAGACCTCCAATAAAGAGGTTAAGAAAACTACTGGAATTGGAGAATATTTGTCTATATAGTCATCAAAAGTCAAACTCAATGGACGCTAACAAAAATTTCTTACGTAGAAAATGGCCATATATTTATAGTTCCAATTTAGAAATAGGTCAAATGAAAAAAAAAAAATGGCTGAAAGAACATAAAGGCACCTGTTTATGCTTTCGATGCTGCTCCTCATAGTACTTGTTGACATCTTTGATGAGTTCTTGGAATCGCTGAACCATCTGGGTGTGGAGAGTTGAGAGCTTCTCAGAGGATACCTTGAGGATCTGCCAGAGGGGAGCAAAGGTCCTGCACAAGGAAAGTTAGTTCAGGTGGTCAGATCAGTCTGCCACTTACCCTTGGGAACAGCAGTTGTTGGCATGTTTGGAGAGCTTGGCCAGAAGCTTAGAATGGGTGTCCTCAATGTTAGACCTGAGCAGACAACATTCCACCTTTGTAAAGGCATTTTTCCACACTCTCTGACAACCCTCCCACCTATGATTTTACTTTAATTAACCACTATTACAAATTTGCTCCTGATAATTCACACAAATGCAAATTTGTACAATGTCCTTTCTTGAAATAAAAGATATATTTGAGACCAAAACTATATATAACCTGAATACAGCCAAGCAAGTGAGAGAAATGTGCTAATGGATATACATCTCAACAAAAATAAGGCCAAATTAATTTTGAGCTTCATGCAGTTTAAGTCATGTACAGGAAAACTTCATTAAAACAATCGTAATTATTGCATTACATTTTCTTGGGCTCAATGACAAATTGCCATTTTTCATTTCTTGTATACTGCATGACATTAATGAGTTACTCTTGTTGAAAAAAAAATAGACTCTAGAGAGTCTTGGAATGGAGTCTTTCATTGGAAACTAAAATCTTTACTGACCTTTAAATAGGTGTTCAGCAAATTGAAGAATATAATTATATATAAGAAAATATAAGACTACCAATTCAAGTTCAAATTGGGAATAAATATTTTATTTCGTATTAAAACTTTTTATTAGTGAAATGAATACAATTTTTGGGTAAAGAGATTGTGCAAACTATTCAAAAGATGAGATTTAAATTAAATACACTATTATTATTATTTATAAATGAACTTTTAAATATGGCTAAAACTGTGTGCTACTATATTTTATGGTGCCTATGGGGGAAATTAAATTGTTGTCTAAATATTGTTACACCTCTGCTCGTCAAAGGATGGTCAAATAATCATGTGGGATCGGATCTATGTTCGCTCCTTTTTTTAAATTTACCTCCGTGCATTTGGAGAACAAAGCCACTGCTGGCCAGATAGGCTTCTCTTACTTGTTTGGACCATCTGCCCCCCCCCGGCCCACATGTGGTGTGAATGATTTTAGCCTCCTTTGTAAATCGGCATAACACTACTCTCCCCATAGAAAAGCTGTTTGTCCCAAATAGGGCAAAACTCCTCTTCAGGAGGACCTTTGAACTCCTGAATGTCTCGGATTACAAGAGGATATAAAGCTTGTTTATTGCAACATGTTCCAACTCTGTGGCCCTCTTTCCACTCTCAAACAGAGTCAAGACCTTGCTGTCAAGTGACCCGCCTATCACAAAGCAGATCTCCAAATAACAGCGACTCTAGTTCAATCCTTTCAGTGATGTCGTCTGTGACTTGGTTTTCTCCTTGCTTACATCCTGTATAGCCGCAGTTGCCATTTCCGTAAGATTAGAAACTTTGATTTACGTTGTTTTCCTTTACTGTGGAAGTGTCTTCCCGACTCACGCTCCTGACATCCTGCCTGTCCAGCACATTTTTACCTTTGGCAGTCTCCCAGAGGCTGTTGGGTATTGGAAATGTGGGCTTAATTTACCATAAAATAAAAAAAGGATGCCTTTAAAGAAAGCAGAAGCTAATAAATTTGTACAGACTTGTCTTCAGAATGTTGAAAAAAATAGGTAAATATCAAAAAGTATATTAGAAACAGATAATGCTCCTTGCTATTCTTTATTAGAAGAGATTTTCCAGGAAGTAGAATCTACTGGTTATCATCAACAAGGCATGAACGATCAGCCAACGTTTGATGTTATTGAATACATTTGGTCAAGTTTAAAAGCAGGTGTTACACAAATGCTACACATTCCATCTGAGGAAGACAGGGCTAGCATGACTTAGAGAGCTTTATAATTGAAAACATAAGACGGCTGTGAAATTCATATCAATCATGCACAAAGATTCATACCTAAGGCATTAAATATATAGGATATTCACTTTATTGATGATTTTGTACTGGTTCTTTAATTAATATACATATATAAATCGCAATAAGGAAATCTTGAATAGAATTTTACCTTTAACCCTTAAGTACTCGCGCGGGGTCTGATAGACCCATTAAATATCTAGAATTCTATAAAAAATTTGGAGATCAAAACTTTAGTAGCTTAATTTTATATGACAATGAATATGCAAACCTATATTAACTTAATTTTGTTGCCTTATGATAGACAATACAATGGAGTTGGGGCCCATTGGACCCCGCGCGAGTAATAACGTAACTTTAATTTTCAAGCATGGGGAAATAGGTAAGCTACCTTATAGCTCTGCAATAATTTATATCCTTTATCTATGACTTTACTTAGTTTTTTAAGAACATTGAATAAAAATAAAACAAATATTTCCCCCAATATTTTGCTACAAAAGCTACGTTCAACCCACACTTTCAATTTTGGAGTCAAGGAAAGAGAGAGTAGACTGGTTTCGTATGTACCACAAAAAAGTCTAAAGCAGTTATTTTAATTTCAATAATCGACTCCACAAAACAAATAGATTCTGAATCTGGTGGAAAATATTGTAATGAAACAAAATAAGGTGATATAGTTGATCAATTGTGTAAAATTCCACAGTAAGTAGGTGGACAAGGAGGTGGCCATTGCGTATCTTTTTATTTCATCAATGTTACAACAAAAGTTGTATATAAAAGGAACAAAAAGTGTAAATGGGCTAATTTGCATTTGGGCTAATTGACCCGAACCTAACAAAACAGGAAAATAAATTGTTTCTGCCAAAAGATATCAAAAATATTACATCAGCACATACCTCTACAGATGAGCCACAACAAGCAAAGTCATGAAATGCTATAATTAATTGAGAGATATTAAGTTCTTGTTTCTTTAGGAAGAAAATAGCCAGAGTCATCGTCAGCGAAACGGAGGGGTTGCCGATTTTGTGATCGATACAAAGACCGAAAATCCAAAATTATATTTGCTAAATGCACTAAGCACATTTATACTGAACACTCAACAACAATTTTCAGTAAGTGTACACAAGAATAATTTAGATTTTCATTTATAATTTTAAGGAAACTGTTTGTATATATTGATTGTTTAGAATTTTTGCCGTATTACCAATTTTATCAGATAAATAATTAATAGTGTAATTTTTTTTATAATAAATTGATATATTTGTAAACTAAAGACTGTATTATTTTTGCTGCAAGCAAAATTTATTTCCATATTTTATTTTTCAAGGATTTTATTCATTGTAGAATATTGGGGTCTACAAGACCCAGCGCGAGTACTAACGTCAGTAAAATAAGCGCGAGTAACTAAAAGTTAAATATAGTTTGTAATCACAGTAATTGTTTCTCCACATTTATTTATTCCCAATTTGATTAGGTCTCTTATTAGAATTTGCTTATTCCAATATTAATTTGGCTATTCAAATTTAGAATTCCCAAAAAAAAAAAAAAAATTGTTGAATTTGTTCATTCACAATTTAAATTGATTTATTTCCAATTGGAACAAGAAAAAACACAAGGTAATAAAACCAAATTCAAATAAATAATGTGTGACGTTTTGGTAACAGTGTTGTTACCATCTTCAACAAATTGTTACTTTTGTTTGAAGATGGTAACAACACTTTTACTGAAACATCACACACTATTTATTTATTTAGATTTGATCTTATTACCTTATATTTATAATCTATAATCTAAATTGTGCTTATCAAGAAAAGATAACAGTGATAAGATACAATTTGGATTATAGAATAGAAACACAAGGTAATAAGATTAATTTATTTGGATTTGGTCTTAATACCTTATGCAGAACAAAAAAAAAAGGGAACAAAATGAGCAGAAGCATTATATAATAAAGTTTTACTTGATGTAGAACCAAACATTAGAGAGAAAACAAGAATTTGATTTATGAAAACATCTGAATTGCTGCAGGTGGCGGTGTAAACTATTTACACATCTGTCTGCATCTGAATGGAAGTGGAGCTTCAAATTTCTGCCCAAGATCTCTGGGCCTTCTGGTTTCCCATTTAAATGGCAAAACATTGAAAACCTTCCACTCATCTCATCTACTCCAAGATGAAGGTACAAAATTTGAATTATTATAAATAAAGTTTACCTTGATTTTAACACAAAGCCTACATTTGCAATTTTAACAAGATAAAAAATGTAAAAGCAAAAAAAAAAGCCCTTTATAAAAGTAGTCTTCAACATGAGAAAAAAATACTTGAAAATATTTTGTTTTTTGCTGGTTTGTCAGAAAAATTGTCTCATTTTGAATAATAAGTAGGTTTTAGAGAGGGGTTGAGTATATAATGGATCTTGCTAAGTTTGAAAGAAAAGTTTTTAAAAAAAAGTTCAGCAACACTACATTGTTAATCAAAATAATTCTGAACGCAGATAATGGAATGACTAAACATGGCTCTCAGAATATTCAAGTGATATTGGTGATTTCTAACGGGTCTTTGATTTGGAGGGAAGTGCAATGAAATTGGCATCCTGGCATTTCAAATTAAACTGTAGATGGCATCTCCACATCTGCTAGCTGAAGATATTTCTTTAATATGAGGTGTTTATAAACCTCTGTATTTGCAGCATTTTGATTCCATTAATAGCACACTAAAGGTGAAATTTTAAAAGATCTATAAATAAAATAAAAATACTTACACACACTATAAGCCTTTTTTTATAGTACAATATAACCTCCATAAGAGAAAAATCCCACACTAACAGAGATACCATTAAACAAAGGACAATTTCCATGGCTAAAATGATCTCTTGCCAATTAGCTACCCTCGGGTATGTGGACACCTTTCTATAAATAGCAGTTGGGCTCTGCAACTAGGTATCATTTAGAGAGAGGTTCTACTGTGATAGAAGAAACTTTTGTTGCAAAAATACATATATTTTATTTATAAATATTTCCCCTTTAATATAACAGTGGACCCTCGGTTTGCGAGCATAATCCGTTCCAGAGCCATGCTCGTACTCCAAAACGCTCGTAGTGCGAAACTAATTTCTTATTTTTAATAATTGAAACTCGGGCAATTCTTCTTGCTACGAATAATTGCACAGTTTCCCACATTTTACATATTTCCCGAATCTGATCTGAAGGGAGGGATCCCAGTGAATTTTCATCCATCACGATTACGGGCAACCATCACGAGTTGCTCGTAATGCGAAATTTCACTCGTAATCCGAGGTAAATATTTTCAAAAAATTTTGCTCGTACTGCGAAAAGCTCGTACTCCAAGGTGCTCGTAAACCGAGGGTCCACTGTATATTAAAAGAATGATAAATAAGTGAGGAGCTGTAAAGAGAACAAAGGCTTAGAAAGGCTTCCAGTTAAAGCAGTACAAGCCTTGCTAGTGGAGGCCAGGAGTTGAAAGGTCACACTACTGGAGTTTATCTAATCAATATGCTGGTAAACAGTAAAGGGTGCTATTGCAATAGTCTGAGGCTGACTGGGGGAACATGTCAGTTTTAGTTGGAGAACCGGGCACTACTCTTGGGAAAATATTGATCTCGAAGCCCCCATGTAGCCCCAATGTAGCCTCTCCCTTATTGTATTTTTCCTTTAACACTCTCACTAAAAATATTGTTATTCAAGTCATTTAAAGCCGATCAATGAACTTCCATACCATTTTATTAAAGAATTTTTATTTATTGAAAAAAATGAATATAATCTAAAAATGTTATTTTTAAAAGCAATATGCATAATCAATTCCACTGCTATAAATAGTGGAAATTTCATTGAAGAAACCTTATGATGGAATCCATCATATCCAGAAAGCACAACAGCATTAACAGAAGAAGAGACATTAAATTTATAATATACTATTCCCTGAACCCACCTCATAACCTCCAAATGAAGATATCATCTCTGAATAGCAAAGTCAATAAGCACACGCATTGGAGGCCCGCGCTGATCATGCAACTGTAAACATTCGAAGCATTTTATTTGATTTTAATTCTTATTCTATTGGTGGTTCAATGTAAATATTTTCTCCTGTAAAAGGGCTTTCTTGCCCGAAAGATAGAGATATTTATAAATAAACAATTTGTATTAAAAAAAAGAAACTTTTCTCTGGAGGCTTAATGTTTGTATTTTAATTGAAGAAACCTGCAACATTTTAACAATAATAAACGGGTTCGATTCCCGCATTGGACACTTTTTCTGTTTAAAAAAAAAAAAATGCTCCAATGGCCCCCCGATTTTTACAAAAGTCCAACCCCCACCAGCGAGTGCAAGTAACCAAACGGGGCTCTGGCACATTTGTAAGTGTAAAGTCGAACTGCTTTCACATGTGTAGACATGTGGTGCGCTTACAGTAAAAAGCAGTCGCTAACTACCCACCATGATTATCATGGCCTGTACCACGTGTACTAGGGATAAGCAAAAAAAAAAAAACAATAATAAAAATGCTATTCACCCCAAACATCACTACCAATAATAGAGTTCTTCAATGTTATTTAAATGGTAGTAGTTGACTGAACTCTCACTGCTGGCTGACAAAGTGGATGTAATATATCTGCATTCAAGAGACCAAACTTAAATCAAGCTGAATTAGGGGTTTTCAATAACATTAGGCAACACAGAGAGGCTGAACAAATTGTAGAGGGTGTCTGTGTTAAGAAAATTAACATTAAAACAAATACAAGTTTTACAGAAATATTGGGGATGCAATATCTTCAACAGCTAGTATACTCCCGAACAAACCAGGACCAACATTAATTGTAGGATAATTCAATTATTCATTTTTATAATTATTATCCCATGTATCATAAGGCCATGGACACTATATACATTGACTAAGTGCAAGATTCGTTGGAGATGTGATACAAGTCTTCTTTAGTGGCCCCCATGCACGAGACATGTTCTGGGGCTGCTTCCTCCCTCTTCAATCCCCATGATGGGTTTAGGGTACTGCTGCTGTTGGCTGGTTATCCAGGGGGCACTTGGTATAAGGCCTCTAGGAGGTGGCAGTCATATTTGTCTCCCCTTACAATCATTCTTGAAAATTTTAACGGCAAAAACCAGTTATGGTGATCTTATGAGCATAAAGGAAGAGGAGAAATCTATTTTAAATTTCTTTTATGAAACAAATTTGATTGTCATAAAAACTGGAAAACCCACCTATCTCTCATTCTCATGGTCTCTTATGGTTCAACAGATGCTCTGGACATCACAGCTGTTACACTGTACCTCTATGGAAGCACTACCTGGAGCAACTTGAACCCTGTAGCATACGACCAACAACCTGTTCTAATAAACATCAACTTAAGATCACAGAGAACCACACAAATCAAAAGTCCATTGAAGTTTCTGAAAAGCAAATTCGAAACTTTATAAGGAAATTATCTTGAAGACCCTAAAGAGATGAACAAAATAAAATAGAAGATCCCAATCTAGATGTTCTTATACTTACATCTATCATTCTACAAGCAACAAAAAAGACCATACATATAGAAAAATATTATTCCACACTATAATGAAACTAGCCGAATGACCCGGGCAACGCCCGTGTTTTACCCGATTGAATGTTTTGATTCAAATACTATTTGTTACAATTCTAAATTGGCGCCTTAATTAATTGCATATGTTAGTTAATAACTATAGCCTACCGCCCGCCATGCGCGCGCACAGGGAAGTCACATGCTCGCTGGCAGCCAACGGCCGCGCGCCACCGACAGGGGGGGGGGGCAAAGGTGGTGTGACCGTAGCCAACCAATAAAAGCAAACGGTGACAGAGTCGGCTGATTGATTAGGGAAAGATGCTCGTAACTGCATATAGAATATAACCTTAACTCAAAATACAATAAAAGAACCATTTATACACAATACAGTCAAAACATCTAACTCTATTTGATCGCAGGTTAAATTATAAAAAAATCAATGCCATAATAAAATACTGTCTCCTTAAAAGAAGAGATTGGCAACCTAAACATGTCCATTACAGATACCAAACTATGGTACATTACTAAATCCCTTCATTCAAACATACCAAATACAAACACCATACAAGATTCTCATGGCAATCTGATATTTCTGAGATTTCAAATGCATCTGCAAAAGATTAATAGCCTAGAAACGAACCTGAGCAGAGAGAAAAAAACAGAAAAATGGGTCAAACAATATAAAAATTCTGCACTCTCTACAAATATTGAACCCTTATTCAATGATCCCATCACATTCCACAAAAAAAAACATGCACACAGATAGAAAACTTATGGAATAAATTATACTTGTAGAATTAAAAATGTCCTTATTAAAGAAAATATTCTACCTAAATACCAAGTAGCTTTAGGAGAAATGACTCCACAGCTAATCAATTTTTTATTTAACCCAAACCATTTATAATAACTTTCAATCAAGCTCAATTAAATCCTCTATTGCAGCATTCATTGATTTCAGTTCTGCATTTGATAAAGTCCGGTGACAAGAAACTGCTCTGACTGTATTATATCTAATTGCATTAATGGCAAAATCTACAAAAGGGTTTACAACTTCCTAAAAAGTTGAACAATCCGAGTAGGTCTCCAGATTACACTGTCCAAAACATAAAATCAAACAAGGCAGCATTTTAAGCCCCATTTTTTCTCCATCTACCTTGATGGCTTAAAATACTGCCATAAAACCAAAATAGCCATGTTTGCTGATGACAGTCTTATGACAATAACTTCAATGCTACCTAAGCGATGCAATTAAAAAAACTAACAAGATTCACATCAAAAACACAAAAAAAAATCGACCCTAGCAAATCTCTGTTTACACCATAAACAACTATCTAAGATGATTCATTCCAAAAATTAAACTAAATCACATAGATATTAAATGCAACAACCCCAGATACATATGCATGCAACAATGCAACTGGAAATATTGCAGAATATGACACTGATCTAACTCCTTTGGAGCACCAATGACAAGTATCCCAAACAAAATTAAGAGAAAAAACTCAAACAGCATAGAACAAGTAAATTAATATAAAATAAATGGCTACCCTCCGAAAAAAAAAAAAAAGAGATAGAGAATTTAGATTTAAAAAATCCACAATACACAAAATTCTAGAAACAAATCCCAATAAATTAACTGAAAAACTATAAATTACCTGCTCATCCCACCAAAACACAAGTTTGGAGAATAACCTTTAATCTAAAGCTAAGAAATTAATTTAACAAGAAAAATGAAAATCCACATATACTCAAGTCCCTAGCACTTGAAAGGGTGAATCAGTATAAAACAAACTTATAAAAACTTGCACTGATGGCTCTAGATTGTTATATGGGAGTGGTGTGCAGGTCAGAAACCAAGGTCAAGAACTCAAGGTCACCAACAAGTTTGGGAGCTCTGTAATGCTGAACTAGAAGTTATCAGCCTAGCCCTAGAACACATTGATAAAGAGGGCCCACATAAACTGTCTTCTTCACAGACAGCTCTACAAATCATAAAACATTGCTACCCCAGCTCTAAAATGTCCCTGAAGAAAATTGCTCTGAATTTAGACAAACTTCACAGAGACACACAAATCACCTTCCAGTGGATCCCATTCCACATAGGACTGAAGGGCAATGACACAGCAGATGCGCTTGTAAAATCAGCAGCAATGCTTGGCTCAGACCTTGATTCAACTCCCTTCAAATGCTTACAAAAATTAAATATCCAGGCAAAACTACAGAAATCAATATCCTTCATTGGTACCTAAACCAAGAGCTTGGAACTTTTCTAGAGTGTGAGATGAACCGACAGGCAGCAGCAACCTGTATTCCCAGGCTCAAAACTGGCCATACAAGACCCTTCTTTTCCAGAATGGCATCAAGACCCTCCCACAATGCACCATCTGCAGGACCAAAGAGACCTCACTTGGACCACTTCTTGATATGTGTGGGAGCCTCAAGACAGGACTTTTATTTCAACCCTATCAAGATTTTAAATGTTATCCCTCAATTCACATAGTCTCTGTGACCTTGTATAACTATACAATGGGATGAAAGGCATTTAGTACTTTTGTCTGAAGATGGTAACAACGCTGTTACTGAAACGTCATACACTATTTATTTGGATTTGGTCTTATTACCTTGTGTATACAATGGGGATATAATGATAAAAAATAATTTTAAAGATTTTAATTTTAAACATTAAAGCATGTACCAACACATTACATATTTTTGTTGCTTCTTGGGAAAATAAGGAAAGACCTCATTAAATTATAACTTGTTGAGTCAACAATTTCTTTAGGACTCAAATCAGTAAATAATATGTATATATAAGGATATGAAATAAACTAATGTAAAGATAGAGAGGGCAATGTGAAATACACAATATGAGGAGAGAGGGAGACAATAACCTCACCTGGCTGGAGTGAGTCACCAGGTGGTGGTGGGTGACTCAACATATCTACCACATTGATCATTGACCTACTGAGTTTCAGTTCTCAGTGCATAGAAACTAGAGCTTGATCCTTCTTTTTATATTAATTTTCAAACAAAATTTTATATATATATATATATATGTTATATTAAAATATTATTCTATTTAAAATTATATTTCAAAGATCCAAAAACTCTGCTAAATCGACCGCTAGAGGTCACTCTTCCCCTATAAAAACCTGTTGTTGTTTTATCCCGATGGTCGGCTCAAACATTTGTACATTATGTAAATAAGCTTTTCATTTTTTTATTCTTACGCCTTAAGCCAGGCAGTACTTTAATCAAATTATGTTCTTATATATTACTTTAGCTCAAATAAAACAATCTCTGATCAAAACCATTTTTGTTATTATACTTTCAATATTTTAGCCACGACTGCATCACCAATACCATTTAGTCCTAAAAAAGAACCAGCAAATAACTAACATAGTATAATCCTCAAGATAATTAAATACAAGCAGAAAATCATCTCTCTATTTCTATTCATTTTTGTAACATATATATAGCTTTTTATTGTTCATTAAAAAAAAAAACATATTTCAATATCAAGTTAGAATAAAATCAAATAGTGTTTACAGTTATTTGAAATAAAACAATTCAAATAAACACCCTATGTATTTGATTTTATTGTAACACTATTGGCAATTTATTGTAGAAGGGCTTTCATGCCAGAAACTAGAGATTTAGAAATTAAAATGCTTTAAAATAAACTTATTCCCGGAAGCCTGATATTTTCAACTTTTATTATTTATGTAGTGTCGGCGTTGTGTCTCTCCAATCACCAACATGTGGCCTTTATTTGCCTGCACAAGATAAGGTACAAGACTAACTTAACTTCCACTCTACTCTAAAACTGTATTTATATTCACCAAAAGCATAAATAATAACTATGCAAATAGTGCAGATACAAGAATAAATATGATGCACTAGTGCGCCATCTGTTATAAAAATTCGAAACTATTTTAAACGCGTAAAATTCTTTTTGAAATTAAACAATTTCTACTGACCTTACTGCGATGGAAAAATTAATGGGAGGGCCTGGCTCATCAGTGGTGAACCTTCCTAGGGGTTTCGCCAGTTTAATCTACCATACCGCTGTTATATTGCATTTTTGGAACTTCCTTTTATAGTGATACTGTTGCTAGACTCTTGGAATAGGTATTTTAAAAGAACTATGGACATAAGCTTTTAGGACAGTAGAATTACATATAATTATAAATATATAATATGCTTCGAGCAATCGCTCTTCCGCAAATATCAAATTGTGTCTTTTATTAGAACATTTATAATATGATGCACTAGCGCGCCATCTGTTATCAAAAACCAGGCCCTCCCATTAATTTTTCCATTGCAGTAAGGGCAGTAGAAATTGTTTAATCTCAAAAAGAATTTTACACGTTTAAAATAGTTTTGAATTTTGATAACAGATGGCGCGCTAGTGCATCATATTAAAATGTTCTAATAAAAGACACAATTTGATATTTGCAGAAGAGTGATTGCTCAAAGCATATTATATATTTATAATTATATGTAATTCTACTGTCCTAAAAGCTTATGTCCATAGTTCTTCTAAAATACCCAATTCCAAAATAGTTTCAAATTTTGATAAGAGATAAATATGCTAATACACAGCACTCCTAGTAATATTCAGGCGGTCTGGTGGTCTTCTGACTTGCTGCGGCGGCAGGGCACTGGGACAGGTCCTGGTTCCAATTCTAGAGTGGTTTCCAGTTCTGAGGAATCCGTTCCTTTCAACTCTTTATCAGCCCTAGTAACCTCCTCTTCCATTTTTTCTCCTGTCCTCCACCCATAGGATGCTCTCAGGAGGTGCTAGGCAGTATCAAATCCCTTGTCTCATCTTATTTTTTCATTGCAGGCCGTAGTTGATTTATGTGCCTTTTAAAGTAGAGGTCCTCAAAACTAATTAGATAATGGCGGTAGCACAATAGTTTTATGATGGTACCCCTTTTCCATTTGGGTCCCAAAGCATAATTGCGGAAATAAACATCAGAACCAATTGAAAAATATTCTTGTTTGCTCCTGCCATCATGGAACACCTCTCCCATTTTTCCCATTTTCGAAATTAAATTTGAAAACCTGGATTTTAAGCTTATTTTCATTAAAAGTTCCACAAGAGATTACTTTACTACAGTTTGAGGAAAAGCTCTATAAGCAAATAAAAAATATTTGTAGATTTACCTCTATACTGTCCTTTCCTTGGTTCTTTCATAAAGAGTTCTTTAATTCACATACATATCACTCCGCCAAACCATTTGTGCTAGGATTGTACGGACTAGCTTTAGTATGCCTAATTCCATTCATTTTTGTAAATTCCGTAAATTCATTTGAAACGAACTGTCTACCATTGTCTGTCACCAAAAATTTGGGTAATCCAAACCTGGCAAACACTTCTCCGAGATGTCTTATAATAGTTCTGCTTGTAATATCTCTTAGGATAAAAATTTCCAACCACTTTGTATATGTGCCTACAAGACCATAAACATTCTTCCCATAAATGGACCTGCTAGATCTAAATGAAGTTGATGCCATAGTTGTTCAGGCCAAGTCCATTCCGAAATGGTAGAAGGATTCTTGGCATATTCTGCACTCTCTAACTCCTCTATGTTTTGTCTATGCCCGGCCACCAAATCATCTTCATTTTTACTCTTCACATGTGCCTTTCATGTAAATCATTTATAATTAAATATCTTAATTTTTGGGGAATTACCCCTCTTTCATGCCATTGGAGACACCTGAACTCTGAGCTTAGTTTTATCCTATAATAAGGATATAGTGGATTTACATTAGATACTCTCTGCCAATTGTTTTCCTTAACATTCCTCAATAATATGGCAAACATGACAATGCCTCAACATTGCCATCACCAGTTTTTCGAAATTCCACAGTATATTTGAGCGCAGATAATTTTAAAGACCAACTCTTGATTCTTGATGCTGCACATATGGGGATCTGTTTCTGGGATGAAAATTGTGCATCAATTGTTGGTTGTCTGTGATCAACACTAACTGCCGTCCCAAAAGATATTGTCTAAATTTCACATACCCATAAATTATACCTGATTTTCTAATTTTCTTTTTCTAATTGGAAATAATGTCTTTCCGCTTCCGTTAACATTCTTGAAACAAAAGCTATTGGCCTTTCTTCTTTTCTATTGTTTCTATGATTAAGAAATACTCCCAGTTCATAGCTCGATGCATCACATGCAAGAACTAGTTCCTTTGTTGCATCATAATGTACCAACACAGACTCGTCAGTTAGCAATGATTTGAATGTTTTAAATAATCTCCAATGTTTGCTGTGGTTCAATTCCATTTAGAATTATTTTTTAGAAGCTGATAGAATGGGTTAAAATATTGGCAATATTCTTTATAAATCTAGAATAATACATCTGGAGACCTATAAAAGATTTCAATTGTGAAATGTTTTCGGTTCAGGTGCTTCTATCACTGCTTATATTTTATTACTCATGGGATGCAATCCATTTTTAAACCTAAATATTCAACAGATTTTACTGCAAATTTGCACTTATCTTGCACTTCTATTGCCACATTGAAAACACACACTTTCTCCCTTTAGTGTGATAGGCTTATGCTGCAACTTCCTATCATTATTTTCAGCCCTTCTAGCTTTTCTGGAATAGTAGCTACTTTCGCCAGCAATTGAACACTACTGACCTGCTCACTAAACCTTTAACCAGAGTCCTCCATGATACAGCAAGACATGATGTCGGATCTAACCATCTGATGGCCAGCGAGTTGGAGGGAGTATGATGGCCAGCGGCCGGCCAATGATCACCCACCTCACCTCCCGTCGCATCACGGGATTGTCTGCCGGCTTTGTTTATCATTATGTAAATATGTTCACGCTAGCTTTGCTTTGTATTCCATTTAATCTCTTTTTTTTTTTCTTTATATATCCTAATAAAAATAAATGTTTCTCTGATAATTGTTGCTAACAATTTATTTACCCAAAAATCCTGGAGGATTCTCAGAGAGAGGGAGATTTTCCACCAACCTGGGTGTTGAGAAATAAATATCTGTTAAAATCAACAAATGGGGGGAGTTTTACAGGCAGTAAGTATGTCATAGAGCAATGGGTAGGAAGATCCCAATTGTAAGGTATCTGCACCTGTCTCTGAAGAAGTCTGCCAATTCCTTGGAAGCCACTTGGCCATACTTCAGATTCTGGGTCAGCACATCAAAGCCATTGTTGTTTTCTCCCTGAAACACCATCAAACAGTTAATAAGGTGGGACTCTAAAAATAGTGTTAAGCTGCCTTAAGTTTCTCCTGACCATGAAACTGAATGTTGTCTGTGCTATCTATGAGAAACAATACCAACATTATTTATTCCAAAATATTGGCTAAAATCGTTTCTTAATATATAAAGTCAACAACATATGTATCTAACGCTGTCACTACCACTACTACATTAGTCTTCTTCTTTCTTATCTCCACACTTGGTGAAGAAGAATGTGTCTGCCTTTGTCATTAAGACTGGGAGCACTACTCAGTGGCAGGCCGAATTAGCTCCAAAATAAATGGCCGCCTCTGACATGAGGAACAGACGCCATGTGCAGCCGCTTCTAACATGGAGTACAAACGCTGCTCATCCTGTATCCCTGGATTAGGAGCCCTTACAGGGTACTATCAGCCAGGCCAGCTGAGCCCAGGTTTTTTAGTGAGCTTGTTACTGCTCCCCCTCCTCCTTTTTCATCCGGGCTTGGGACTGGCAAGGGCGGAGTTACTACATTAGTGAATTGAAATAGGTCAAATAATTTGTTCAATTTTAAATATATATTTGGGTGAAAAAATTATACATTAGGAAATAAAATGTTGATATTTTTAATAATATTAAAATAAGGTGACACACTATTTTATTCCTTTCTCGTAGCTATTTTAGTTTGAATTTTATAGCTTTTTTTAATAGCAGCTATTTTAATATTTATTTAATTTTTTTTATTATTATTTCAAAATAAGCTAAAAACCAATTACTGTAAGTAGTATTTTGGTGATTTCTAGTCTGGTCATCTACGGCCAATGACAGAATGGTCGCAAAGTTTTCCCACTATGTACTAAGTGTCAACCTGCAACTCCAAAACACATTATTGACTATATTGACTCATCCATTGATGTAACTCTACTCATCCCCGACAGACACCATCAAAAGTCTTAAGCTTTACAAGCTTGACACCCTAATATGATTGAGTGGAGATAAGAAAGAAGAAGAGTATTTTGGTTCTGATATACAAGTGGGACAGGCTAATGTTTAAGTATGCTGTGCAAATATTCTTGAATTTATCTATCACATTTGTAACACACTAATACACACTACACACACTTTAGATAATAAAGATTTTAAAATAGTTTATTGAATCGAAACAAAGTCAATGGTAGGGAAAGGTTAAAGAGTGTAACCTTGTTATAGCAGCCTCTTCTATAAGAACAACTTGGATATAACATCCCAATTCCAAAGTTTTAGGTTCAAATTGTTTTAAAAGTGCAACACAACATAAAATATTGGTACCAAATGATAATGAAGATTGATTGAATCTGTGGTTCAGTTGATACATTATAACCTCGTTAATTCAACACTTGCGGTAATCCGGCCATATTTTCATGCCCTCCAGCCTATCAAATAGCAAACGTTAATTCCATCTAATAAGGCTAATTGGACATTATCAATAATTCAACTGATTTTCAAGTTTCGACAGCATTAAATAATTCTTGTTAAAATACAAATTTATTGCTTAAAATACGATACTTTGACATGTGGAACACAGTGACCAAGGTTAGCGTATGCGCACTATGCTTAAAAGTGTTAAAATGCATCGTAAATATAGGTGCTGACATCTACGCACGATTATTTACTCAACAATTTAAGCCTAACTTAACGGTTGTTAGCAACGGTGTCTTAAAAGCCAAAAAAAAAATTATCCTTTTCTATATTTACTAAATTTATTTGTTTTCTTCCCATTGTATTCATTCACTTAGATTTAAAAATATATTTGTAATTTTTCCTTTGTTCAAAAATCTATCAATTTTATCTATCGTTGAACATGAAATATTCAGAAAAAAAAAAAAGTCCCAATGGTATCAATTACCATTATTAATTAAAATATATTAGACCCAAAAGTATTTTAAAAACTATTATATTTTAATTATATATTTGGTTATCATATATAAAATAGTCACTAGAAATGAATGTTGTGATGAAATCATCTAACTTACTTAATAAAGGTCCCTTCTGTGTCAAAATAGACATTATAACTTGGCGCCATCTATTGACCGTCGCCACAAACTAGCAGCCTCGGGTCAGTGACAAGCCACAACACCAGTTTGGGGCTAATGGCCCTTGTCAGTAGCCTAGGTGGGATTTTATTCCATGAGATCCACAAGGGATTCAATGGAATCCTCACAATCTGCCAAAGAGGTGTTTAGCTGGTAAAGTAGCTAGGCCAAATCTGACCAAAATATAGATGGAAATTTTGCCGGGAGGATATTCATCTATAAAGGTCGCCTCTCCAATCAAAATAGATGGCGTCTAGTTAGGGCGCCATCTATAATTTACTTTAATCCGACTGAAAGTTCAGATCCCTTGGGGTGTTGAATCTAAAAAAGGTTAGAAAATGTATTTCTACAAAGTGGTGAATCACAGGCTGGTTACTCACACACAAGGGCCTCTTGAAATCTGCCTTGAAAAAATGTTGCAGACCCATTAGGGGCACTTTAAAATTGTTTTTCTCTAAGGGCCAACTTGGCTATTGCTGTCAAGTGAGCAAAAGGTCCTTGCAGTGTATTGCGACTGAGAATATCTGAGTCACCATTTTCTGTACCTAGTTCAGATTTGAAGGAACATAGCACACAACATGTTTAAAATTCCTCACCATTTTAGCTATATAGGTTTTGTTGTTGTTGTTGTTGAATATCTTACAAAGGACCAAGCAATTTGGATTATAGATAAGAATAACAAGGTGACAAAAACAATACCTATAATAGCAACCATCCCCGTGCCATTTACTACGCTAACTCTCAAATAAATACTTTTTAGAACTGGGTCAAGCAATGCAAGGAGAGTTTCTCAAAGGGCTTCATGGTGGTTGCAGGTTTCTGCTACAATGAAAAGCTTCCTATAAAGAAGGTGGACCCAAATGTCAAGATGAATTCACAAATCTGCCAAAGACTTGTCTTACACACTCATTATTCAACAATTAGGTCACATTTTTGTATCCAAGTGACTCAAGATATGTGTGGCTGCACCATAATAAAGCCACGAGTCATATCTTACATTCAATATTTAAATACCTAGACAAAAAGATGGATGAAACCAGCATTTCATACATCCCTTTTAAGCACATCCTTGCCAAATCCCCAGACTTGACCCCTATGATTTTTGTGTTTTTGGCTTGCTGAAAACTGTTCTTAGGTCTAGAAAACCGAAGACGCTGGATAGTCACTGGAAAGCTGTTGAGGACTGTTGGAATGGTCTTTTATCAAAATATCCTTTGATGAAGCCTTATTTCCTAGAAACAACTATGCAGGGCTGTTGTTTAACATTAAGAATTACACATAGAAAACAAAAGGTTGCGCAAACATTTGTAAATTATTTTTAATAAAGCATTAATATCATTATTTTAAAAATGGAACACTTTCTGTACAGATTGTAGTTATTCTCTGTGGTTAAAAATGAAAAAAAAAAAACTTCATTTATCTAAAACTTTCAAAATCTCTACAAAGGAAAATAGGAGTTTTGAAGACAACTTACACTTTTAAAATGTTCTCAATTTATAGAAAGTCTTGACCAAAAAACAATAACCATTTAAATAATCTAATTTCATTTTACAGAGCATCAGGAAAAACAAAATATATAACTATGTATATTGTCCAAAGAACAGGTAGAAATGTTAATAAATGGCTTTGCTTCTTAATAAGAACATTCAATCTTGAAAATTGGCTCAGAACATTCTTTTTTTCATTGTGTATCTTTTTTTTTTTTTTAAGTTGAGAGATATGATAGCATCTTTAAAAAAAAGTGAGGGGAGGGGAGAGGTTGTGTAATTTTAATATTAACCAAAGTAGAGAGGCAGACAGAGAGAGGCACCAAGGCCAGAATTAAGAATAGATGAGAGGTGATGGATGGGTCAGATCAATACTGGGTGGTAGAGTGAGCCATCAATAACAGCTGCAGCGGGTGGAAGGCTTCAGTAATGTGAGCCCACTACACCTCCCTCCCTCCAGATTAGATTAGCATCCACCAAAGATCCTGATTATAGTCATAACTCTCTTTTTTCCTCCTATTTCCCTCATTGGGGATAAGATAAAATGGGGTAGTAAAAGGTAACAGCTCCAAATAAGTAGGTTATACATTATGTTTCAGTATGACAACATTGCTACCACTCTCAGACTGGTGCCAGCTTATCAAAATGTTTTCTTTCTTTCTTATTTATTTTTTTTTTTGGAGTAAAGAGCATTTAAATACTATATACATCTATATTAATAAAATGGAAATTTCATAAGTGGACAACACTAAAAACTTTCGTTACAATGCATCAATTTCAACCAAATTTTCAACATTTATGTAAAACGAGATGGAGCAGGTTTTGCTTAACATCAAAATATATTTCCTAACATTAACATGTGTAACTTCGCTGTTATCGATTAAATACAAAAAAAAATCAACAGAGTTAATTTTATTTATATATAAATACAAAATTAAATTTCAACAGAGTTAATTTTTTTACATACTAGCTAATAATCTCAATCTAAAAAATATTCAAAACAAGCAATTTTAAGATAACACCATATGTAAAACAGTCGGCCAAGAAAACAACAACGATATTACATCTTTCTCACATATTCACACACAATCTTGATTAATAATTAAAACTAATCTTTAACATTGTTTATTATACTTCAACTTTTATTTCTACATTTGTTTTTAAATACCCAATTGTTTTATCATGTTTCTAATTTCGCCTAACAAATATACAAATTTATAGTGACTAACATATGCAAATTTTATCTTTGTTTTTATTTAACTTGATATCGTAAACATAACATCCATTGTAAGCATTTTTCTGTTCACCTTCCGTGGTTTCTCTTTTCTCTGATAGTAGTGTAGTATATTTTCTTATTACTAGACTACAAACATTCCCTCGAGAAAAACCTGGGCGAAGCCGGGTACATCCGCTAGTAGACAATAAAACTTCTCTGTAAAGGACACTTAGTTGTAGAGCCAAAGTGTCCTTTAGGGAGAACTGTCCTCATACTAGAGAGTTGCTAATTGGTAAAAAAAAAGGTAATTTCGGCGATGAAACCTGTCCTTTGTAGAAAGGTGCTCTCTAATAAGAGTGTCCTCTCATGGAAGTTTACTGTTTTTTAAAAAGAGAAAAGGTAAAATGGTAATATTAGCTATGCTGAAAGAAATGCTAAAAAAATAGTTTTAAATAGCAGTATATTTTAAAGTGTGATGAAGGTATATCTAAAGGCATTGTTCATAAATAATGATAACATTCTCTTTGTTAGAACAGTTCTAAGAACTCAAGTTTAAAGCCCCATGGTTATAACAATGAACATAACCTAAAAACTTAGCCCCAAGTAATGTTATAGCAAAGGTTAGACTGCAATAGTTTTAGAACTTTGTTATCAGACTCTCCTTTATTTATATTTTCCACTATGACTAGTTAGATTGTCAGTACAAGGAGGCTGCTTGGGTGAATGCAGGATCACCTGCTCATTAGTTAAAACTCAATGAACAAGCTGGAAGAGAGAACCTCATCAACCATTGTGTAGAAATGGCTTGCTAACCACTTTAAACTAATAATAAAGAAACAATTCTCCTTATTGATAAACTATGTTTCTACTTTAGCAATTATTCTAAGAATCTTTAGAAACAAAAAGTAATAAGACACCAAATAAATAAAAAGTGTGTGACATTTTGGTAACAGTGCTGTCACCATCATCAGACAAAAGTACTGAATGAGAAAAAAAAAAACCACAGCATGTTCTTAAATAGCACTGTTATCAGGAACTCCGCCTTTGCCGGTCCAAAGCCCGGATAAAAAAAGAGGAGGGGGAGCAGTAACAAGCTCACTAAAAAACCTGGGCTCAGCTGGCCCGGCTGATGGTAGCCCCTGTAAGGGCTCCTAATCCAGGGATACAGGATGAGCAGCGTTTGTACTATGTATTATGTTAGGAGCGGCTGCACATGGCATCTGTTCTTCATGTCAGAGGCGGCCATTTCTTTTGGAGCTAAGTCGGCCTGCCACTGAGTAGTGCTCCCAGTCTTAATGACAAAGGCAGACGCATACTACTTCACCCAATCATGATGGTTGTCAACAGACACCCCAATATGAATGAGTGAAGATAAGAAAGAAGAAGAAGAAGAAGACTGTTATCAGGTGTGTAAATAAGATAGGTGATAAGAAAACACAACAAATGTTGGAGATTGGGTTCTGTTCCCATACAGATTGCTGTAAGAATCCCTGGACCCTTGGCTAATTATTTCAACTTCTTTTTCTAAGGCATTTAAAGGGAAATTTAAAGGGAATGTTGAATTGTAGCTGATTAAATAGGAAATAAAATTTATTAAGCACAAATGTTACTTTTACAAATAAAACACTTTCAAAACTTTCAATTTGAGAGGGAGATTTAATAAAATGGTTAACTATAGTAAGTAATAAATTGTAGTACTTTGTATTACAGATTGTAACTTGAGAGAGGCAATGCTTGGATTTGAAAAATTGGTTGAATTGATATAAGTGTTGAGAGAATTATAGTTGCTTGAATTGATGAGGTTCTACAATAAATACAAGAAAATAAGACCTAATTCAAATAAATTAATAGTGTCTGATGTTTTGGTAACAACGCTGCTACCAAAAAATGTCACACTATTAATTTATTTAGATAAGGTCTTATTTCCTTGTATCTATAATCTAAAATCCAAATTGTGCTTTATCAGGTTCTACAATATTAAGGATATCCAAAGTGTGAAATGGCACTAAAGTTTCCCATCAACTTCTCAAAATGTAAAAGACAAAAGAAGTTCAGGCTGATGCTCACACCCTAAGAGAGAGCAGGAAACATTATTAAAATGTAATTGACATCAAGGAGGAACACAGGATAATTGTTCAATAAAGAATTGCCCCCTGACCTATATTTACATATTAAAGGCACCTAGTTGCAGATCCAAGGTGAGGTGTCTTCTTGCCAGGTATTATTTTATGTTAAAAATTAAAAATACCTTTTAATAAGCACATTAAATCATGTTACAATGTACTAGAGCGCCATCTGTTATCAAATTATAAAACTATTTTAGAGGCGTAATATTCTTTTTAAAATAAAACAATTTCTTGTGTTTTTATAAATAAACTTGTTAAATTTTTCATTTATGATGCATTAGTGCGCCATCTGTTATGAAAATTCAAAACTATTATAGACTCGTACGACTCTTTTAAAAAAGTAAGGGAAGTAGAAATTATTTTATTTTTAAAAGAATCATACGCGTCTATAATAGTTTCAAAATTTTACATTTTTTATTAAAAGTATATTTTATTTTTTAAAATCTATTTTAAGCTTCTTATGTGAAATGGAATATCATTTTAGACTCTTCAATAAACGTAGTTAGTTTTGTTTTAATGGATTACTTCACTTTCTTCTTGCACCCTTCATCCCAATTTCTAATCAATAGTAAGATCCAAGTTATATTCTTTATTTACAGTGAAATATTTTTGGTATCACATCAAATGTGTATAATACTGTGGGTAATTTCAGAATATTGAAACTATAATTTTCATATTTTGGAAGTTTGTGTTTTCCCAACAGACACATTTCATTCACTATCTTACCTTACAATATATTTGAAAAATCTTTAAAATAATAATGATTTACACTATGTAATTGGTTAACCCAGGTTCCTAACAATTTTTACAAGAGGTTACATAGTAAAAGAGAGAGAGAGAGATAGCCCAGGAGTACCAGCTAACCGGCACAATTATTAAGGATAAAAGATACAAACAAAGATGAAAGTTATAACAAAGATGTATATTTTATTTTTAAATATATTATTTTTTAATATAGAGGTATTTTTCAATAAATCTTGAGTGATAAGGCACAATTTGGATTATAGATTATAAACACAAGGTAATAAGAGACCAAATCCAAATAAATAAATAGTGTGTGACGTTTTGATAACAGTGTTGTTACCATCTTCGGTACTTTTGTCTGAAGATGGTAACAATGCTGTTACCGAAACGTCACACACTATGTATTTAGATTTTACATGTGTTAATAAATCTTGAGTTTTATTAATGGTAATTTGTTTACTAGGGAGAATATTACAGAGAAGCTCTTAGCACAAAGGATACCTATTAGCAGAACCAATGTGTTAGAGAGAGGTGTCCTCTTACCAGAGCTGCTAAATAGAAAATAAAAAATGGTAATGTTGGCAATGATATCTATCCTTTGTAAAAAGGCACACTCTAGCAAGAGTGTCCTCTCATATAGGCTTTACTGTTTATGCAAAATAAATCACGTGTTGGGAAAGTGTCTCTTATTTTAAAATTTGCTAGCAATAACAAATTTTCAATGGAAGGGGAATTTTGGTGATGATAACTGCCCTTTGTATAAAGGTGTACCTCTGTATTTGCCCTTTGTATAAAGGTGTACCTCTGTATTTGCCCTTTTTATAAAGGTGTACCTCTGTATTTGCCCTTTGTATAAAGGTGTATCTCTGTATTCAATATTAATTTTTTTCAAGTGTGTAAAATCATTTGTGTACAAAAAGGCTAATTTTACCTCTACCTATTTTAACTCTTGTGGTATAAACAATGACCAAAGTGGCAAATGGATGCAGTAGATCATTGATTCATTATATTTTTAGAAAAAATTCTCAAGATACAGTAAAACCCCTCTATAGTGAACCCCAATGGGGCAGAGCTTTTGGTTCACTATAGCCACGGTTTGGCTATTTTTTTTTACTTTTCAAAATTTTAGACCGTATAATTAAAGGACAGCTATACACACTGGAAGAGGCTTCCTCTTAATAGTGGTCACTTTGTTTTAATTCCCTTAATTGACCAATTTCCTTACATTAATACTGAATAATAATAGAAATCATTAGATGATAGGTTCTTCTTATCATTAACATACATGTACCTCTATGTCTAATTTAAAAATCAAGACAAATCCTAGGCAAAGTTTTATTAAATATATATTCAAAGATATAAAATGATTTTAAAACATCATTATCACATTATATAATACATTGTTTACTTGGAAAAATGCCTCTAACACCTTGTTGCTTCAAAGCATTCTTCAAGCATTGCACCATTCAAATAAAGTTAGTGTTTTTCTTCCATTTCATTTTCCCACATATTCTTCTAGGTCTAGATTTCGTTTTTTTTTTTTTTTTAACCTGTTATGCAAAACATTGCTGACTTTAAAATCACTATAGTTAATGGCATAAAAATAGTTTTTGTTTCATCACGGGACCATTTATTTGGATTTTTTTTTTTTTAGCCCTAAAACGTACGATCGCGGCAAAAGTTGAGGTTGATTCCTCTTTGTAACAATTTTTAATAGCTTTATATTTTATCTTTTATAATAGAAAAGTTATATTGCCTTATTTTAATATGTTCTTAACATTTTGCCTGTGTTGTTTCACTTTGAAAAGTTCTGAAAATGGCCCTTTTTTTTTTTAAGAAATAACGCTTTTGTTTTTAAAATGCCTTTGTTTTCTTCATTTTGGAAGCCATTTGTATTTTTATATTTCAAATTTAATGGATGCCAATATATTCTATTTAATAAAAAGTATAATGTGTTAAAATTTATGCAACATACAGCAAAAATAAAGTGCAAAATTCAAAACAAACAATGCCGCTAAATTTATTGTTTTGAAATCGCGATCCGCGAGATGAAACATGCTCAAAATTTGGTTGCTTTAATTTTTTTTTTAATTACAATTCTAAGTTCGTTATAAGCATAGTATTTTTGATAGATTTTATCTTTTTGGGACCGAAAATAGGTTCGTTATAGGGGTAGTTCGTTATTCTAAAAATCGCAAAGTTCGTTATAACGATGGTATTTTCAATGGAATGGAATTGGGAATCGGCGTGGGTTCGTTATAAGGGAAGGTTCGTTATATCCAGGGTTCGTATTAGCGGGGTTTTACTGTATGTTCAGTGCCTCTACCTCACTCTCATACAGAGGTCAGACACCCAATTAAAGGTTGTCTCTACACATTCTACCATCTCATCAAAGAGGGGTCATTAATCATTGAAGATTTCCTCAAAAGCCAACAAGAGGTCACAAATTTCTCTACAGAAACTAAATGTCAGATGGAATTGTCATATAGAGTAGAACCTCCCTATAAAGGACACCTAATTGCAGAGCCAAAGTGTCCTTTAGGGAGAGGTGTCCTTTTACCGGAGAGTTGCTAAATAGTAAAAATGGTAATTTTGCAAATGAAAACTGTCCTTTGTAGAGAGGTGTCCACTAAAGGGAGGTTCTACTGTATTAAATTTTAACCAGAATTTCAAGCAGAAGTTACAAGAGAGAGGTTGACCCTCATAAATGTAGGAAGACTTTCCTCTAAAATCCCTCAAGATGAAGGATGAATTATTTTCTTTCTGAATTCACTATCAGAGGAAGGAAGGACAGCTCTCAAGCTCCGGCCGGAGGAAGGTCCAACCAAAGGTGCCACAATTACAGTGATAATTGAATTTCTGTGGGATAGAATTATTTCAAAGTCAAATTGTGTTAGTCTCCTTGTTGGACCTTATAATTTATATTTTCTAAATCCAATCTTTATTTATATGTAAAATAATTGTATTATATAAAATATATTCTGATACCTAATTTATCTGTGATCATAATAATGAGGATCTTATTTTACTACATTGTCTTCTTTCTTATCTCCACTCAATCATATTAGGGCACCAAGCTTGAGACTTTTGATAGTGTCTGCCGGGGATGAGTAAAGCTCATCAATAAATGAGTCAATACAGTCAATAATGTGTTTTGAGGTTGCAGGCTGAGAATTGCACTTAGTACATAGTGGGAAGACCCCGCAACCATTCTGGAAAGTCATTGTCCGTAGATGACCAGACTTAAGTCTGGAAATTAAAGACTGCTGTTCTCTTGGGAGGACAGAACCGGTGTTTCTCCCTCCTGCTCTGTACCAGTCATGTGCAGCATTAGATTTCCATTCCTGCAGGCATTGGGTTTATTTGTTGGGACATTGTTTTAATTTCAATTCAATTCAATGTACAGTTGAATCTGTCTATAGCGCCCCCTCTTGGGACTCAACAAAATAGAGTGCTATAGAGGGGGTGCTATAGACAGTCACTTTTAATGTAAATATTGCATTGTACTACGTATTTAAAATTGGGGGCTATGGAGAGGAAGGCGCTATTTAGAGGAGGCGCTATAGACAGGTTTAACTGACTATGACTTTTTGTAAATAACTCTAATGAAAAATCTGAATCAATAACTTTTTGGCTTGAATAAAACTTGAATCTGTGAATCAAGTATTAATAAAGAAATCTAATTCAATCATTTCAAGTGGTCCCAATTGCTTCTTTATATTATTTATTGAACAAACACTCCTTTTATAGGCAGAGCGACATGTACATGGTTATAAATAGAATATGTCATTTATGTGCATGTTAAGGTAGAAAAAAAAACTTTTTTTTTAATCAAGAGTGTGCAAGCTGATTAGAAATTTCATGGAAAACATCACATGGCACTAGGCTGTGCCAAATGGCTCTCCTTGACCCTGAACTGGAAATTAACTAGCAGGAATCTTCGCTATGGTGGCATCTTATTGTGGAAAACATTTTATATTATATGAGAAATGGTCCCCTGATATTTTGGATTGAATATTGGCATCACATGCTAGTTTCATTTCATTCTCAGATAATACAAGGTAATAAGACCAAATAAATAGTGTGTGACATTTCTGTAACAGCATTGCTGCCATTATCAGACAAAAGATTATGTGAAAAAATATCACAGCATGCTTTTAAATAGTTACTGTTATCAGTCTTTTGTCTGATGATGGTAGCAACACTGTTGCCAAAACATCACACACTATTCATTTATTAGAATTGGGTCTTATTGCCTTGTAGTTCTAATATATATTCCAAATTGTGCCTTATCACATTTGTAGATTAGTTTTTTTTTCCTTATCTATATAACCCATTAAAACAGAAGGAATCACAGGATACCATTGTTGGAAGAGACAAAGGTAAATGTGTCACGTCTATCTTTGTTTCTTCCAACAATATATAACCCATTAAAACAGAAGGAATCACAGGATTATCATTGTTGGAAGAGACAAAGGTAAATGTGTCACGTCTATCTTTGTTTCTTCCAACAATATATAACCCATTAAAACAGAAGGAATCACAGGATTATCATTGTTGGAAGAGACAAAGGTAAATGTGTCACATCTATCTTTGTTTCTTCCAACAATATATAACCCATTAAAACAGAAGGAATCACAGGATACCATTGTTGGAAGAGACAAAGGTAAATGTGTCACGTCTATCTTTGTTTCTTTCAACAATTTATAACTCATTTTTAAAATTTCTTAAATGATTTAGGGGTTTTCTTGATTATAAATTTTGAAAATGAATTTTAACAATAGCATCTAATTCGTTTGAAATTTGTCGAGCGCTTACACCAAATGACATTTATAAAATATTCATTTTCTTTTGGAAAAAAAAAATTAGAAACTTTTATTTAAAATTTTAAAAAATCTATATTAATAAAATGCAAATTTCATAAGAGGACATCACTAAAAACTTTCGTTACAATGCATCAATTTCGACCAAATTTTCAACATTTATGTAAAACGAGATGGAGCAGGTTTTGCTTAACATCAAAATATTTTTCCCTAACATTAACATGCGTAACTTCGCTGTTATCGATTAAATACAAAAAAATCAACAGAGTTAATTTTATTTATATATAAATACAAAATTAAATTTCAACAGAGTTAATATTTTTACATACTAGCTAATAATCTCAATCTAAAAATATAATATAAAAAGCCAACAATGAAGAGTGAATGTAAGATAAAAAGCCAACAATAAAGAGTAAATCTACTTATATAATTGCCTTATTCTGTCTGTGTGAAGTTCACTGTGTGAAGTTCACAGATAGATTTTGGTCAGAATATAATATAAAAAGCCAACAATGAAGAGTAAATATGATATAAAAAGCCAACAATGAAGAATGAATGTAAGATAAAAAGCCAACAATAAAGAGTAAATGTAATATAAAAAGCCAACAATGAAGAATAAATTTAAGATAAAAAGCCAACAATGAAGAGTAAATATAATATAAAAAGCCAACAATGAAGAATAAAGGCAATGTGACACGGCAATGTGACACAGGAAAAAATGTTCACTAGATAAAACTATGATTTTCTAATGTAGAAAATTAGGAAAGACAAAATTCAGGATGACACGGCACACAGGGACCGGGAAAAAATGTTCAATTTATCGAGAGATTCAAATTTACGAGTTTCAAATTATCAAAATATATCTTTTTTTTTTAAATAAGTTTTTAGAGAATTGTTTTAACAAATGTTCGCTAGACAAACCTTTACTCGGGTAAAACCCCGGGCGAAGCCGAGTACGTTTTATAAGTTTATAGAGAATTGTTTTAACAAATGTTCATTAGACAAACATTCACTCGGGTAAAACCCGGGCGAAGCCGGGCACATCCGCTAGTTATAAAATAAAATTGAATTTCAAAGATAAAAACTTGGATCCTGTTATTTCTATCTTTATTTAGGCAAAATAATCCTCAATCTCTCTAAATTCAATATTACTGTATTATATAAAATATTTTAATACCTACATCTGTGAAAATATAAGAATCTGCTATTTATTTTACTACCCTGATTCAATTCACACTTCATGGGGGTCGGTGGAAGGCTGGTTAAACCATTTGGTTTTCGACCACTACACCCGGGTTCGATTCCCGCATTGGACACTTCTTTCTGTTTGAAAAAAAAAATGCTCCAATGACCCCCGATTCTTGCAAAAGTCCAACCCCACCAGCGAGTGCAAGTAACCAAACGGGGCTCTGGCACATTTGTAAGTGCAAAGTCGAACTGCTTCTCACATGTGTTGACATGTGGTGCGCTTACAGTAAAAGCAGTCGCTAACTACCCACCATGATTATCATGGCTTTGAGATAAGAAAGAAGAAGAATTCACACTTCAATGTATACAATTCTACAATTCACAAGGTAATAAGACCAAATCCAAATAAATAAATAGTGTGTGATGTTTCGGTAAGTATTGTTACCATCTTAAGACAAAAGTACTGAATGAGAAATTTTACCACAGCTTTAAATAGCTACTGTTATCAAGTGTGCAAACAAGATAGCAGAAAAGAAGATAGTTTTGTGAGAAACACAGAATATTATTCTTAGAATTAAAAGTGGAAAAAAATTAAGAATTCTGCACTTGTAGAACATAGAAAAATCACAGGGCGTATAAGTTTTAATTTAAAAGAAACAAAGTTTATGAGAAAACTAGTTTATGAGAAAAATTATTTTAAGAGATAATTTAAAGAAGCTTTTTTTCATTCAAAAGAAATGTGCTACAACTAACAAAACGGAAGAAAGAGGAAATATCAATGATATTTATAGATATGTGGATATTCTGTGTTTCTCAGAAAACTATCTTGTTTACACACTTGATAACAGCAACTACAGTCGAACCTCTTTAATTCAACACCCCAAGGGATCAGAGCTTTCGGTTGAATTAAAGGAAGTGTTGAATTAAAGTTATTCAGATGATTAGCTAATCATCTGACTCGCTTAAAATAATATTTTTTTTAAATAGCCTTGTAACATAAATTAATGATATTAATTGAAACCATTGTGGATACTTTTTTGTTTTTATTTTTTTATTTTCATAATTAACTTTTAGTATCAGGGACAAAATGGCAATAATACATATTTTTGAAACATAAATAATTAAAAATAATATTTTTTTCTAATTGAAGAATATAGCAGTTGAATGGAAATAAATACGGAAAATTGAAAGAAAATTTAAAAATATAATTTAAAAAAAAAAAACATGAAGATCTTTTTAAAAATTCCTTTATAGATGTCTGTTTTTGCACTGAAATCCTCTTCCTGCCTCCTTACCTCCACGGACCCAATCCGGCCTAACCTGCCTCTTCCCTGACGGAAATGCTGCCCTAGCCTCCCCAGCCTGGTCATGGAGGTTTGAATATATTCCGCTTTACACAGCCATTGGAGCTCAAAAATAATTTTATTTTGGCTAGCAGCCCTGTAAATAAAGATATTTCTGAAATTTCTCTTTCAGTACTTTTGTCTGAAGATGGTAACAACGCTGTTACCGAAACGTCATACACTATTTATTTATTTGGTGTTATTACGTTGTGTTTATAATCTATAATCCAAATTGTGCCTTATCAATTCTACAATTAATAAATAAATGTATTCAATCATGCCCAAAAAAAAACAAGGTATAAATTATGAAATGATTAGAAAACAAAATGAGTTGTTTGGAAATGACAAAGTGGCTATATTGCTATGCTCAAAAAGTCCTTGATAATAACATAGCGGAATATATTTTCAAATTCAATATTTTTACCTGAATCCAATTTAATTTTTTTAATAGGCTCTCATATAAGAACAAAAAAAATGATTTTTGGTGATTGCTCTTGTTCATGGTCTACGACCCGGGTTCGATTCCCGCATTGGGCACTTTTTTCTGATTGAAAAAAAAAATGATTCAATGGCCCCCGATTTTTGCAAAAGTCCAACCCCCCCAGCGATTGCAAGTAACCAAATGGGGCTCTGGAAGATTTGTAAGTGCAAAGTCGAATTGCTTTTCACATGTGTAGACATGTGGTGCACTTACAGTAAAAGCAGTCGCCTTCTTCTACCCACCATGATTATCATGGCCTGTACCACGTGTACTAGGGTTAAGCAAAAAAAAAAGGAGGAGACTCCTTACACTGTAGTAGGTTTACAATGGAAATGTTATTTTGTTTTACCACAGTGGTCACTCGGGGAGGAGGGTGCTCATCAGAGATGAGTCACTCATGAGAGAAGACTACAGAATATAATTTATTTATTTGAGAAGGTGGCATGTTTACAATAGTACAACATTCAATTATAAAATTCAAGGAAAATGTTATGGTAGGTGGAATTTATTTCAGAATTTCACCTGGTGTGGAGGAATTAGCCAGGTCTATAAATGGGAAATGACGAAATCAGAATGAGCTTCTGTTGGGAATGAAAAAGTGAGAAGTGAGGCCCTAACCTGCATCAACAAAAGAAAACTTTTTCCTGATTATTGAGACTATATATGAAAATTATCACATTACTATTGCAGACTATCCAAATGAAGTCATAGGACTTTTGTTTTTTCAAATTCAATAATTAATGAAAACTATTTTATCATCAAAAACACTTTATGAACATCCTAAGGCAACAAAACTTGATGTTAGCCAAATATAACGGCGTTCTTAGAAAATTTTTAAAAGACTCGCAGTCCCTCCCTCTTCTCATTATTTTTATCAGGTTGCCATAACCTTAGAGGCGTTCCATGTGTTTCCTGTGATGTATACATTAGCTAATGAAGAAATTTGGCATGAAGAAAAATGTCAACATATTGTAGTAAAATATTTATTATTTTATTAACGATTATTAATTTGATATTTTGCTAGTCTATAAACTTTCCTCATTGCCTCAATTGTATTTTATAAGTTTTAATTTGTTTTTATAGCAAATTTTTTTGATCATCATTATATAAGGACTAGTCAACAAGTGAATGACTTTGAGATGAAGAGTAAAGCCAGTTCAATTTCTATTTCACTACCTAGGTAAATAACACAAGATGATTATTACCTTACCCAATTGGGATGAGAATCTGTATGGGGCCCTAATAAAGGCTATTGTGTGTGTGTATTTTAATTTGTTTTTTTAATAAATTGCAGTGTTATTCTGTGATTTGCCTTTCCTAATATCAATGTGTCAATTTGTATATCAATTTTTTTTTAGTAACAGTTTTTGAAATGATCGAGTTTTGATTAATATCGAATTTGAAGGAACATATATTGATTATAAAAATTATTTGATATTTTATTTTTTATTTGATATTTTATTTTTTAATTGGACAATATTTCCAAATTTTAAGTATTGAGAGGACACTCGCTAGAAGACACCTCTCTACAAGACAATTTCCATTGCCAAAATTACAATTTTTGGTAATTAACAACTCTCTGGTAAGAGGACACCCTCCCTAAAGACTGCAACTTGGTGTCCTTTTACAGAGAGGTTCAACTGTACAACCCTCCTTGTTAGGCACACACCCAAGTAGAAACCATCCACAATAACAGGTAAACAGCAGCAATAGGAAATAAGTATAGCTGGCACCAGGGTTATCTCTACTGGAAGTTTAACATCCTGCCTTTGTCTACTTCACCAATTGTCCAAAGCACCTACCATGGCTGCTTATCTTTTGTTCTTAGCTTGGTGTGTGAATACAACAGCTTGCCCAACTTATTATTCCATTAAGCATTTATTGAAGCATAAACATAAAAAAAAAAAAAAACACTCACAAAATAACTATTAGCTAGTCAAGAACATGTAGCTTGTCTTCAATATAAAAATATATATACAGTAAAACCCCTCTATAGTGAACCCCAATGGAACAGTTTTTGGTTCACTATAGCCACGGCTTGGCTTTTTTTTTTTTACTTTATAAATTTTTAGTCCAACATTAAAGGACAGCCATGCACACAGGAAACGGCAGCCACTTAATAATGGTCCCTTTATTTTAATTTCCTAAATTGAAGTCTATTTCCTTACATTAATGCTGAATATCAAAAGATGTCATTTCATAATAGGTTCTTATCATTAGCATACATACATGTGTACCGCTATGTAAATTAAGACAAATCCCCTAGGCAAAGTTTTATTAATTATATATTAAAAGATATAAGAGTATTTTAGAAGGTCTTTATCATATTATATAATACTGCATTTACTTGAAAAAAAATTTTTTTTCAAGTACCTTGTTTGAAATCACTCTCCAAGCGATTTCAACCACTCTCCAAGCGGGGGTCGGTGGAAGGCTGGTTAAACCGTTTGGTTTTTGACCACTAGGACCCGGGTTCGATTCCCGCATTGGACACTTTTTTTCTGTTAAAAAATGTTCCAATGGCCCCCGATTCTTGCAAAAGTCCAACCCCACCAGCGAGTGCAAGTAACCAAACGGGGCTCTGGCATTTGTAAGTGCAAAGTCGAACTGCTTTTCACATGTGTAGACATGTGGTGCGCTTACAGTAAAAAGCAGTCGCTAACTACCCACCATGATTATCATGGCCTGTACCACGTGTACTAGGGATAAGCAAAAAAAAAAACTCTCCAAGCATTGCCCCTTTCAAATAAAGTTAACCCTTTGAACAGCTGGTGAGTAGCCCTAAAATGTGTGTAAATAGCAATTACAGTAAATACAGTTCTTGCATTCATGCTCATTTAGAGAAAATTCTTTAAAATACAAAGAGCGCAAGCTTTTAAGATAAAATTGTTAAATTAAACAATATTTAAAATATATTACTCAAAAATAAGCAGCAACATTTCTTCGATTATTTGTCACAAAAAGGCTCTGTAAAATTAGAAGTAAATTATAAAATGGTTTACTTTATATTGGGTGTTCTTTCATTGGTGGAGTGGCAAATGAAACGTTTTGTGGGTCTCTATCATCTTCTGTTACATCCTCCCATTCATAATCAGAATTGTCTAAAATATCGTTACTTCCACCAAAGGAATAAATTTCCGTTCAATTAAAAATGAGTCAAAAGTATCTTATCACAAAAAAAAATCGGACGGGAAACATGATGCGCTAGCGCGATCATTAAAATCGCCTTCAAAAAACAGGGGTTACAAATACCAAATCCGCCCCCACATGTAAATTTATCCCCCCTCCCAAAACTGATATTTATAAACGATGGATGGAAATTGTTTGTATCACTAAAATTAGAGTACATAAAAGCTGGTAACTCTCAGTAAACGAAAAATATATTTTTTTCCTATTAAAGTTTATGCATATGCGGAATCAACCCAACACGTCCAGTTAAGGGTTAACATGTTCGGAAAATTTTCCTGCATTGTTTCAGTTTGAAAAGCCTTGATAATGAGGTTTTTCTAGCTTTTGGTTTTTTAGAACATCTTTATTTGCTTTTTTTTTTTTTTTTTCATTTTGGAAGCCATTTGCATTTTTTTTCTATTTCAAACTTTTTGAATCCAAAGATATTCTAGTCAATAAAAGTATAATGTGTAAAAATGTATATAAAACATGCAGCAAAAATAGAACATAAATATGAACAAACAATGCCCTCAATTCATTTTTTTGAAATCGCAGGTTCGTATTAGCGGGGTTTACTGTGTATAAAGCAAAAAACATGCTGTCTATATATATATAAAGGAGGAGGGGGAGCAGTAACAAGCTCGGTAAAAAAACCTGGGTTCAGCTGGCCCGGCTGATAGTACCCTGTAAGGGCTCCTAATCCAGGGATACAGGATGAGCAGCGTTTGTACTCCATGTTAGGAGCGGCTGCACATGGCATCTGTTCCTCATGTCAGAGGCGGCCATTTCTTTCGGAGCTAAGTCGGCCTGCCACTGAGTAGTGCTCCCAGTCTTAATGACAAAGGTAGACGCATTCTACTTCACCCAGTCATGATGATTGTCAAACAGACACCATCAAGGGTCACAACTTGATATCCTAATATGATTGAGTGGAGATAAGAAAGAAGACGTGGATGTTTCTTTCACACAAATATCAAATTCTACTGTCCTTACTGCAATGAAATAGCTCATTAGCTCATCAGTGGTGAACCCCCCCAGCAGTTTCATTATACACCAGACCACTTTTTTAGAACTAATACTGTATTGGATCATTCTGCTTATATATGCTACACTGAAAGGTGGAATCTTGTCCTTATTGTTTGCAGAAGAGCATTTCTCGATGTGAATATTATATGTAATTCTACTGTCCTAAAAGCTTATGTCCATAGCTTGCTTAAATACTATTTCAGAGATTGATTTTTATCATATTTATTTCAGACATATGATTCTACTGGCTAAATAAGTTTTTCCTTTATTAAGTTATTTTTCTATTTTTTGTATCAATGGCTTGAGAGTTCAAATACAGTCAACATAGAAATAATATGTTCAACACTATAGTGCTACAAAAGAATTATGTTTTTACTAGTGTTTGTAGATGACTTATTATCTATTGCTTGATTTTTTTTCTATTATTATGGCATTTCTTGAAAGCTGAATTTAAAAGAAAAACAATAAGTTAATGACTCAACTCCTATTGCAACAATCTTGATCTGCAAGGAAAAAATTTAAGTAACCCACTGTGAAATAACAAATACAATTTTTAATTAGCCAACATAATGAAAAACATGCAGTTTTTCTGTCATAGAATCAGATGGATTTTTTTAAAAAGACACTTTTAAAATTGTAACAGGTTTATATATATATATATTCATTTTTGTGTATAAATATGAATATATAAACTTTTTGTTTAGATCTATTGAATGCCGAATTTTGGAAGTTTTTTAAACTTGTTATATATATATATATATAAATATATTATACATATATATTCTTTTAACATTAATAATTTAATGATTGTATTGGAAGAATGTGATGTGCAAAAAGTTGTCTGTGGCAGATAAAAGATGGCTTCATGTTCCTTTTTAAAATGTTGTGTACTTCAATTGAAAATATGCGGTTATTAATTTCCTAAAATGAGTTTTTGAGGCTAATTACTATGAAAAAAATAAATTTCAATTTCAAATGGGTGTAGGCCTATGTTATGAAACAAAATAATATTACCAGGTAACGAAACCAATTATATGTATAAATGATTTAACTTACCCAAAAGTGGTCACGAAAATCGACAGGCATCTTCCATACATTGGCAAATAATTTCAAAACAAAAATAAAGATAACTCATTCATAAATAAGTAAAATATCAGGATTCGTTAGAGCAAAGGGCTACTAGAGGTCGCATCAGTGCAATGACATTAGGACTTTTTTTTTTTCAATATATAATTTATTTTCTTAAGCTATATAAATTTATTTTTAAATTCTCATTTAACTAAAAAATCATATGATAAATAATTCATAAATATTCTACAATATAATTTTCAAATAATATTTCCAAAAATAAGATATAAAATTTTATTTAATTTGACCAATTTCCTTATAATTTTTTTTTTTCTTTCTTAAGGTTAAAATCATCATATTTTCTGCTATATTTTCTCTTCTTTCAACATCAAAAAGAAAAAAAATGTCGATTTTCAGGCTTTCAGTTAATAATCTAAAAAATATCAGTAATGTAGTATCTAAAAATATAATGCAAACTCGAAACCGTTCAAGCCTTCAACATTTCCCGGATTGGCGAATGCTTCGTGATGCCAAGAGAAGACTCATAGCGAAAGAGCATGCACAATTAAGGTTAAATTTAAATGCTCTTACCCAAAATGACATTCTTCCTATTCAAATCCGAGAAAGTGCTAGTGCAGAATTAACAAATCTTCCAAATGCTAGTGATCCCAGATTTTCGCATATGCGCTGTATTGTTACTTCAAGAGCACGCGGACTCTGCACCAAGTGGAAAGTATCCAGGATGGTCTTCCGAGAACAAGCTGACTATAACAAGTTATCAGGAATTCAAAGGGCAATGTGGTAAATAAACAATCTATTTGAATTGGCAAAATATTTTCATTGTAATGTGTTTATTTACTGTGTTTTTTCAATTTATCATTAAAATAATTACAGCATTCTTTGGACTAGACATAGACATAATTGGGAGGAAAGAAACACACCTACCAAGACATAGTTCTAACTGATCAGGGAGCAAGCATTTTTTACATTGGAGGATAGCAGGGCATGCTTAATCTATTAAAATAGAAAATTGCTATAAAGTATAAAATATAAGCGGTAGCGCAATGTGTTTCTTTATTCGTGAAAAGTGCAAGCTTTTGGATCTTTATAATTCTTATTTGTTGTTTATCCCTATTTACTCTGTGGAACATGTGGAAAGCTAAAAACCTTTAACCCATTAAATTTTGTGAAAGTTTTCTCTAACATATATATATATATACAGTAGAACCTACCTTTAGTGGACACCCCGCTAGCAGACACCTCTCTACAAAGGACAGTTTTCATTTGCAAAATTACCATGTTTACTATTTAGCAACTCTCCAGTAAGAGGACACCTCTCCTTAAAGGACAGTTTGGCTCTGTAATTAGGTGTCCTTTACAGGGAGGTTCTACTATATATATATGTATAAAATTTCTGTCATTTTAACTGGAAAGTGTGCTCTTATCAAAAAAATTTGAATGAGCATTATATATAATCATCAATAGAGGTGGCTCAATATGGTAAATAAGGGATGGAAACTTTGCCTATATCTGCTATCCTAACGATTTTGCTTGAAAAAATGAGTTAAGTGAATAAATAAAAGTAGAAATTGCCACAGCCTCTAACTTAACCCTTCTACAGAACTCCGCCTTTGCCGGTCCCAAGCCCGGATGAAAAAGGAGGAGGGGGAGCAGTAACAAGCTCGCTAAAAAACCTGGGTTCAGCTGGCCCGGCTGATAGTACCCTGTTAGGGCTCCTAATCCAGGGATACAGGATGAGCAGTGTTTGTACTTCATGTTAGGAGCGGCTGCACATGGCGTCTGTTCCTCATGTCAGAGGCGTCTATTTCTTTTGGAGCTAAGTCGGCCTGCCACTGAGTAGTGCTCCAAGTCTTAATGACAAAGGCAGACGCATTCTACTTCACACAGTCATGATGGTTGTCAAACAAGCTTGATACCCTAATATGATTGAGTGGAGATAAGAAAGAAGAAGACCCTTCTACAGGCTTATGAATTCATGGCTGTTTTTTTTTTTTTCATTATCCCTAGTACATACATGGTATAGGCCATGATAATCATAGGGAATATTCTATTTAATCCTTGTAAGTGCACCACCTGTCTACAGATATGAAAAGCAGTTCCACTTTTGCACATACAAATGTGCCAGTGCCCCGTTTGATTACTTGCACTCACTGGTGGGGTTGGACTTCGCAAGAATCGGGGCCATTGGAACATTTTTTATTAGAAAAAAAAAGTGGCAATGTAGGATTTGATCCTGGTCGAAAACCAATGTCTGTTCTTGATTTGAAGGACTTATCCATTTGAGCTGGCTAAAATTGAGACCCCTCATCAATCTGTTATGAGGATATTTGTATTACTAACTGAATGGATCCAACTCATCCAGGTATTATCCAGGCGCCACATTTTGTTAGGCTGCTCCCCCTTTCAGTTAAATAAAATTTTGAGAAAGCATTGATAGCCACCAATCATATTTATTGGCAGGGGGTCGGTGGAAGGCTGGTTAAACCGTTTGGTTTTCGACCACTACGACCCGGGTTCGATTCCCGCATTTGACACTTTTTTCTGTTTTAAAAATAAATTTTAAAAATGCTCCAATGGCCCCCGATTCTTGCAAAAGTCCAACCCCACCAGCGAGTGCAAGTAACCAAACGGGGCTCTGGCACATTTGTAAGTGCAAAGTCAAACTGCTTTTCACTTGTGTAGACATGTGGTGCCCTTACAGTAAAAAAAAAAAAAAGCAGTCGCTAACTACCCACCATGATTATCATGGCCTGTACCACGTGTACTAGGGATAAGTAAAAAAAAATATTTATTGGCAGTAAGCAAAGCTATAAAAATTTTGGTTTATGATTTGTTAAATTAGCACATATGAAAAATTGTTTAGTTTTTTAATAACACCTGAGAGTTAAACTATTTTTTAGATACCATCATATGTGAAATTTCGTAATAATTGATTGTTGTTATGACAGAGCAGAGTAATAAACAATTAAGTCCAGAACTGGCTTTGATTCCATGAATGATCAAATGAATTCTTCAGAATTTGACAAATTTATATTTTGGCCATAGAATTTGGCTTAGTAACTTTACCAGCTAAACACCTCTAAGGCAAATTCGCAATATTATATTTAATCCTTGGTGTCTCTCTTGAAATCAATGGATTTATGATAGCCATTAGAACAAGGTAGGAGCTTCTCAATTTGCCTAAGCTGGTGTTGTGGCTTTGTCACCAACAGTCTACTAGTTTACGTAGATGGTGAATACTACAACTAATAAGGAACCATAGAAATAGTTTCCATCATTCTTGGTACCAGGTAGAAAACCCAAAAAAACAGACCCTCCAACTAAACAGAAGGGAATCGACACAGTTGGCCAGATGGAAATCTGGTCACCTGCGCCCTCTAGTCTATAAAGAGGGAGCCAAAAGCTTCCCCATGTGCACTAGGTGCAAAACCGAAGAGGCCACTCCCCAACATTTACTAAATTGCATTGGAAAGGACAAAAGATCCCTGTACAGAGAACCAAGAAGAGTTCTTGAGCTTCTTTACGAGCACGACCTCCAAGATCTTGTCTAATTTAGACTAAAAGGATAAGTAAAAAAACATAGATGGCGAATAGTTTAAGCATCTATTTTGACAGGAGAGTTGACCTTTGTCTTATAAACCAATGACCAAAAATTGCCATTTAAACATTAATTTAGTACTTCACACATATGTATTAAAGAGGCACCTCTCCCTTTATTTATTTATTTTTTTTTTTTTTTACTTATCCCTAGTACACGTGGTACAGGCCATGATAATCATGGTGGGTAGTTAGCGACTGCTTTTTACTGTAAGCGCACCACATGTCTACACATGTGAAAGCAGTTCGACTTTGCACTTACAAATGTGCCAGAGCCCCGTTTGGTTACTTGCACTCGCTGGTGGGGTTGGACTTTAGCAAGAATCGGGGGGCCATTGGAGCATTTTTTTTTTTTTTAAACAGAAAAAAGTGTCCAATGCGGGGATCGAACCCGGGTCGTAAACCAAACGGTTTAACCAGCCTTCCATATTTATGCATCAGAACAATGCACTGTTTATCACCCTAGTAAAAAACTTTATCAATAATAATAAAGAATGAGCTTCAACACCAATTTTGGAAAATTCAGACAAAAAGCCAACCTGTTTTGGGCATTGGCTCACATCAGTTAGGGGCAGCTTGAGATCCAAAGCCTGAAACCATGGTATAAAGGTTGGCTTTTTGTCTGAATTTGCCAAACTGATGTTGTGGCTCACTAACAAGTCCTCTTGTTTCAGAACCCTTGTATTGTAAGGTTAGTTATCCTATCAATTTTTATTGCTGATATCAAGCATTAGCTTGCAAAGGCCAGCTCCAATAAGGCCTTTGTTTACTTTGGCGATAATTAATCACTACTGATCCAGGATGAGCAGCGCAGTCGTAATGACAAAAGTAGACTCATTCTATTAACAAAGTAAGAAAGAAGAAGATATGGTATTTTTCAATATTTCATATATGGGTGTATAGCCAAATATATTTCTTCATTCCTCTTCTTCTTTCTTATATCCACTCAATCATATTAGGGTGTCAAGCTTGTAAAGCTTGAGACTTTTGATGGTGTCTGTCGGAGATGAGTAGAGTACATCAATGGATTAGTCAATACAGTCAATAATGTGTTTTGGGGTTGCAGGTTGAGAATTGCACTTGGTACATAGTGGGAAAACCTTGCAACCATTCTGGAAAGTTTAGACATTCCTTGATTTTTTATATTATCAAAGTCAAGATATTTTTCTTATTGCAGTATTTGCATGCCTATGGTATTCTCTTTTGGGACAAGACTGAACTAAGAAAGGAAATTTTGCCAGAAAACCATATGGTGAATGGCTCTCACACAGTTTCAAGGAAAATCTGAGCTTTATGGGGAACCTCCAGGAAGTCTTGACCAAAATATACCACCACCGTATCTGCTGCCACAAAATCAGGCTTTTCTTTTAATTTTGGCATTATTTTATTCTTTGACTCGAGGACTTTATTTCAACCTATTTTCATTTATCCTTTTTTTTTTTTTGACAGTGAATAAAATGTATGTCCATTTTCTTTTTAAATATATAATTTATGTTGAGATGCAATTTTTATTATAGATTAGAAACATAAGGTAAAAAATCCTAATAAATAATTTAAAAATGGTCCTATCACCTTGTGTTACTAATATCTCCATATTTTCACACTTACCTCACTGATTCAAATGATGCTGAGCCACAAAAGGAGGAAGTTATATGCCTTCTTTGTAAATGTCAAAAAGGCCTTTGATATATTACCATACCTTTGGAAAAGTTAGCAGTTTATGGTGTGACCTATATCAACCTCATACAGAGCTATTATAATAAAATGTTATCAGCAGTTATTGGAATGGTTCATTTACAGACTTTATAAAAATACAATCTGGAGTTCTACAGGGTGAAAGATTATCCCACCTTATCTATTTATACTTTTTCTAAACGACTTAGTTTCTCTGTATGATGGCGCTGAGATTCCCCCCCCACCCAATTATCTATTTACCCAATTACAGTATATGGAAATATATTCCTTCTGTTGCAGATGATATTGTGCTTCCCAGAGAATCCAAAATAAATCCACAGATTAATCTACTCAGAAAATATTCTGATAATTTCCTAACTTTAAACCACAGAATAAATTAAAGTTTATGGTGTTTAGAAATGGAGGTCAAGTGGCTTGTTCTATCATTTGTTTCTTAGGACAAATGCTTCTCACTACAACATCTAAATACTCTTATTTGGGTTACCATCTCACAACTTCAAACTCAACAGCCGATGCAGCATTTCAAAAATAAGGCACTAAATGCTATTAATGGGGTTTGGGAAATATTAACCAAATAAAGAATCAAGCTCAACCTTGCTTTATGCAGCTCCAATTTGGGCAAACAACCAGAAGCGCTTGGTGGACAAGGTTCAAGACAATTTTCTCCAGCAACTTTGAAACTTACCAAGATATGGGGTGTATTCTACATATGGAGTGCAAACGAGTGTCACTGGGAGGTGTTAAAACTAATGCTCAGGTTCTGGCTTAGAATTCTGAAAATGGACAGCATTGTCCAGAAAGAAATCCCAACAATGATTAAGAGAGCAATAGAATAATCTATTCAAAGTGACCAGGTTACAATAGAAAATGCTCTTCTTGCTATAAATATTTACAAAGCTCATTTTTAACAGAAGGCTTTGAACTTAGCGACTATCCATTCCCAGTAAAACACAATCTCGCACAACAGAGAATACCCTATTTATTTTTTTATAAAACTATACAAACATTTTCAGGGAGAGTGATATAATATGCCATCTCTGCCAAATAAAAAATAGAAACAGAATTATCTCTTTACATCTGTGACTGCCACAGTATTACTGAAGAATAGGACATTATTTTCAAAAGTAAACAACAGCCAACATACGTCAGCACAAATGATTTTAACCAGCGTCATATCAAGTTGATTGGTTGCTCAGGCCCAACACAATTTCTACAAAGTACAAGGGCCATTCAATAAATAAGTTTCCTTTTTTTTTTTTTCTGCGAATGAAACGTAAAAATTAGTTAGTAGTGTAAGAAATGGTCACTAGGATGCGTTGGAAGCGTGTGACCTTCAAAATCACGCTACTCATATGCGCAAGTCCGTAGCGCTTCAGTTTCCATGGAGCTACCACTGAACGTGTCCACTTGCGAACTCCGTTCTGTAATTCGTTTTTTCACGGCGAAAAATGAAACTGCTATCAATATTCATCACTATTTAGTGTCAGTGTATGGTGAAGGATGTATGAGCATTCAAATGGTTCGCCGATGGCGTTCATGGTTCTTGGAAGGACGGCAAAACGTGCATGATGACGAGCGAAGCGGCAGGCCCGTTACTGCTATGGACAATGCAGCCATTGCTGCTGTTCGGAATGTGGTGGAAGCAGATCGCCACGTCACCATTGACGAAATAATGATTCGACTGCCTCCTGGAATCGAAATTGGACGCGCTTCGATTGAAAAAATCATGTCAGATGTTTTTAATTTTCACAAAGTCTGCGCAAGATGGGTCCCTCGTTGCTCTCTGAAAATCACAAGCAACAACGGATGGAGCCAGCCCGAGCTTTCTTGGAAATGCATCGAAGAGATGGAGATCATTTCCCGTATTGTCACTGGAGATGAAAGCTGGGTGCATCATTCAACTCCAGAAACAAAACGACAAAGCATGGTGTGGAAGTCTCTGCAGGCAAAGTTATGGCTATCATCTTTTGGGACTGTAAGGGTGTTTTATTGGTTGACTACCTGCCCCCAAAACAACGGTTAATGCTGCGAAGTCCTCACTAAACTCAGAGCTGCAATAAAACGGAAACATCCTGGACTTTTGTCTCAGAAAGTGTTACTCGTCCATGACAATGCTCGCCCTCACGCAGCTCGAATGACCCAAACGTTGCTGGAAAACTTCAAATGGGAAATTTTCCCACATCCACCTTATTCTCCCGATCTTGCCCCAAGCGACTTCCATCTTTTTCCAGCACTCAAGTTACACCTTGGAGGCAAGCACTTTGTGAATGATGACGAAGTGCAGGCGGAGGCGAACCACTGGCTACGAAGACAGGACACGGCTTGGTACAACAGTGGTATCAAAAAATTGCTACAACGGTACCAAAAATGTTTGGACAGAAATGGTGATTATATAGAGAAGTAGTCTATGAGTTGTATAATGAAAATAAAATAACTGAATAATTGTAAATAATGTTGTTTATTTGTTTTTAAAAATAGGGAAACTTATTTATTGGATGGCCTTCGTAGAAAAAATAACTTGAATTTATTGTTTCCTCCTCCATTTCATGATGGTGATGAAACACCGTGGAGACTGTGGAGCTGGTGGTGGCTGTGCTGGAGTAAATCTCGCTGAAACCTGATGCTACATTTATGGTGAACTGGACAACTTCTAAGTGAATTGCTAAAATGATGTAGTTGCTCTTCACCATTAAATCTCTAAATATATAGGTTTACCTTGTATATTGTTACGTAGTACCCAGATGTTGTTTGTGTTCTTTGTCTACTCAGTATGCCACAAAGAAACACGTGAGTTCGAAGGGATGCAGCAAAAGTTATTGCTTTATTGGCACTAATCAGAAGGAGTGCTATCAGTGGGACTTGCTTTCAACCTCCCATCAGAAGAATCCTTGGCGCCGTGGATGTCACTTTTGTGAAGCGTTCGGCTCCACCCTATACATGTGCCGCTTGGACTACACCGCCTTGTAGGTCGCTCCGATGTCAGTCTCTCCTGCACCGCCTTGCAGGATCATCCACACACCCCAGAGATAACTCGTCACTGTCTTCTATTTGCCGCAGATCTCGAAGTCACCAGACTGATGTTCTCCCCTAGACTGCCATGTCCTCTCGGCGCATAAATCCCCTTCAGGCCGACCGCTATCTCAGCTCCTTCCTTCATGACAGGCACCAGCTGGACTGCCTGTTTGCCGCCCCCCTCCTCTGGAATCTGTCAATCAACACTTCCTTGTGGAGGGGGGGCCTGCATACCTTCTTTACTGGCTTGCCCACATATTCTCTTCATCTTCTTTGCTGCACCATTTCAATATATTTTGGATATGTGATTGCTTATTTTGGATCTTGTACATAGATTCTGTATAAGACTAATGTCTTAATATGTGTATGTATTTCTAATATTTAATTTATTTATTATACATCCTGATTTAAACTATATAAGTAATTTGATACTAAGTAAAAACAGTGAATGAAATAAAAGTAATTCTGAACAGTAATAGCTTACTTATAAAGAGATGATGTTTGTGGAAGAGTGATTGCTCGAAGCATATTATATATTTATAATTGTATGTAATTCTGCTGTCCTCAAAGCCTATGTTCATAGTTCATCTGAAATACCCATTCCAAGAGTCTAGCATCAGTATCGCTATAAAAGTAAGATCTAAAAATGCAATATAACAGCAGAAGGGGAGATTAAACTGGCGAAACTGCTGGGAGAGTTCACCACTGATGAGCCAGGCCCTCCCATTAATTTTTCCATTGCAGTAAGGGCAGTAGGAATTGTTTAATTTTTAAAAGAATCATATGCATCTATAATAGTTTTGAATTTTCATAACAGATGGCACGCTAATGCATCCTAAGATAATATATTGGAGTGCTTCTTTTTCTTTTTTCCCCACATATAAGATTTCACCAAGTCATTGTATACTTTTTTTTTTTAAATCTAACCTACATATTACCCAAACATTTCATTGTATGTGGTGATATTTTCTCCACCATAGCTAATTATGTTTATATACTCAACCTATTTACATATTATAAATTATAAGTCCAACCCCACCAGCGAGTACAAGTAACCAAACGGGGCTCTGGCACATTTGTAAGTGCAAAGTTGAATTGCTTTTCACATGTGTAGACATGTGGTGCACTTAGAGTAAAAGCAGTCGCCTACTTCTACCCACCATGATTATCATGGCCTGTACCATGTGTACTAGGGATAAGCAAAAATAACATGTTATAAAAGTTAAATCCCCCCAAATACTTCAGTGTTTTGACACTGTGACAATTTAGTATATTATTTAACTCCGCCCTTGCCGGTCCCAAGCCCGGATGAAAAAGGAGGAGGGGGAGCAGTAACAAGCTCACTAAAAAACCTGGGCTCAGCTGGCCCGGCTGATAGTACCCTGTAAGGGCTCCTAATCCAGGAATGCAGGATGAGCAGCGTTTGTACTCCATGTTAGGAGCGGCTGCACATGGCGTCTGTTCCTCATGTCAGAGGCGGCCATTTATTTTGGAGCTAAGTCGGCCTGCCACTGAGTAGTGCTCCCAGTCTTAATGACAAAGGCAGACGCATTCTACTTCACCCAGTGTGGAGATAAGAAAGAAGAAGAAGAGTATATTATTTTAAACCATATCAATTCAGAGCACAGGGTAACAAGGCAAATCCAAATAAGTAAATTACATGTATATGTAATATTTTGGCAAGTGTTGTTACCATCTTCAAAATTATTACATGATTAACTTATTGTTTTAGTTGCCATTTTGTTCTTTTATATTTAGGTGCTCTGAGCTGACATTACTTTTTTTTTATGTATTTGACATCCCATAATTAAACCAAGTTTTCATATTCTGACCTCCAGCCTGTCAAATAATAAACGTTTATTCAACCAATTTTTAAATCAAATTTTGACATTTTCTTTTTTATATCAAATTTATTGCTAGCAATACTTTGCCACATGGGCACAGCGGCCATAGTTTACGTATGCATACCATGCTTAAAAGTGTTACAAAGTATTGATGTTACTCACGATAAGGACAACACCTAGTTGCATAGCCAAAATGTACTTTAGGGAGAGGTATTCTCTTACCTTATATAGATGATTTTGATATTTAAAGAGTTGATTAGATAAAAATATACATATTAGTTAGGGACAGGGGATCATTAATGAATAAATTTATACAAACACAAGGTAATAAGACCAAATAAATAGTTTGTGACATTCCAGTAAAGCATTATTACCATCATCAGACAAAAGTACAGAATTTATTTATTTAGATTTAGTCTTATTACCTTGTATTCTTTCTTATCTCCACTCAATCATATTAGGGTATAAAGCTTGAGACTTTTTATGGTGTCTGCCGGGGATGAGTAGAGCTCATCAATGGATGAATCAATACAGTCAATAATGTGTTTTGGGGTTTCAGGTTGATAATTTCACTTAGTACATAGTGGGAAAACCTTGCAACCACTCTGGAAAGTCATTGTCTGTAGATGACCAGACTTAAGTCTGGAAATCAAAGACTGCTGTTCTCTTAGGAGGACAGAACTGGTGCTTGTCCCTCCTGCTCAGTACTAGTTATGTGCAGCATTAGATTTCCATTCCTGCAGGAATTTTATTATCTTGTGTTTATAAACACAAGGTAATAAGACCAAATCCAAATAAATAGTGTGTGACGTTTCGGTAACAGCGTTGTTACCATCTTCAAAAGACTTTCAGTACTTTTGTCTGAAGATGGTAACAACGCTGTTACCGAAACGTCACACACTATTTATTTATTTGGATTTGGTCTTATTACCTTGTGTTTATAATCTACAATCCAAATTGTGCCTCATCTATCTTGTGTTTATAATCCAAATTGTGCCTTATTGAATTTATACAAAGTTTCACATTTCTATATTGCAAACCAAGGTTCATTATAATAGTGTGTAGCCCTCATATGCTCTGATGGTGCACTCTAACTGTTGTATCCCATTACCTATTACTATTGAGTGTGGATAGAAGCAGAGACAAGAAAGTTGTTAACCAGCGTGTCTACCTATTTTCCACCCCACTAGTTCTATAATCCAATAAAATACACCGGTGGAGAGAGTGGCTTTAGATTATCTAGCAGTATGAAGAAACTGGCTAGATGCAGATTTGTGAGCCGCAGAAATGTATAGTGTCACTTATAGTAGGTCAGTTCAACTCTTTTTATATCACTTTGATGAGCTATATTTTTGTTAGTTATATGTATATTTCCATAGTAATAATCATGTGTGATGTTTCCTTATCCAAGGAACAGTGGTCAAAGTGGCATTCTTTGACAGAAGAGAGACCAATTGTGACCCACACGATCAGTTGGGATAGTGGACCAAAAATATGCCTATAATAAGTATATAAGAAATATAAACTATTTTTGACCTGTGTCTTTTTTTGAATAAAATATAATCTACCATGATTGATTAAACTGGCAAAACCGCAGGAAGGATTCACCACTAATGAGCCAGGCACTTAAATTATCTTATAATTGCAATAAGGACACAGTAGAAAATATTTATCTTATAAATAAGTCTATACATCAAAATAGCTCAAATTTCTTATAACAGCTGGGACGAACTATTGCATCATATTAATATAATAAGTATCTTTAGTCTTATTATCTATAAGTATTCTTTTGTCTGATGATGGTGACAATGTTGTTGCCGAAACGTCACATATCTATATCTAAGATTTTTTTTGTATTTTGTCAAAAGGGGAAGTAAATTGTTTCTAACTACAGTAATTCAAACCTTTGTGAATATCCCTTGTGATAATGCATTCTTTATAAAATTAGCGTTCACAATTTCAAATGAAAGAAGCTGCATAAATTTGAGCCTATCCCAATATTGATATATATATTTTTAATTTATTTAACTTCCTTCCATGTCATTCTATTCACAAATCTTGTAATCAAGTTTTGATATTCTTCCATGGCACACATGTAGAGGTCTGAAATTTTGTCCAAACAGGATGTCAATACAAGTTGACAAATTTCAGACTTCTGGGTGGTCAGAGTGGTCAGGGGGGGGGGGGGGGGGGGGGAATGGACTGATTTCTAAATTATCTTTCAAATTTGATCTAAATATGGGTGGGAGTCTAAACATAGTGCCTAAAAATACATATCAACATCTCACCTTGACCTCAGGTCAATTTTACTCCCCAATAACCCTAGGACAAGTAACCACGGCAGAGAAGTTTCATATATTGGATGCTCCTCTGCCATTTGGAATACTCTCCATAAACACCCTGAAAATTAAAAAAATCATATAGAATTTGAAAAAGCACTGTTTCAGCTCCATGCCCCCTTGCCATGCTCCACCTATCATTTCACATGTGTATCTGGAAAAAGCACAATTAGCAAGGCCAAGCAGATAATTCTAAGGCCCACACCATATACAAGGTATGTCCCATAAGTTCCCGGACTGGGTCCATAAAAAAAAAAGGTAAGATTTTTTTTTCATTTTTTTATTAAAACTTTTCAAAGTAATCCCCCCTTGCTTCAACGCACCAGCGCCATCGTTTCTCCCAATTGTCGAAACAGTTTTTATAAGCCTCTTTTGGAATGCTCTTCAATGCTAACGGCGATTTTTCTATTATGTCATCCCTGGTGTCAAAATGTCTTCCTTTTAGAACTGCTTTGAGTTTGGGGAACAGGAAAAAGTCATTTGGTGCGATGTCTGGGAAATAGGGTGGTTGAAGTAGGATTTGTGTCCCGTTTTTCGCCAAAAAGCTAGTCATCAAGTGCGCTGTGTGAGGGCGAGCATTGTCATGGTGTAGGATCCAGCCACCATTAGTCCATTTTTCTGGCCTTTTTTTTCGAATCGCTTCCCTTAGACGGCGAAGAATGCCCAAATACATTTCCTTAATAACTGTTTGGCCTACAGGAAGATACTCGTGATGAACAATGCCCTTGTTATCCGAAAAAGCGACCAGCAACACCTTGTTTCTGGATTTTTTGGGTCTAGGCTCACCCTAACCTCTCCACTCAGCAGATTGAGGTTTGGTTTCAGGGTCATAGCCATAGACCCATGTCTCGTCGCCTGTGATTATCTTGTCTTTCTATTCTGGATCCGTTCTTGTCATTTCCATCATGTCCTCACAGGTTGCAAGCCGACACAGTTTTTGCTCATTGGTGAGGAATCTTGGGATGAATTTTGCAGGAGTCTTTTTGAGCTTCAAATCTTCGGTTACGATCCTTCCAATCGTTGTTTTAGAGATGCCTGTGTCTTGCTCTAGCTCCAGCAAAGTGGTTCGAGGATTTTCTTTTATCAAATCGGTGATTTTTGCACATTTTCATCAGTCCTTTGAAATTTTGGGCGTCCTTGACGAGGATCATCTTCAATGGAAATTCTGCCAGCTTTAAATCTAGAATGCCATTCAAAAACAGTTGTTCTCTTTGGGGCGTCATTGGGGGATGCTTTATTAAGCATTTCAAAAGTTTTGGTTGCTGATATTTGAAGTTTCACACAAAATTCTATGCAAATCCTCTGCTTCAATTTTTGTTCCATCATAAAATCGCCGCAGCGCTAGGTGTGACCTTTAAATAAATTAGAATAACCTTGGCGCGCGCGCAAGTACCGCCTCGATATTGGTACCACCGTGTAGCCAGATATTTTTTCTATAATAAACAGTCAAATTCATTTACATTTTTCATTTATTTATTTTTTTATGGACTCAGTCCGGGAACTTATGGGACATACCTTGTATATACCTACTGCACAGAGCAGCCAATGTGAACATGTCACCAACCTTTGTCAGGCACCTACTTTGTAAATTTTTCCAACCTCATACTCAAGATGCATCACCACCATGTGTCATACAGGCACACAGACTTTTTGTGCTATGCCTATGGTACACACCTAAGTTGTATACAACATACATACCACTCATCATGACACATGTCTTCTTCTTTCTTATCTCCACTTAATCATATTAGGGTATCAAGCTTGTAAAGCATGAGACTTTTGATGGTGTCTGCTGGGGATGAGTAGAGCTCATCAATGGATGAGTCAATACAGTCAATAATGTGTATTTGAAAACCATCATGACTGGGTGAAGTAGAATGTGTCTGCCTTTGTCATTAAGACTGGGAGCACTACTCAGTGGCAGGCCGACTTGGCTCCAGAAGAAACGGTCGCCTCTGACAAACAGACGCCATGTGCAGCCACTCCTAACATGGAGTACAAACGCTGCTCATCTTGTAACCCTGGATTAGGATCCCTTACAGGGTACTATCAGCTGAGCCCAGGTTTTTTAGTGAGCTTGTTATGGCCACATGTACATCCCCAAACCATATACCCCATGCCCCATATACAACTCAGAACCTCGTTACCTGCAATGTTGTTCATACAAAATAAGAATATTCCCTCACCACAATGTCCCATCTTTGTCAACTCCAGCTCTACATGTCCCATTGTGGCTGACTTGAACCCAAACCAGAGTCAAGATGGACTCAGACACCCCTTCCCTGTAAGTCAAGCCACTGACCTATGATAGTTGACTTGACTTCACCAGTACCAAGCCAGGCTCCATAATGCCTATGGGCACGCCATAAGACCATGGTGGGTTTTAAAATCATCATCTTCAGGCAGAAGACCAGCTTCACCATGAGCCCTGAACCTTTCCCAAGCTGACCCCAAGATGCCCAGATCCTTCAATATTAATTATTTTTTTAATTCAATATTTTCTAATCTTTATTTATATTTTTTATTAATTTTTCTTTAATAATTTTAAAATTTTATTTTATTATTTTTTAAAGAGATATACTTTTTTATATTTTTCCACAAAAAGAAGGGTGATGACAGCCTTGGAGGGGTGAGTCCAGCAACACTGGGGGCAAGGAAGCGGGATATTGACATTAGTATAAGTTTGATTTTTTTTTTTCTTGGAAGCTGAGGACTGTGAGTTGCTGAAAGCTCAGGCAGTTGGCCTGGCTGCGGCCTTGGCGTCCTTTTTCTAATCCTGGATTTGGGTTGCTGGATGTAGAGGTAGGTGGGGATATATAGGATTTTGGCGTGGAAGGCCTTTTTTTAGTTTATATATATATATATTAAACTCCTCCTTTTTAATGTTATATATACAGATTTTTAATCCTTTTTCGAAATCATATATATGCGTAATCTTAAATTTATTTTTTTTGTTTGTTTTTATCTATATTTATGATGTACATTGAAAGATTATTTTATTAGTCTAAAATAAAATATGTTTAGCCAGAAAGGATTGGTTAATAATAATAAATAATAATAGGAATAATAAAACGATTCAAATTTCAGACCAGAACATTATGTCATTTTTGAAAACACTACAATAAATTCTTTCAAATTGGAACATTAAAAATAGGAAAATAATCCATAGAAATGCTAAACATTTGAAAAACATGTTCCTACTCAAAAGACCATTCAAGACATTTCTGACTTGATTCCCGAAGAGGGCCAGGAAAATGTTGGTTCAGATTCATCAATAATAGAACACCCTAACTCTTTGGATGTACAAATGCCCTAATTCTTCAAACCAAGACAAGGACATTCTTTAAACCGATCAAGTTAAAGTAGAACAGGGTCTAGATATTCAACCCAGTTGTTTCAGATAGACTTGATGCCTACTCTTCACCAGAGGTTTCTCCGCCCTTGATGACTAGCTAGGAACCTGTGATCACCAGGAGCGGAATAGTTGTCAAGCCATCATCAATATATAAAGACACGATTCCTTTCATCTAAAGGAAGGAGGGAATGTAATATTCTGTGTGTTAAAAAAGATATATATCATCATCATAGAAAATGTTAAGAATAAAATCTTCATGTAAACATTGATTTAGAATGTATAAATAAAAATAAAATGAATGTAACCTTTTGAATTATAAATAACTTAAAGTAATTTCACCTGGTGAGTAATCCTAATTTTTTGTAACTATATGATACCTCACATTAAGGGTCATCAACTCACCCCACATTGAAAATCTAAACTGACCATTGATTGCTATGGACTCCACACTATCACCTGAAGGTGAGTGACCAAAATACTCTTTCCAAATACACTAACAAACAAACTTATTCACATAGTACACGCACAATACAATCCTTCAGGCATCTCCTAAATGACCTGACACATTTCCGCTCACTATTTGAAAGAGATGTCAAAAGATATCGCACATACAATTAAAGCATGTTTGGTTTGCCAGCTGATAAAACCACCTAGAGGTCCCACTTTCGGGGATCTAGGCCAAATGCCTATAGCAACGCAGCCATTTGACCTAGTCTCTCTCGACACTATCGCAGGATTCGCCAAATATGACAACTCTAAGACCTACTTACATAGACCATGTCACGAGATTTGCGTGGACAGTAGCTTCTAGGTCAACCAGCATGTAAATTTACAAGCAGGTCATTAAATGGGTACTGCTGGATGGTACTCCGAAATGCCTTTTCACAAATAAATCTCTGCATTTACCTCCCCCAAAACTGCCACTTGGATACCTGATGCCTACACTCCCTCCAAAAGATTGGCATAGATCTATTTGGACGCTTCCCAGTGTCAAGTGACAAGAAAAGATGGATCATAGTATGCACGACTATTTATCCAAATATTTTATCACAGTGAGCTTGGCATCCGAGAAGCTCAGGAAGTTGCGAAATTCTTAGTTGAGAAAGTTATTCTGGTCCATGGATCTCCTAGAGAAATTGTGACCAGGGTCGCAACTTCCAATTGAAGCTCATCCAGGAATTGACTCAGTGTTGCGCGGATTTATTAAGAGAATCAATATTAAGTATCATCCCCAAAACAATGAACTAACAGAATGTATGTAGACCTCAAACAGAATAATTGTAATGAAATCTTGTCCATCATTGCTTTTGTGTATAATATTGCGAAACAAGAATCAACTGGCTTTACATCGTTCTTTTTGTTCCATGGTAGGGAAGCTTAAACTCTGCTTGACATTTTATTTCTCTTTCCAGAAACCACAGATGATGAGTTAATCGAAGAGGTAGAACAAAATCAGAAGAGGCGAGACAGATTGCACAGTTTCACATCCTGAAAACTTAAGACATCAATAAAATAAACTATGACTCCAGACATAAAGAAAACCTACCGTTCTGGCGACTTGGTTTGTATATACATACCAGTACAAAAGGTAGGGTTGTGCAAAAAACTGATGAAACGGTACTTCAGCCCCTATCAAGTACCAAGAAATTATTTGAGGTGACTTCTGAAATAGAGCCATTGGGAGAACAAGGAAGACGTGGAAAACCAAGGACATTGTGCAGTCTTAAGGATGAAACCATACCACTGGCCATCTGTACGGGAGGATGGAGAAGGAGAAGCAGATGTCATTAAATCATTGACTCAGGAATGACCAGTCTAGCTGTGAGGCCACAGCTCTCAATAAGGAAGGAGCAGTGTAATATTTTATTTATGTATTTGTTTCTAATAATCTGTTGCTCTGTATGATCATTCAGAACACATTTTGTAAATTGATTTGATTTTCTTTAGAGATTTTTATCTTTGACTAATAAATAATATTTTATCTTATCAATGAGTTTTACTTGCAGAATTAATTACTTTACAGTATGAAGATGATGATAAGCAAGTTTTACAAGACAGAGTCTAGGTGGAAATACTGTGCATAACATGGAAAGAAAAAAAAAATCCAAAACCACGTTTAGCAGGCTTTTCCATTGAACTTATCTGTAGAACTTGGTTTAAGAAAAGTAAAAAACTTAAGATTGAAGGCCTGCTTATGATGGAGTGAAGTTTGATCACTGTGCTGTTGAAATCAAAATGTGATAGACTTGTCATTCCAGGAGGGTGGTTGAGAGAAAAGTAAAAGTGTTAGCTTTGAGTGAATGGGGTTGATGGCATTTCATATGTAGGCTGCTGAAAAAATAGAGACTTTATTGATTCTAATATAGTCTAATGTCGAGAAATGAAACACTGCTGGATTTCTTTAATTTCAAGGCAAAAATTAAAAAAAAAAAATAGTCATATGCGCAAGAATGATTTTTATGTGAGCAATAGTTACCCAGAATTATTTGAAAAAGTAAAAATTAATACAGGTAAATAGTTTCTTTTTATTTATATTGCAAGCTTTCGAGCAATTTTGAAGTTGAAGAGCAGTATAATTGCTCGAAAGCTTGCAATATAAATAAAAAGAAACTATTTACCTGTTTTAATTTTTACTTTTTCAAGAATGATTTGCTAATGAAAGTTGGGTGATGAGGTTTAAAAATAGGATTGAGAGAAAGGGAAGTTGAAGTAGTACTTATATGACAAGGATGAAGAATAAAAAGAAATAAAAAATATAGGTGAAGATGGAAGAAGTAAAAGCAGTTATTGAATAATTTGTCAAAATACAAGACTTCTACAGCGTCATTAAGGTTTTGAAAAGTTCTTGGTATATATATAATAATATTGTAACTTATAGATAATTAGTAAGAAAAACTTCAGAATGACACAGTAATTTATTTAATGTAAAACAAAATTAAAACTAATAAATTGCAGAGAGGCACTAACTTTATTAACATTCTATAACGCGATATCCCAAACTCAGGGATATTTGCGTCAATACATTTCTAACATTATATCAAATAGCAAAATGAGAAAATTTTACAGCAATCAAAATACAAATATTTAAATTAAAAATATTTTCATCAATAATAAATACTCTGCTAAATTATATAAAAATTTAGCATGCAAAAATAAACTGAAAATTATTGAATATATAAGAATAAAATTAGACCTTTATAAAAATATGGATCAATGAAATAAAATGGAAAAAAAAAGGTGAATAAAATAAAAGGGAATATTTAAAAATAGTTGAGTATTTGTCAAAATTTAAGACTTAAAAAGATATAAGAGGTGTGTTCTAAAAGTATCGCGAATTTTGAATTTTGGCGGTATATTCGAATTTCGATCTTTTTGTGGCTTTATGTTGGTACTCATGTCTCTCACTTATGCCGACAAGCTCGGCCAATTTGAATGTTCACTTAATTGTTGACAGCTGCTCTGCTTGCAGGTGTTTTGGATGGTCTTCGATTTTTACCTATTAAAAAAAATGGGTCAAAGAACCTGTATCAAATTTTGTGTGAAAAACGAAATTAAGTGCGCGGATGCATCCGAATGTTGACTGTGGCATACTGAGAAGCTACCTTGGACTGAAGCAACGTTTATCGTGGTACAAAAAGTTCTCAGAAGGCCGAGAAGATGTGAACGACGAAGAGCGTGCTGGACGCCCGAGCACTTCAACAACAGACGAAAAAATTAATGAAGTGGAGAAAATGATATTGGCCAATCGTTGAATCACGAATCACCATTAGAGAAGTTGCTGAGGACCTAAACATATCGATTGGCTCGTGCCATTCGATTTTTATCAATGATTTGGGCATGAGACGGGTCGCCGCGAAATTCGTACCAAAATTGCTCAATTGCAACCAAAAACAGCATCGCATGAACATTGCTAATGAGATGTTGGACTCTGTCCGCGACGACCCAAATTTGCTCCAGAGGGTCATAACTGGTGACGAAGCGTGGGTTTATGGTTATGACGTGGAAACCAAAGCTCAATCATCTCAATGGAAGCTGCCGCACGAACCAAGACCGAAAAAAGCGCGCCAAGTTTTGTCGAATGTGAAAGTTTTGCTGACAGTTTTCTTCGATTGCAGGGGCGTGGTGCATCATGAGTTCTTGTCACAGGGTAGAACGGTCAATAAGGAATATTACCTGCAAGTTATGCGCAATTTGCGCGAAGCAATCCGCCAGAAACGCCCGGATTTGTGGAAGAACAAAAATTGACTTTTGCCCCACGATAACGCCCCTGCTCACACATCGTTGCTTGTGCGCGACTTTTTGGCCAAAAACAACACACTAATGATGCCGCAGCCACCGTATTCCCCAGATCTGGCCCCCTGTGACTTTTTCTTGTTCCCTAAACTGAAGAGGCCCATGAAAGGACGACGTTACGCTACGCTTGACGAGATAGCTTTGAAGGAGGAGCTGAAAAAGATTTTTTTAAAAATGATTTTTTTGAAGTGCTTCAAAGATTGGAAAAACCGTTGGCACAAGTGTATAAAATCTCATGGGGATTACTTTGAAGGGGATAAAATAGGTATTCATGAATAAATAAATAATTTTTGAAAAAACACAAAGGTCGCGATACCTTTTGAACACACCTTATATAAAGAAATTATGTATATATATATGATGATTTAAGACCAGGGAATTGTTGTAAATAGTCCAGATATCTACTACCACATGTTCCACCACGTGACTGTATATAACTTATTATTTACTGCAAATAGAAAGCATCAAATAATATCAATCTGTACCGCATAAGAATCTAATAAAGTATAGCAACTGGACAGATAGAAGGAATGGAGATTAACAGGAGAAAATTAAGGTTAAAACTAATCAGGCTTAGGTGAGAATAGGAGAGAAGGCCTAGCAAGCCCAGTCCAATTTTTACGAGGTCGTGGCCCTCCTGGATAATAAACTTCCCCCCCCCTGTTTACGTCAGAAAAGGGCAGTGACCTGTTCGGACCCAGCTAAGCTATAAAAGGAGGCCCGAGCCTCAGTTAGTCAGTCCTTTGTTAGTCTTCGTTCCAGTCCCCAGTCCGCCGGACGCTTCTATAGAGGTAACTAAACCCTTTCCTGCCAGAAATCTCTTCGTCCCATTCCTTCTTGACGTTCAAACGCTTCTTAGTGGAAACTCTGTTTGTTTATTTCACCTTTGGCCCAGCTGTGTCGCCTTCCACCACGACCGCACGGTAGAGTTGACATCGAGGTTCGTCTAGCATCAGGTAACACTGGTCCCAGAGGTCCCAAGATATAACATATATATATTTATCATTACTGAGCGCTTTTTCTTTACCTTTTTTTCCGGCGTGACAACAAGTGGTCACTTGTAGTATAGTCTGCAAATCGGCGTAGTGTAGGTTGAAAACGAAAATTAAAATTATACCGCGAATGTTTCTTTTAAAAATCGAAATTTATTTTCAAAGAGAAATAGCGACATTTCTAACTTTGAGGATGAGGTATGGAAAGGTGAAACATGAAGAGTAATGGAGAACGGAAAAATAAAAAGTGTCTAGGGGCGGGAATCGAACCCACACCCTTCTGCTAACCGGGCAGGTGCCTTGTCCACTCGGCTACCCTGGACGTGTATTTTTCCGTTCATAACTTATATTTAAAGTAACATTTAAAATACAATATAACGCGGCTGATGATTGTAAAACGAAAATTAAAATTATACCGCGAATGTTTCTTTTAAAAATCGAAATTTATTTTCAAAAGAAATAGCAACATTTCTAACTTTGAGGATGAGGTATGGAAAGGTGAAACATGAAGAGTAATGGAGAACGGAAAAATAAAAAGTGTCCAGGGGCGGGAATCGAACCCACACCCTTCTGCTAACCGGGCAGGTGCCTTGTCCACTCGGCTACCCTGGACGTATTTTTCCGTTCATAACTTATATTTCTTTTTGAAAATAAATTTCGATTTTTAAAAGAAACATTCGCGGTATAATTTTAATTTTCGTTTTACAATCATCAGCCGCGTTATATTGTATTTTAAATGTTACTTTAAATATAAGTTATGAACGGAAAAATACGTCCAGGGTAGCCGAGTGGACAAGGCACCTGCCCGGTTAGCAGAAGGGTGTGGGTTCGATTCCCGCCCCTGGACACTTTTTATTTTTCCGTTCTCCATTACTCTTCATGTTTCACCTTTCCATACCTCATCCTCAAAGTTAGAAATGTCGCTATTTCTCTTTGAAAATAAATTTCGATTTTTAAAAGAAACATTCGCGGTATAATTTTAATTTTCGTTTTACAATCATCAGCCGCGTTATATTGTAGTGTAGGTTGGGGAGATTCCGTTTGTCAAAAGACTAGTTGTGATGTCATGTTTTTTGTGTCATTCCCTTATGATGAAGCTTTATTGTCTGTATTGTAAGTTATTGTGGGTCGTTTGTATAGTTCAAGTTGATCATAATCAAATTGGTAGGATTTTGGTGTTGTTGTCGCATTCATGCTGTTTTAGTTAGGTCATGATCAGAATAATTCTTAGAAGCTCTCCTAAAATCTCAAGAATTAGAAAAAGAGCAACCAAGAATTAAGCTTCTTGGAGTTGGTATAAGCGGGGTTGTGATGGAAGGGAGGTACTGAAGTGGGGAAGCGGGGTTGTGTAGTGTTAAAAGGGTAATGAGGAATATGGAATAGTCTGAGGGTTAGTATTTTAACTGGGGGGGTTGTAATAGTGTTTGGAATTGGGTTGAAAGATGAATTCTGGTCTTTAGGAATATATACTCTGGAAGGTAGTTTTGTGGGAGATGGATGTGGTAGTGGGTATTTCAGATGCAAAGCATGTGAGTGTGTAATAAATAGTTGAGTAATTTCATTGTTACTGTTGCTTTTAATAACTGTCTCCACATCTCTACATGACCAAAATAGTGGGTTCCAGTGGTTTCTGTGAACCACAAATTTATTCATCTATGGCATATGTAGTGACTAAAGCTCTATGGTAGCTAGCAAAAGGTGTTAAAGAGAATATTAGCTATTCCTTTCCATCTAGGCAGATTTTATTCAGACTAATTAAAATCTTTCAATGTATATGCAAATAAAACATAAATATTTAAATTTAAAACATATATATAAGGTTCTCAAAGGGAGGATTAAAAATATATACCCAAAAATCTATAAAGGACTATGCCCACAAAAACCAAACCTTTAGTCCGCGAAATAAACATCCCTGCCCACTTACCTTTCTTAACATTCAGTAGCTCATGTCCAGGATTGATAAAGGGTGGCCAGAGTCGCATCCAGGCCAGCAGCTTGGGCTCTCCGCTTTTTAGAAACTCCTCTTATTTTTCTGCCCTCCTGTTTGAAAAAAAAATGGAGCTGGTGATCTCCCTGAAGATGGTGATTTTACCAGGCACCATGGTTCTGTGGCTTGCCCATAGGGATAGGCATGCTTGAGTATAGCTTGGTTCTGGTGAGATCGAGTTAGTCACCATTAATCAGGTGGCTCGACCACAGGAAATGGGCGTCCGAGTCCATCTTTGACTCTGGATTGGTGCTGGTGGGTTCAAGTCAGCCACCATTGGTCTTGTGGCTCAACCACAGGGAAGGGGCTTCTGAGTCCATCTTAGACTCGGGCTTGGTGTTGTCATGGCTGAAGGCTTCAGGCACCACCAGCGCCTCACAAAACCAAAGCCTTATGGCTTAGAGGGATAAGGGTGAGACATGGTTAGATTAGGTGGGGTGGGGTTTAGGGTGAATCGTGGCATACAGTGGCCACGAAGTGTCCTAATGATGGGTTCCCGGTTTGGATAGTTGAAAAGGGAGGATACACAATGTGACTTATTAAAAGTTTCCTTACTTAAGTATATATATATATATATAGCAAATTAGGCCAACAACCCCATGTATATAACCCGCAGGAAGACCTTAATGTTGTATAATAGCAGCACAGCTGTCAGTGATGCACTATCGGCATATGTCTTTACATCATCACATTCACAGGGAAAAAAAAACTCTGTAATTGATTAAGGGTTGAGCTAAAACAAGGTTCGAGCATATAATTTTGTCAGAACAATGGTCTAAAGATGGAAACAGCCGCGACACTATTATACAATTTCATCAGACAACCCATGAAATCGTTATTAAATTGGGCAATCTATAAAACACTGAAACACAGACACTCGCGGCAATGTATGTGGCCGGTAATTTATGGGAGACTTGATTATTAGTAACATTCCCTTCAAATAGGTAAGAAACATACAACATTTCATTTAAACAGTGGGAATAGCACCATAAGGCAAATTATGTATGAAATAGGTAACAGAGGAAACAAGAAAATTTCTCTAGATATTTATTTAAATATCTTAAAATTTGGGAACATGTCTATACTGACGAGATATGCTATGTACATAGTAAAATTTAGATAGAGGTGACCTGAAGTTACTTTATAGCCCTTTAGGGCCCATGCGAAATCTAGGTTGGCTACTACACAAAAAAGGGGGGGAAGGCGCTAAGTCATAATGACAAATGGCTTACCTTTTCTCGAAAGTGGCGGCAAGGTCTGGTCTCCTCTACGTCTCAGGCCCGACTAAAAATCGTCCTTCTCACTGAGCGACTCCGATCGAATCCTGCCTTTTGGCAGAGAACCTTCTTTTATATCATCTCTCTCTCCATTTTCATTCGCCGAAAAAAACACCAATCAAAATGGCCAACGGCTCCAGTATCAATTTCATAGACGCCCCAGGCCTCATCAAAATAGAACATATAGTATTACCAAAACAAAAATCTAAAGAGGGCAACATCTACGGCGATAGTGTAAAATTTCAGACGCCAGCCCCCCCTCTCTTTCCACATGGGTTGAAATACAATCCTCCCTTTTTCTCGGGATGGTATATATATCGCCCCCCCGTCTTGGCTAAAATTGACCCAGGCCCTTTTTACCTGGACTGTAATGTGATGCTTTCCTTTCTCAGTCTTTAGAGATCTTCCTTCTCCATTTTTCTCCTTTTTTTTTTTTTTGGTCACCTTTACCTAAATTTTTGGTGAGGGGAATATATGTACATATGAAACAACAGTTTCCAGCTCGGATGTCTCTGGATGTCTTCTTCTTTACCAGGCATCAGCTTTCGGCATGGAAGTCTGGTGTCACCAAGTGTCTAAGTTTCTGGGCAAAAAAAATGGTCTGTAAGTCTATGTGGGAGGGAAGCCATGTATCCATTTGATTTGATTATACATACGCCTTCTGTTGGGGTATGGTTACAAAAAACGTGCCCCAACAATCCTCCCCCTGCCAAGTAATGGACAAATGCGTTTGTGCTATTCATTATTCATCTGCCTTTCATCAGTTACTATGAAAGCAGGCCCATTTCTAGCAAAATGCATTTTCCATTACTAGGTGAAGCCAGATGTACCGAAACCTATAGGGAAGATAAGGCTAATAAAATGATGGTATGCCATTCTAGATGTTTATTATTCCGAACATTAGTGGGCATTGCGCATCCTGGCAAAGGGGTTTTTATGTGCTATTATTCTGTCAGAACACTGTTATCAAAATAGGTTATTGGGGACAGTCATATCATATGTATGGAGGTAAGCAAGGTCATCTGTCTTACCATTCATGGGTATATATACCACCCTTCCACTTTCTTCTTTGGTCTTGAGGAGTAGGCCTTCCTAGTGGTAAGTCCTCTCAACCCCATCCTTGCCTCTTGGGGTACTGGATTCATTGCTACCTTCTTTCTGCTAACAATACAGTTAGGACATTTCCCTATTACATATTATATATAAAAAATTGGGCGCCAAGAAGTCGTTTAGAAATAACTGACTAGTCCAACTCCTAAAACATGCCAGCATCTTTATTTTCGTACCAATCAAGACATTCGTGTGGTATAGTTATATATATATACAATCAAAGGAAAGGATAATTATAGTTAGCTGAAAGAAATATCTTGGTATATAATGATTAGCCTATGACATGATGACTTTTGCTAAATAAAAATTACAGAAAACAAATTATGTAAGTAATCATTAAATAAGGCACGAAATATGTAATGATAAAATGAATCCTTCCATGTTATATGATGAGTATAACATATATATTGAAGTAAAAACATATCATGTAGATAGTGATTAAATATGTTAAGATATAAGTGATAAAAATCATCCCATGATAGATGACAAAAGAAAACTACTACAAGATTATATATGGTGACAAAATATATATAATTAAATATTTAATATAAATATTAATATCATGAATGTCAAAATAAAATTGTTGAAATGAATAGTATATGACTATAATATAATATTGTTACGCAGACTTTGACTTTAATCATCATAGATGCTGACGTCACTACGATGACGTAACTTCCAACTTCTACCTTCAACCTTGCTGATGTTTACCGCTAACTTGTTTTAACAATATATGTAATGGAACAAGTCGTTCCTTAAATAAATATATATTTGTTTTTATCTAAAGGGATGTCCTCGTAACTACAACATACGTGAGTACAAAAACAACCAGAAATCCTCAAAAAGAATAACCGTATTTTGCTAAGCCTATATCAATTTGGTAGCAGTGCGTTGTTTGGGCGCGCGAATTGGACTAACCGCCAATTGATCCATTTAAATCATAAAGAAAATAAATAATTGGACTAACCGCCAATTTAGAAAAATAAAAGTTGAATAAAAATGGATACATATAACTTAGCAAAAATCGAACAGTTAACAGAAAACAACTATACCACGTGGTCCATGAAAATGGAAGCAATTCTAGATTCAAAAGATCTCTTCGAGGACGTAATTGTTAATGACGAGCCAGACTTTACAAAAAATAAACTAGAATATGATATTTGGAAGAAAAAGAATCGGGAAGCATACAGCCTAATAATATTGTCACTTTCGGATGACTTAACAATCATCTTTCGAGGCGATAAAAGAGCCAAAAGAATTTGGTACGACATAAAGAAAAGGTTTGAAGGATCTCTAGAAAATAAAAGGATAGACCTAATGTTGGATCTAGCCAGACTAAAATTGAACCCAAATGAAAATGTCAACATGTATATTGTACGAGCACAGAAACTGGCACAAGAGATCACCCAGCTAGGAAAGACTGTAACAGAAAGAGAACTTGTACGATACATTGTTGAAGGACTCACACCTAACTTTGACACGATCGCAGCAGCACTGTCAATAAACAGAGAAATCTCCTTACCAGACTTGAGACAAACTCTACTGGATTTCGAGAAGAAAAGACAGGACAGAAGCAAAAATCCTGAAAATGCTTTCAGATCATCAGGCAACCAATTCAAAGAAAAATCATGCTTCATTTGCAAAAGAAAAGGACATTTCAAGAAAGACTGTTGGTTCAACCCTGACAACAAAGGAAATCAAAAGAATACAACAAACAAAAATAACATGGCCAGTACAAAGAACTACGATAAAGGACCAAAACAAAACAAAGACACAGCCAGATCAGCAATCCAAGAACGAATGGAGGAACCATCCCAACGAAGAGACTCCACTTCAGAATACGCACTACATGCAAGCACAAGGGAGGAACGCCCGACAACTCAGGACGTGTGGATAATTGATTCTGCGTGCACAAGCCACATGACTTCCCATGGTGATTGGATCGAGCACAAGACGGAGGAGAGAAGAAGCATACAAGTGGCAGAAGAAGGGAGGCACATCGAATCTACCTCATCGGGATTAATCCAAGCTACTGTACAAGGTAAGGACAAACTTAACAACGCTGTAACCCTGCATAATGTCCTCCATGTACCACACCTGAAAGAAAATCTAATGTCCATTCCAAGCGTAGTAAGAAGAGGGAACTCTGTTCTTTTGAACTCTGAAGGAGCATACATATACTCTTCTGATGACAAGCTAATAGGAACAGGCAACTTTGATGGTAACATGTACACATTGAACCTATCACGTTTATCTGAAGCAACTCATGTCCCAAACGAACATTGCTTGATTTCAAAGGACAATTCTAGGACTGCATGGCACAGAAGGTTAGGACATCCTAGTAACAACAAACTAGACCTGATTTTGAAGAACAATCTTCTAAAAGGCTTGAACTCTATAAATGGTATCCTTGATCAATGTGATGCTTGCTCATTGGGAAAAATGACCAAAGTACCCTATGTTCACACAGATGGCAATCAGGAAAGCTACCCCTTTGAAGCCATTTATGTCGATCTCTGTGGTCCAATGAGAATAAACTCCTTGGGCGGAAGTAAATATTTCTTGACCATCGTAGATGGATTTTCTAGGAGAATATTTGTAGAATTTCTCAAAGATAAACTCTCGGCAGCAGAAGTTTTGAAGAAGTTTATTGTAAAGAGAGAAAACGAGCTAAACACAAAACTAAAACGACTTAGAACAGATAACGGAACAGAATTTATCAATAAAAACCTTGAAACCTTCATAGAATCCAGAGGAATTAAACATGAACTAACTACACCGTACACCCCAAGAAGCAATGGGAGAGTTGAAAGAGCTAACAGAACACTATTAGACAAAGGCCGAACACTTCTTGCAGACTCCCAATTACCCCTACACTTCTGGGCAGAAGCTGTGAATACAGCTGCATATCTGTACAATCTAACTCCCACAACTAATGACCCAGACACTACCCCTATGGAAAAATGGAAAGGTAAAAAGCCATCCGTCTCTCACATCATGAGATTTGGTTGTGAAGTCTTCTATAAACTCGAGAATCATCAAAGACACAAACTAGAAGCTAAATCTAAGAGAGGAATATTTGTAGGCTATTCAAGATGCAGAAGAGCTTATCGAGTATTTGATATCACAGCGAGAGTCATTCTCGAAACCGCAGACATTCACTTCAGAGAGAACAAAAATGTCATCTTGGAAGAAAAACAAAGTGATAATAATACGGACACTGACACATATTTCTTCATTCAGGAGGATGAACAACTGGACAATCATGTTCTATCAGATGTTGATATTGAAGAGCCAGCACCAGATACCATGATCAACAGACAGACAGAGTCAAGTGAATCAGACAGACCACAAAGAACTCGAACAATACCTAAAAGATTTGATGACTACGTTCTGGCTACTACGAATGAAACCATTCCGAAAGACTATGAAGAAGCCATCGCATGCGAAGACAAGAAACATTGGGAGAACGCAATGCTTGAGGAAATACAGAACATGTACTCGCATCAAGTATGGGAACTGGTACCTAGACCTGTAAACGCTAAAGTTGTCAAAAGTAAATGGGTGTTCAAAATATCTAAAGACCAAGAAAACAAAAACAAAACTTACAAAGCTAGACTTGTTGCAATGGGATACAACCAAATCCCAGGAAGAGATTACAACGAAAGTTTCAGCCCTGTAATTAAAAATGCCACCCTCAGGACTATTTTGTCAATGGCAGCAACAAAAGATTCAGTCATTAAACTATTTGATGTAAAAGCAGCCTATCTAAATGGAAACATTGAAAATACAATATTCATGGAACAACCTGCTGGATTTGTCCAAGACAGAAACAAAGTTTGCAAACTCAACAAAAGTATTTACGGTCTACCTCAATCCGGAAGATCGTGGTATGAGAAATTCAGTCAAGTACTTCATGACTGTGGACTGGAAAAACTTAAATCTGATCCTTGCCTATTTAAATGGAAGAATGAAGACAAATACTTCTATGTAGGGATATATGTTGATGACTTTATCACTGTCTCAGATTCTGAAGATACCTCAAACAGATTCATCAATAAATTGAGACATCACCTGGAAATAAAGGATGTAACATGTAAAGGCATGTTTTTGGGAATCAAGATCATACAAGACAAGGAGGGAATTTCGCTACAGCAAAGCCACTATGTACAACAAATATTGCAGAAATATGGAATGGAAAATTGTAAGGAAGTTCCAACACCAGGTTCCAAAGAAATCAATTTGGACAATCATATTGAAGATGACAATTGTGATCAGCACACTTACCAAGAAGCCCTTGGAATGCTAATGTTTCTAGCTGTTAACACCAGACCCGACATTGCTTACATCACTAGCAAACTTTCACAGTACTCCAGACAACCAAAACAGATGCACTGGACAGCAATCAAAAGAGTTATGAGATACCTACGAGGAACAATTGACCTAGGAGTGAAATTTGAAAGAGGGAAGACTGGAATCCTGAAGTCCTACGCCGATGCCAGCTGGTCGACCACTCATGACGGAAAATCCTACGGCGGATATGTATTGAAGCTCGGCGAAGCAACTATAGACTGGAAAAGTAGTAAACAACCACTCGTCGCCCTCTCTACAATGGAAGCGGAAATGATAGCTGCTTGTGAAAGCTGCTGTCAAATCAAGTGGATAATAAACCTGTTACGAGAGCTGGAAGAATGGAATTTCATGGAAAAACCAACTGCGATCTATACAGACAGTCAGTCATTGATCAACTGGATCTCCAGCCCTAAACAAAGCAGTCGCTGTAGACATATCAACAGAAAGTACCACTTCTTAAGAGACTGTTATGAATCCAGAGACATCTGCCTTCTGTACAAGCCATCCCAGGACCTGGAGGCGGATATCTTCACAAAGGACCTATCCCGAGACCAGATGAAGAAACACCTGGAGAGCCTCAGCATCGTGGGAATAAAGACAAAGTAAGGAGGGAATTGTTACGCAGACTTTGACTTTAATCATCATAGATGCTGACGTCACTACGATGACGTAACTTCCAACTTCTACCTTCAACCTTGCTGATGTTTACCGCTAACTTGTTTTAACAATATATGTAATGGAACAAGTCGTTCCTTAAATAAATATATATTTGTTTTTATCTAAAGGGATGTCCTCGTAACTACAACATACGTGAGTACAAAAACAACCAGAAATCCTCAAAAAGAATAACCGTATTTTGCTAAGCCTATATCAAATATATATGATATAAAAATAATAACATATTGAAAAAGAAAATGTAAACATAATATATATTTGTGCGCTGAAGGTTCAAGGTTTAGTATCTCAGTTAAGTTTTTCAATCTTATTCAGTCTGGAATCACGAGTTGGTCACTGGGTAATATTCGTCTATCCCGATCCTACTGGAGGGTGGGTTCTCTCTTGTGTGTTAGATTCCTCAAATTCCAATACTCTCTCAACCCAGATGGGAACGTCATTTAGAATCTTGGTCAAATGGAGCATAGCCCAGACCTCTATTAAACTACACAGTCCATTTAAATCTAGGGTGACAACCGTATGAAGAGAATTTTTCTGTTTTGGCAGAGCGACTAATCAATTTCTACTATTTTGTTTGTGACTCCGTTTACCTTGTCTCTGGGGTGTGTACAGTTCAGCTACCTCCCCCTTCCAAGAAATTCATATTACTTTCATCTACTAATATACCCTCTATTCATTGACCTGAATCCTACAAATCTACATCTTATAAATTTGAATTTTATCAATCTGAAATTTTGGTTCTTTTACAAATTCCTTCAGAATTCTACTCCCTGTATAACTGCTCTTAATTCTACTGTCCTCAATACAACACTTCTAAAACTTTTACTCATTGGCTCGTTCTGGCGTCTCGTTCGCGGTCCTTATAGTTAACTAATACTTTAAAATCTTATCCTATCATGAAACGAGTTTAAACTCGTTGAAGGTCCTAATAATTACTTATTCTGCCTCTCGAATCGGTCTTATGCTCGAATTCATTCCAACAAAACGTATGGCAGGGCGAATCCTTTATTAGAAGAAACTTCCGCTAGCTATGGGGGATCAAACTGGTACCAAAAAAAATTCAATAGACGGAAACTACTTCGTCTAGAATAACTGGGCAATCTCTGCCTACATGCCAATCTTACAGGACCTCCCGTCTAGAACACCCTCACTCCAGCCACGCTAAAAGCGTCGAAACTACGATGTCAGATCATGGCTAAAACAAATCCCCCATCCTGCATAAAATTCAATCTATACCTCTTCGATTCCTCTAATGAGGAGAAGTTTTGTGGGTTTTCTGGTCTGATCATAACCTCCCACAACCTTCCAGTCTGGGAATCGAGATATGATCATTATCTACGACTCTTAAAATTCAAGTTGATATAAATAACAAAGAGTACTTTATTACCCTAGTAATAGAAATTAAAAAAATTTATACTCCTCCAAAAGGAGACCTAACAAAAATGGAGCGAATATTTTCCTAACAATAGAGTTTTTACAGTCCTGTGAGGCTATCGTTCTTAACAAATAAAGAAATCAAAATTGAAAATTGAACCTATTAAATTCCCTAACACTACTCTAAAATAATTTTGGTCTAACAGTATACTAGTTTTTAACCTTCTTACACATTCATTAAGCCAATCCATTCATACACCCTCCCCCCCTTCATTCACGGCTTGCATACAAACTAAAGTTAAAAATTGCTATAAATGCCAAAACACTTAATAATCTCTATCAAATAAACCCTAACAATTTCTAAATTCCAGGACTAATGTGAAATCAAATAAAGTTTTCTAATTAAAACAAATTGGGAACTAAAGCCCTAGGTTACTCAAAGAAAATGCCTCTGTACAAGCTCTATATATACTAACACTTTATACTCGATAAATGATTGTTAACAATAATTGTTAACAATTCTAAATAATCTGGAAGCTAACCTACCAAAAAAAAAAAAAGAATCAGTGTAACTTCAAAACTGCCCTTGCCTTGACACTAAGCGACTTTTCACGACAATTCTATAAAGACACACACAAATTATAATGGTGAATAAAGGACCATTAAACGTGACACCTCATAAAAGCGGAATTGAGTCATTCCCCTAGCCACCGTGGGTGAAGTCACTTTCTTCTTACTTCCTCGTGCGTCTGCCCCCTTTGCAGTAGTCCGACCTCAACACTCTATTGAAAGATGGATTTATAGGGTTTACGATTCACTACCCAACACTAACATTCTCAAGTGCTTTCCGAGGATCGACTACGGTCTGGGCCTACTTAACTTCTACCCCTGGCTTAGGGTCCCTATACTTCACAACTTTACTCTGAAAGATTGACCTTTCATGTCCTCATTAGAAACCTATTTCAAAGCTACTACCTGAAGGCCAGGGATTATAGGGTTTCTGAATTACCCAACACAAGCCATAGGATGCCTATTAGGTTTGTTGTTTTAGACATAGCCCCCCTCTAAGTTGTGATTTCCTACACCTTCCATCACCTATTACTCCTGATAATAACTAAAATTTCAGATTTACCCTAAATAGTTAATTCACAATGGTATACATTATTCTCATTGGTCTTCGAAACTCGGGTTTTAACAAGAAATAGTTTGTAAAAAAAAAAAAAAGGAATCCTAATGAAGTTCTACTTTAAAAAAAAAAAAGGTTTAAAAAAAAAAAGGTTGAAATCTCTAAACTTCTCATTCTATCGAGCTGATTCTCCGTACACACTCCAAAATCCTAGTTAGAGGCGACAGTCTAAGCAGAATTTACACTGTGTGGGCCTTTTTACCCTTGTAGACCTGCGTAAAGTTAAACTGTTCACACTAACTCTGTCAACTTCCCCTCGTCTCATTACTTCTGAGTTCGCTCTGGTTGTATTGTTGGATAAAATTGTAACATAACAATAAAAAGAAACTAAAATTTTCCTAAATCATATCCTGACAGGTTGTACAAGCTCTTCAAAACGGTGTGTCATATTAAAACACGGTTGTGAGACGGTATTCTGCACAAAGACAAGGTTGAGACAAATAACATACAAACCCTGAAACATGGTGTTAAAGCTCCTTCCAACACTTAGCACTAGAACACATGAAAAAAAAAAAACTGCAAACTGTTTAAAGTTCACCATGACACTAAGACAAAATTGTTAACAAAAAAATAAAGTAGGAAAAACTGGAAGTTTAGAACACACGTTATAGTTTAAAATAAAAGAAAAACTGCAAGTTCTTCAAAGTTCACCATAACACTAAGACATATTTGCTATTTAATATATAACCTAATATTGTAATTAATAAAGACCTATCTATATTAAATAGTGTATATTGTTGCCGAAACTTATGTAAATCAGCTTACACAAACCCCCAGTGCATAATATGTCTTATTTTAAAAGAAATAGTTCTATCGAGGCGATATTGCGGTCGACAGCTACGCTTTATACATTAAATGTACTTTCTTCCATCAATCTTTATCTACTATTTACAAAACCCTTTATCCAACTTTTTTCAATTCTTTCTCTTTCATCATCCTTCATCATCCTCAACGCCTTTCAACTTACTTCCATCGCATCTCTCTTCAACGCCTTCAACACATTTCATCTCTTATTCATCACCTTATAACACAGTTCAACGCCTTTTTCATCATATTTCATCGCCCTTCCATCACTTTCAACACCTCTTTCATCCCTCTGAAGTCTCTTCGAAACCCGTCATCGGGATCTGGATCCCGATCTATTATCACTCTTAATTTTGAACTATTAATTATTACTAGTGTAATATTATTCCAACAGCCTATGACCTTTAAGCTTTATAACTCCATATACACTCGGCGGGGTAGTTACCTTGTTAAGAAAACCTATAATGTCATAGATCATTTAGAGAGAGAACATAACAAATTTGTGCGAATAGTTTGCTTCAACTATTGATTGTAAGCCTATTAAACTCGTTCTCTCTAGGTTGGCTCGCTCATTAATCTTCAATCTACGTTCAATAGTCATATTGAGTTCTCATGGATGCTAGATGTAAACTGTATCAAAATAGTGTAGTTTTCTAGTTTCCGAATTATATGACAGTTAGAAAAAAAAAAAGAAACAAACATTCTGGAAATATCTCGCACTGGCTACTATAAAAAAAATTGAATGGGGTACAGCTCTGATCTTACAGGATACCTCATGGCTCATAGAATTGAATCGCTCATTTCTCACTAAAATATTCACACAGGGTATGGAGGTCTCCAGCGGTTCTATAGCTATTGGTCAACTAAATTAATTAATGGCAGGAATTGAAGTTAGTTTAAATGCTCATGTGCTGTTTTTGTCATGCGTCTTTATGTCATCTGCAAAGGAAAGTGTCGCCTCAAAGGACCTAATTCTGGGACTAACATCCGCTGCACATTTCAGGAAGGAGTGGTCGTCCATACAATAGCAAGATATCATTTTGCTGCCAATGTACAATGTTGAGCATTTTCCATGTCGTCATTTTGTCGATCCCCAATCTTCTAGGGTGTTTCTTTAAGCATTTCTTGATATCGTTTAATGCTTTATGCGATCCCGCCCGGCATTCAATAAGTATTATTTGATCGTACCATCTCCAGGAGACCATCCCATTGCGGCCGAATCATTTCCACCCAACTTATAACGCCGTCCATATCGCGTAATTGAAATTAGTGTAAAACTCAAAGAATAAGACCTTAATCTCTTAATTCTTTACTAATTTCAGTTGGCTCAACATAAATCTTCTCAATTATTAATTTAGTACAGTGGCGTGACATGTCACACTTCTTCTAGTTCTTTCGCAAGCTCGATTAATCCCAGTGGAAACCCGTCCAGGCGTCAATCCCGTGCTAACCCGTCATGCATGACTTCAAATTTGGAAATTATTAGACCTGAATATTTGCAGTGGCATCTGCTTCCACTGAAAGTATTTAAGACACAAGGCTGCCTCTTTAAATCACTGTCTTTACTCCCACATGCCTGTGTAAACTTTAACCATGACTTTATCAATTCTCAAAATTCTGCCTATCGAGTATCCTGAGAATCAATGTTCTTCTTGTCTACGGCGGATTATCACAGTAATTGTTCCCTAGAGTTATCTGCGTCGAGTGGTCAGTCTGTACTACTAATTCTCCACTCTAACTCTAGGACTCTTCTATCTACTCGGGCTGTTCAAAAATTTTCAAGACAGTTGTTCAAATCCCCAATGATAATCTGCTAAATTTCGATAATTATTGGAATTCTCATTAAACAGAATAACTACACCTTTCTGACACAGAAATATCCAGCATCAAGATATAGCGCACCGTCCAATTTCTTTATTTCAAGACGGTGTCAAATTACAACTGAAGGAACATACTAAACATATAACTGGTTTAAATTTCATGTAATCTCATCATGCCTTCTGCTGGCAAATATTTACTGTAAAATTCAATACTATCAAGATGGTTTTATTTGTCTTCATCTAAAAAAAATGTTTCAGAAATAGAGTCTTGGAAATCTCTACTAAAGACAAAAATTATACATTTGTCAATTCAGGATAACCTTCCCTTGTCAGAGTGTATACAGCTGCCAAGCCAAAATACGCAGGGGAGACAGGAAGGAGAGTCAGCAATAGAATATATGAACATAGACGCAACGTTATTAATCAAGACAATAGGTCTCTAATTTTCCAATACTGCAAAGGAACAGGTCACACTTTCGCATTAGGAGAACCTAGAATACATTACAATAACATAAACAGCAAATATCAAAGGCTTATAATTGATTTTCTATTATTCAGAAAACACAATAGCATTAATAGAAAATAGATTTGCCCGAAACATATAACACAATATATCCTAGTACCAGCTAATAATATCAACAATAATATAAGTAACTTATATGTAATAGCCAATAACTATTATAAAACTACTTAAATAATAGAATTTCTAACCTATAAGATAATTCATAGAATATAGCAAACGATAGTAGAATATGTGTAATACCTTAATCAAAAAAATATGTCTTAAGAAAACAAATAATATGCAAAACTTCCTAATGTATATGTGATATCTTGGGACCTCTGGGACCAGTGTTACCTGATGCTAGACGAACCTCGATGTCAACTCTCCCGTGCAGTCGTGGTGGAAGGCGACACAGCTGGGCCAAAGGTGAAATAAACAAACAGAGATTCCACTAAAAGCGTCTGACGTCAAGAAGGAATGGGATGAGGAGAGAGAGATTTTAGAGCAAGTGTTACCGTTGAGTTCCAAGCGAAGACTGACAATTCTAGGTCCTTGGTTTAACACCACGACCTTGCTTCTTTCTGATTGGCTGACCTATTTAGGTGATTCTTTCCTAATTGGTGGGACTTTTTCACGTGGCCGTAGGCTATTGGTTGACCTACTTAGGTGATGTCTTCTGGCGGCTTTCTTTGATAGAAAATACGTCCTGTCTTGGCCCGGAAATTGGGCGTCACTCTTAGATTTTATGGTTTCCTCGATATCAGATACGCCCTGTCCTGTCAGGAAGTATTGACTTGTAAATTATTTATAGTTGGGCTGGTTTTAAGCCTCTTTTGCTAGGCCTTGCTTCGACTTCTGTCCTAAACCTGATTTGTTTTAACCTTAACTTTCTCCTGTCTCTCTCCATTCCTTCTATCTGTACAGTTGCAATACTTTATTAGATTCTTACGCGGTACAGATTGATGTTAGTTGAGGTTTTCTATGTGCAGTACATAAGAAGTTATATACAGTCATGGGGTGGAACATGTGGTAGTGGATATTTAGACTATTTACAACAATTCCATGGTCTTAAATCATCACAGATGGCCCCGGATGTGAGAGGGTTCATATGGAGGGATTTAAGAGAGCGGAATAGGAAGACTGTTATTAAGGAAGTAATTTTTTAAAAATTAATTAAAGTGAGTTGGTATATAACATGGGGTTGATTTCGGTATATCCATAAGAGAGAATAAAGCATAAACAACTAATATTAAACATACAAGTAAAAATAAAAATATGAATAAAATATTTAATAGAGAACATATAATGATTATTGGTAAAAATATAAATGATTGGATGGGTAAATCATGATCTTTTCGTGATGGGCGTTAGAAAGGGTTGAGGGGTTAGTTATTACTTGGTTGAGGCAATGTCACTTTGACTCAAGTCCCAAACCATTTAATGTGCACGGCGCGGAGAACCTAGGCCATGTTTCACATGTAAATTTAAGGACCGAATAAAGTTACAGTACCACAATCGAAAAGTAAGATAAGGGTGATTGTTATGGGTTTTAGTAATTAGTCGTTAAGACGTACGCATGCAGGATAAAGAGGGCGAAGATCAGTGACCAGAAATCAAAGTTTTAATTAGAGTCGTCAGGGGCTTAGCGAGAAAAAGAGTAAAATAAAAAAAAAATGTGCCAGCGTGTGGCATGAGAGTGCCCTGGAATAAAAAAAAAAATACAATTTGCACGTATCCAATCCAGAAGTTGGGATAGGTAAATCTGGGGGACGGTGTGTCAAGATTGTTAATTACGAAATCAAAGTAGGTCAAGTCTAGCCTGTGAAGGAGTTAAAAGTTCCTGCGGAAAAGGGTTAGTATTTATTAAGAAGTAACCTTTAAAGTGGTTGTTTAAGAGGTTATTGAAGATTGCCCTGTTTTTAGATCATGATTTTTAGTTTGATGATAAAATAATATATCATTGAGATATAAAATTGCGAGATTAAGGCTTTGCATATAGCGTTAAAGGATTTGAAAAATCGAAAATAGAATTGCGAAGTTAAATGCAAAGTAATCTTAAGAAAAAGTAAAAATAGTGATGATATGATACAAAGATTTACACACTACAGCAGTATATAAGGGGTAATAGAAAGTGAAAATATTAAATGAAAAAAAAAAAATAATGAGCAGTAATATACTCGATAGCATTGACATGGTAGCGGAAGGTGAAACAATGTAAATAACATCTAATTTATAAAGTGAGAAAAAATATAAAATGATAAATGCAAATTAGTGATATAAACATGAAATATAAACTTGAGATTATTAGATATGATATGAAAGATAAAATATAAAGTTGATTATAAAATAGAGTCATGAAGCAAAAGTAAATAAGTTTTGGTAAAGAAAAATAATAAAAAAAAAGACAATAATCTAAACTAATTGGTTGACGTAAAAAAAACAATTATAAGAGCTATATAATGATTATATAAAGGATATTAAAATGAAAAATTTAAAAAAAAATGTTCATCGAGAAAGAAGAGCAAGTAAGATTATATATAGAAATTATATATCGTGAAAGAATGGAAAGTTGTAGGCCAAATGTAATGTTCCTTTTTTTTTTTTGGATGGGTGGAGAGAGCTTTAAATTGTCCTCGATCGATATCTTTGGTCTTGTTGGCCTAAGTTTTTCTAACTTATCGAATTTGTTTTATGTTTGACGTGACTCGTGGATCACATTGTTTCCAACTGTGAAACTCACTGAGTCCTAATGTTGTCGATTTTTTTTTTTTTTTAAACTTATGTGGGTGTGTGTGATTTTTGTAAGTAAAATGTTGTCCTTGGATCTAAGTGTCGATGTTAAGTTGACAAGTTAATTGAGGGCGAGAGAATCTAGACCTGGTGACGGGCCGTAACAAAATGTCGGCTTTTTGTTTGCTCGTGTCCAGCGGGAGAGGAGGGAGCGAAGCTATTTTTACTGCGATTCCGGATTTAGGTCAAGGGGGGGAGCGAGGGGGCTTGCTTGCTTTCTTTCAACTTATTGGAAGTTAATTCGAACTACGTTCGGAGATATTATTTCTAAAATTGTAAACACAAAAGCGTTTTGATTTGTCACGTTTGGTGACAAGCGTTATGGGATTGACATAGGGAGATACAGAGGTTGTAATGATCCTGTGTTCAAGCATTTGTTCGATTTGTGTTTGTATTTCGAAAATTCGGATATTGTATCTGTTGATATTAAATCGAATGGCTTTTGGCGAACTTAGTAAAAATGTTATTCAATGATATCAGGTTGGAATTGAGTGAAATTGCGACTATCGACGTGGACAATGTGTGGTTAAATAAATGTGTCACAGGCGTGGTGAAGGCGTCTTTGGCCTGAAAATTGAAAGAGTTTAGTGGTGTGGCGCTGTGACACGAAGCGAAAAAATTGTAAATGAAAAGGTGTCGCGTGAAGTCTCTGTTTTGTACAAAATCTAACCTGTTTTACTAAGAATAACAAATTTACTAAAGTCATGGTTGTTGGTTGTACGAACATATCTAGAATTTTTATATTATTAGTGGATATGACACGTTTAATGTGAGAAAAAAAAAAAGAGATTGTGTGGGTTTAGTAGGGCGACGTTCTAAAGCTTGTGTGGCTCGAAATTTGATTTGGGTGTGAAGTCGCGCATTGAAAATTGTCGTCAATTGGAAAAAGTTATGTGATAGGGTGTTGTTTATTTTGTTGAGAGCGATTTGTCGATATTTAAATATGTATGTGAAAGGAAGGAGTGTAGTTATGTGGGAATTTAACGGTTGGAATAGTTTTGGAAGGCTGTGACTTAGGTTATTTCTGTCTAAAGATATGCAAGAGGAGGACATAGAGGCGTTGAAAATGGGATTAGGAACATTATAATGAGGTTAAATAAGAGTGTTGTAGTTCACCACGTGTGAGCAACCCGTTATAGGAGGGGAAAATTTAGTAAATGGGACAGTTTTATTAACCTGTCCATGGGACACGTGTTGCTTGCACGAAGTGAATTGGTACAAGGTAGTTGGTAGAAGTACATTATATTGATACAGGAGTAGCTGAGAACAGTTTATAATTAGTAGAAATCGTTTTATGGAATTAAGGAATAAAATGACAAAAGGCAATGGTGTATCGATGATATGGAATTTTAGATTACGCGTTATGTTACTTATTTTTAAGATCAAAAAGATATAATCTATGGTGAAAATATTGTTAGCTATGGCATTAATAGTTAAGTTAAATGGATGGACAGGTATTTTTCTTTTACAAACTGATTTCTATTATTTTAAAAGTATTCTGCCTAATTATAGCGATAGATGCTCCTGTATAAAGTAGTAGAGTAGGTTTACATTATTGGACTGTTCAGCTCGAACGAGACATTGTTCAATAAAAATTATAGAAGTAGGAACCTACTGTTGTGGGGTCTTGTATGTCGGGACAGTCCTGGTCTTGTGTCGTGGTTGGCGGATTCTTGGGAAGGTCAGAGTTCATTGTTTGCGCTGGGCTCGTGGTTTAGAGATGGTCGGGGGAGCAGGTAACATACGCTCGCGTGTTGGTAACTCGGAGGGGCGCTTGCAGGAGGTCTGGTGGCTTTTTCAGACTTGTAGAGTATTGTAGTTGGGCCCGATCTGCTTGGGCGTCGTAGTTGGTGAAGAAGCTCTGCGCCTCGTACGAACCATCGTAGCGATTCCACCTCTCGCGATGTCCGGTCACGGCAGAGAGCTGAGGTAGCGTCGTCGTCAACCTCCCCAGGACATCTGACACCGGCGGCGGGGGTGTGACGTCTTCCTGGCCGGGGACAATTTCCTGCGTCTTACCGAAGGTTGTTTCTTTCTTCGGAAAAGTGGGGCTTCCGCCACTTTCGGAGTCGGGATCGGACTCCATTGGTTCCTTTGGCTCCTCCTCTCTTCCCTGTTCCATCTTTCTGTACAGACAGTGGTCTATTTGCTTACTTGTACCTTGGCGTCCACTATCCTGTCGACTCTTCGTTACGGGGGAGTCTGTGATATCTTGGGACCTCTGGGACCAGTGTTACCTGATGCTAGACGAACCTCGATGTCAACTCTCCCGTGCAGTCGTGGTGGAAGGCGACACAGCTGGGCCAAAGGTGAAATAAACAAACAGAGATTCCACTAAAAGCGTCTGACGTCAAGAAGGAATGGGATGAGGAGAGAGAGATTTTAGAGCAAGTGTTACCGTTGAGTTCCAAGCGAAGACTGACAATTCTAGGTCCTTGGTTTAACACCACGACCTTGCTTCTTTCTGATTGGCTGACCTATTTAGGTGATTCTTTCCTAATTGGTGGGACTTTTTCACGTGGCCGTAGGCTATTGGTTGACCTACTTAGGTGATGTCTTCTGGCGGCTTTCTTTGATAGAAAATACGTCCTGTCTTGGCCCGGAAATTGGGCGTCACTCTTAGATTTTATGGTTTCCTCGATATCAGATACGCCCTGTCCTGTCAGGAAGTATTGACTTGTAAATTATTTATAGTTGGGCTGGTTTTAAGCCTCTTTTGCTAGGCCTTGCTTCGACTTCTGTCCTAAACCTGATTTGTTTTAACCTTAACTTTCTCCTGTCTCTCTCCATTCCTTCTATCTGTACAGTTGCAATACTTTATTAGATTCTTACGCGGTACAGATTGATGTTAGTTGAGGTTTTCTATGTGCAGTACATAAGAAGTTATATACAGTCATGGGGTGGAACATGTGGTAGTGGATATTTAGACTATTTACAACAATTCCATGGTCTTAAATCATCACATATATATATATATGTACATAGAATCATAATAGTTTTAGCATCAGGCGACGTTATATTTTCTTGATATATTGTATATGTTTCTCCTGTAGAAGGGCGGACACGCTCGAAAGCTCGAGAAGACCAGAATAAAAGATACTCATCCCCATAGACGTTTTACTTTGATATCAGAAATCAATGATAATATTAAGGTTTTTGCCACAAACAATGTGAATCGTAAAAGACAGCGGCGAGAGATGCGGTATACACCGCCTCAACATAACTTTCATTGCCTGATAAAATGCCAGTGAAACGGAAAGCGTAAATTAAAATTCACGATTTATAATAGACTGTTAATCTCAGGATGCGTGGACTACTTCACCAATACTTAAAAATAGTATGGCTTTTCATTAGGTATATATTTCTAAAGTATAGGGGAAGAAACATATACTAAATTCGAGCCCCGCGGCGGGCGACATTGATGGGTTCCCGGTTTGGATAGTTGAAAAGGGAGGATACACAATGTGACTTATTAAAAGTTTCCTTACTTAAGTATATATATATATATAGCAAATTAGGCCAACAACCCCATGTATATAACCCGCAGGAAGACCTTAATGTTGTATAATAGCAGCACAGCTGTCAGTGATGCACTATCGGCATATGTCTTTACATCATCACATTCACAGGGAAAAAAAAACTCTGTAATTGATTAAGGGTTGAGCTAAAACAAGGTTCGAGCATATAATTTTGTCAGAACAATGGTCTAAAGATGGAAACAGCCGCGACACTATTATACAATTTCATCAGACAACCCATGAAATCGTTATTAAATTGGGCAATCTATAAAACACTGAAACACAGACACTCGCGGCAATGTATGTGGCCGGTAATTTATGGGAGACTTGATTATTAGTAACATTCCCTTCAAATAGGTAAGAAACATACAACATTTCATTTAAACAGTGGGAATAGCACCATAAGGCAAATTATGTATGAAATAGGTAACAGAGGAAACAAGAAAATTTCTCTAGATATTTATTTAAATATCTTAAAATTTGGGAACATGTCTATACTGACGAGATATGCTATGTACATAGTAAAATTTAGATAGAGGTGACCTGAAGTTACTTTATAGCCCTTTAGGGCCCATGCGAAATCTAGGTTGGCTACTACACAAAAAAGGGGGGGAAGGCGCTAAGTCATAATGACAAATGGCTTACCTTTTCTCGAAAGTGGCGGCAAGGTCTGGTCTCCTCTACGTCTCAGGCCCGACTAAAAATCGTCCTTCTCACTGAGCGACTCCGATCGAATCCTGCCTTTTGGCAGAGAACCTTCTTTTATATCATCTCTCTCTCCATTTTCATTCGCCGAAAAAAACACCAATCAAAATGGCCAACGGCTCCAGTATCAATTTCATAGACGCCCCAGGCCTCATCAAAATAGAACATATAGTATTACCAAAACAAAAATCTAAAGAGGGCAACATCTACGGCGATAGTGTAAAATTTCAGACGCCAGCCCCCCCTCTCTTTCCACATGGGTTGAAATACAATCCTCCCTTTTTCTCGGGATGGTATATATATCGCCCCCCCGTCTTGGCTAAAATTGACCCAGGCCCTTTTTACCTGGACTGTAATGTGATGCTTTCCTTTCTCAGTCTTTAGAGATCTTCCTTCTCCATTTTTCTCTTTTTTTTTTTTTTTTGGTCACCTTTACCTAAATTTTTGGTGAGGGGAATATATGTACATATGAAACAACAGTTTCCAGCTCGGATGTCTCTGGATGTCTTCTTCTTTACCAGGCATCAGCTTTCGGCATGGAAGTCTGGTGTCACCAAGTGTCTAAGTTTCTGGGCAAAAAAAATGGTCTGTAAGTCTATGTGGGAGGGAAGCCATGTATCCATTTGATTTGATTATACATACGCCTTCTGTTGGGGTATGGTTACAAAAAACGTGCCCCAACACTAACATCTGTAAATATATTCAGGAGAAGAGGGGGGTAGTGTGCCAGATCTTGAATAACTCTAGGTAACATAGTAATGGTGTGCAAATAACTGTTGAATGATGGCCTTGATGCGCGTAACCAGCTTGGTACATGCGACCTTAGGATTTTCCAAATGGAGTAGCCTGAGCTTACCTGTTATGCACTCTGCAAGTTGTTGTTAATTGTTGTGATTGGGTGAATATTTTTGTTTATCATAGATGCTGCCGCAAATCATTAACCTTTATCAGGGAGGTATGATGGCCAAGGTTGAACTTTAAACACTCCGCTGCTCTCCTGGTGACTCCTTTCAAATTGACTACCTATTCTCCCAAAACCCCCAGGGGTGACCAAATCCTCATAACAAAAAAAAATAAAATACCTAAGTGAAAAAAAAAATATTTATATACTGAAATAAAAGCTAAAAAATTATATTATCATTATAAATTAATTAAATAATTCGTGAGAATCACTTAATTCTTAAAATTAAAGACACTTCGGCCAGTAAATCTATTGTCTCGACGTTTCAACAAAAATCTTTTGTCCTTTTCAGGAGCGAACAAAAATTGAAACATTTGGCAAAGCGTTAAAAATTATTCTAAGGCTGCAAGGGCGTTCTCACGCGGTAAATATTATTAGTATTTGAATTTATTTTTGTTTTATAATTTCTCATTATATATATATTTATTATAATTTTTTAAAAAGATTTAGTCTTTTGTGAGTTATATATTTATAAAAAAGGGCGTACCTGGATCTGTAAAAGAAAAAAAAAACAATTTTTTTCTTTTACAGATCCAGGTACGCCCTTTTTTATAATCTTAATTAATGGATCGCCTTTTGACTCAAGTTATATATTTGTTTTTTTTTTTACTCGTGCTTTAGATGTTGTACAAAATTTGAAATACCGCGTGAGAACGCCCTTGCAGCCTTGGAATAATTTTTAAAGCTTTGTCAAATGTTTTAATTCTTGTTCGCTCCTGACGAGGATTTTGTCAAAACGTTGAGACAATAAAAAATATTTACCAACTAAAGTGTCTTTCATTTGAAGAACTATTAATGCTGGCCAGGCAGCCTCTATCTTTACGAGAATTATTTAAATCAATACATTCTATTTGGGAAAGTATAATTAATTTAACAATTCTCAAGAATTATGGAACCAATTTGTAAATTAATTTTTAAAATTAGTTAATAAATAATACATCTGAATTGTTTAATAGTTGCTGTTACTATTTAAAAAAAATGCTTTGGTAATTTCAGGCTAATGTAAAATATTTACAAAAAAAAAAAGCATGCAGAAGAAAGATAGAATTGGATGGTGCAATTAGACGTCCTCGGGCCATTAAAGGTTCTTTCCAGGATGTAGGATGAGTCATTAGGTCACTGGACACTCCTTCAGGCCATAAGATAAATCAGCCTGATGTTCAATGGTGGTCTGCAGGATCCAGTCAAAGACTATCCTGCACATTTGTGATGACATCATATAGATAATCATCATTGCATTAAAAATATATATACATTGCCTTTGTTTTTTTTTGTGTAACTTGTGTCAATAAATATACTAAAGTATAATATATCATTATTAAATAAGAATAATAACTCAGGCCACAGGATAGTAAAACATCCAACATCCCGCAGAGAACCTTGTTTCATCAGATTCATACTGTTATAATGTTCATTGTTGGGTCCAAGTCCAAAACGGACCCACCCTACATTTGGATAGAGTTCTCCATTCTAAGGAGAATCCAGTGGTATCTTATGAGAATGTTTAAGTGGGTTAAAAATATATTGTTTGATCAAATGTAATGCTTGGTATCTTTATGCTTTTGCTGAGATGGATAGGGCCGTCTTTGTATCCTTATCCCTTGATCGTTCCTCTGTCTTTTTTTATCCAGTGGAACTAGCAGGCTTGTATTTTCTTGGGACTGATAGTTAGCCCGTGAGCAGAAAGGCGTTTATACTACGTTTGGGTGGACATTGGGTGATGGATAAAAGGGTTAAAGTCGTCTGCTAGGCAGACAATTTTAATTCTAATTGGTTTGTGACTTTTTTCTGCTGCTAAATTCTGCTGTGATTTTGAAGAGAAATGGGCGTAGTTCCGCTCCATATGGAATCCCTATAACAAATGCACCTATGGAAATTGTATTCCATGCTCTAAATATTACTTTCCTGTCTGTCATAGTTTTGTACAATGAGCAATAGGTTTTAAGGGCATTGGAGGTTTTTCAGCATCTGGATTATTGTATTTCTTTATTTGTTGTCGAAGGCATGGTTGATGTCTAAGATTATCATAAGGAATTTATTCCAGTGTGGCAGAATCTTTTCTATGAATCCAGTTAATGGCTTATAGAGCATTTTTGATGGATTTGCCTGGCATGAAGCCTGAAGGCCCACTACCCAGACCCAAACTATTTAAGAGTAATATTATGTGTGATTTTCATTTCATAAACGAAATAAATGATATAACTACAGTAAATAATCAAAATAAAAATAGTTAAATTATTTCTTCAAATAAAAAAAAATATATATATTTTTTGGTAAGTTAAGAAGAGTTAATTGTGGCACATAAAGAGAGAATTTAATCTAAACATGAGAAAATGATGGAAAAACATCCAAAGGGACAAATATTTATTATTATGTTTACAAATTCAAAGCAAAGCCACGAGTCGAGCGTTTCAACAGTTAGGTTTTTATTGAATTTAATAAATGTCCTAAAAAATAAATTAAAAAGGAATATTATAAATGTACACTCACGATAAATTAGTTAATTAAAATAGACTTTTAGAAAATTATAAATGAAATATATTGAAGAATTATTACTATATACACATATATACAACTTTTTATAAAATAAAATGAACCTCAGTTAAAAGATTGAAACCAATAAATCACTTCGTCACCCTGTCTCTCTGTTTCTTGTGGTGAAGGATAAATATAAATATCCATCTTTCTCTCTGATCCTCTTCGAAATGGAAGCCCTTCCAGTTGAGGTGAGATTTGTGATATATATATATATTAAAACAGAATCGTTCACACAAGAGTTTTATTATTTTCAATTTTACTTTTTTTCATTAAAAAATAAAAATTTATATATATATTTAAAGGCAAATTACTCCAGGTGAATTTTTACCCGAGTCCGCATTGAATGAAAAGCTGTTCTATAAATTATATTCATTACAAATTATATTTTATCAAGATAAAAAAATAAAAATCCAAATATTCTTTAGAAAGGTACCCCCTGTAAATAAGTTTTCTGTTGCTTCTTGTGGATTCTACTTTATTTAGATTTTACTTAATTTGAATGATTCTTCATTTTGGTTTTATTTACCTTTTACTGACTATTTTATTTGTTGTTTCTTATTTAATTACCTTAATAAATATCATCCAAATAATCCCAACCATGCAGATTATTAAGACTGCTACTTGGCGCCATAACGATTTTCAGACTGATAACTGGAAAGACAGAAAGGTTTAGGCTATTATAAGAAAATAAAATATATCAAAAGAGTACTATTAATCATCATAATAACATATATCACCCAGGTTCCTGCAGCACCGATAATCACTTTGAAGGAATATTTAAAAAAAAAGCCCCGAATTAATAATTTTATTGCACACACACACTCGGGCGAGTGGCCATGCTTTTTTAGGTCCGCCATCTTCTGCCTTTGGCGATGAAAATGTGTTGGAAGGTATGCCGAAAATAGTATTGGCTGAAAGCCCCATAGAAGCTGCATGTGTGCCTGATAGGCACAGCTCCAAGCCTCAAGATAGTGCAGAGATTTCTGCAAAAATTCCAATTCAAAATAATTCTCTTCAGAAATGAAGGAAACTGAAATCTATGCAAATTCGCCTGCTGTGGCGAGAGATATGAAAATTCTGCCACGTCGAAAGACATTGTGACAAAGACGCCTTCAATTGGCGCAGTAAAAGCCCAAAAGATCTGGGTGGACACATTGGGGGACGAGGATGCGGAAAACGAGGATGGCTACACCGTGGTGCAAAGGAAGAAGAGACGCTGTGACTCCGGAGAACCAATCATCACAGCGGCGCAGTCCAACAGCGCTGGAACTACTGGAGCTACTAGGCGAGGGCGACCGTCTGGAAAGTGGACACCACAGGTGCTGGAAGTGAAAGCCATGAGAGCACACATCGCGGAAGCCATGGCATGACAGGCATTCTCCACCCAGGAGAGCAGTGCTTCTATATAGAGCACTGCCCTAAATTCACACCTTACCACTACCTTCAGGCGATAGATAAAGTAGTCTGAGGGGCCAGACACATAATCCAGCTCACCAGGATGAATGGACATATCCTGGTAGGTCTGACCACCCAGACTCTTGCGGAACGCCTCATTTATGGGGGCCTTGAACTTGATGGCACAATCCTTAGGATTTTCCCCTTCCATAAAAGATCGGAGAAATTAATAATCGGAAATATCCTTTTCTATGTGAAAGATACGGTCATCATCGACACCCTGCAGCCTTATGGCCGTGTATGTAACATCCATCATCCCCAAGCAACTCAAAGCTGGGGAGTATGGCTACACTGATGGCCACCGTGAGGCCTATATCCTCCTCCACGATGGCATAAAAATGGAGAGGCTGCCTACCCACCTTGACATCAAAACTAAAGGCGACACCTTGCCGGCGTTCCTGACTTTCGGAATAAGGTGCTCCAAATGCAACAACCAGGGTCACCGCAGAGCCAACTGACCAATGCTTGCTAGGCAGACCATCGGCCCCAAGCAAACATCATCACCCTCCCCACTGATGTCCCATCACCGACTGCGCCTCAGCTGCCTAGCCAGCTAGAACCAGCGCCTTCTGCACCAGTACCTCTTACTCCATCTGTGGAGGTACCAAGTAATGGTCCCGCGGCCCACACTTCGCCCCGTCGCTCCACTGCGCCTCAGCCTACTGAACCAGCGCCTGCTTCTTCCCATAAGGAGGAATCAGCTCCAGCCATAGTAGCCCCTCCGCTTCCACTACCTGCCCCGATGACCCATGAGATCGAGACCGCTCCTGCACCCATTGAGACTTCTACCACTACGGACGAGGATCGTGAGAATCAGAGAATGGAGATACTCAAACAACTGAACGAGGTAACTTTCCTGAACCCCCTATATAAGGAAAGGATAATCAGGGAGGATGTCATGTTTGTGGTCCTATACAGCGATGATAGGAAGTATCTCCTTGGGCGACTCTCGCCTGAAAACAAGATTATTCTCTCCAAATTCCTCAACATTGTCATCGAGCATGTTAGGGACAAGAAATCCAGAATTGGCAAGGGCTTGTCCAAACTCAGGCGGCTTTAAGCTCCTGATAGGATCCAGACATTCCTTCAGAGAAGGCTGCGTCTGTTGTAAATATTTTTCTTTATTATCTAATTTTAAAACTTCATTTTGCTGTTGACTAGGTGTCAATAAACTTGTTTAAATTGACAAAAAAAAAAAAAATTGTCACACACACGTTTTTCAATTTCATTATAATAATTATTAATGATTATATTGTTGTTTTTTTTTTTTTTTGAAGAAGAAATATTAAAAAATCCTCTCTATGCCTCAAATTTATACATTTTTTGTTTTGTGAAATTTTTGTGGTACCACGTTTATACACGTTTGAAGAATATGGGTAATATTAAAATTTTATAAAGTATGTGCCTATATTGTAAAAACCTTTAAAAATATATATTTGATTTTTTTTTTTGTTATGCTCTCTGAAAACATTTCATTTTTACTGTAACAAAACTCTTATTTTCTGTCTTCTTTTTGACATGTTATTGGCAATACCAATCCTGTTTATTTTTTATGCTTTAAAATTTAATTTTGGTTTCAATACTTTTGTATGATGATGGTAACAATGCTGTTATCAAAATGTCTTAAACATTTCAATAATTAGGATTTTTGGTCTTGTTACCATATTTCTAAATTTATTTATTTGTTTATTAGTGTAGCTTGTATTTTAAGGCATCATCAGAAAGAGGTTCCTTTTTATACTGTCTTAGACACAATGTTGAGGTTCCAATATATTTTTCTTTAATAATATCTACATGTCTAGATATGTACGTTCATTTATTTGTTCCTTATACATTTCCTCAATATTCAACCAATCTGGCTGTAATTTTAACAGCATATAGAGTTATGCCTCAAAGAATAGGTTTTTGTTACACACATTTTCAACAAAGCAAAACTAAAACTAATCAAGTACAATTTACTTATTTTCAGTCAGAAAATGATGATAATATTGCTGCATCATGACTGATGGGAATAAACAAAATTTTTTCAGGGAATATTTACTTGAGAAGAACATGAGTGAAGCCAGACCACAATTTCTAGTAGTCTGGAACAAATTCTTCCAGAGAAGCATTCATTCGAGCAGAACACAGACGAGGTCAGGTCATATATATATAAAAGGAAAATTTAAAAGGTCACTTTAACACTTTTCCATATAAACTACTAATAAATTATAAATTTAAAAAGTAGATGTATAGATGAAGAAACATTTTAAAATATAGGCTATACAAAGCCTATTAAAACTAAACCAATAACAAATTTATTTATTATGTTATAGAAAAATGGTTAAATATGAAAGGAATTTGACATCAAAATTTGAAAATATTCAATTACTACCGAATGTTATGGTTTTTACCCCAAAGTTTTTTTTTGCCTAACAAACATTTGTTAAAATAATATTTTCAAGGCAAACATTCATTTCCTACTGAAGATAAATTAGGAGACCAAGATGAAATGTGGGATCCACATTGTGATTATAAAATTTGTATTGAATACTTGCGTCAGTGGATGAATGCTAAAATAAGAAGTCTCAAGTTCGGAGTTCCAATGATTTGGAGAGAACCACACAAGAGACCACACTAACAATTGCTATTTCTGTACCGTCAGCATTGTTGGTGTTAACGGAAAAAATTGCCACAAGTGGATTTATCCTAACCTACCTTCTGCAATATGTCCACTCCCTCCGTCAGAAGTTGTACCTATCCCAACTTGTCATGGCTTTCCATAGCTCTTTTAAGATGCAGTTTTTACAAGTCTTAATGTAGAGGATTAAGACAGCAATTATGTGGTTCTTCTTCGAGTCCTCAACAATTTGACAAAAAGGAACTAAATGATCTCATTCGGGCCCTGAGCCTCTCAAAAGAATCTTCTGAAATATTTGCTTTTCAGTTGGCTGAAAAAAATATACTTGCATCAGGAACAAACATAACATTCTATCATGAGCGTGAAAAAATTTACTCCTGTTCTTCTCTCACGAGAACAATCTTGTATATTGCCATGATGTTTGAAGTCTACTGCTGAAAATGGGTCTTCCTGTTTATTCACCAAGTGATTGGCGCCTCTTTATTGACAGTTCCAAACAGAGTTCAAAGTGTGTGCTTCTTCACAATGGCAATAAGTATGGGTCGATTCCACTCGCTCATTCAACAAATATGAAAGAAGTGTGAGACAATTGCATTTGCCATAGAAAAAAAAAAGTTCAATGAGCATCAGTGGACAGTTTTTGTTAATCTAAAAATGCTTAATTTTTTCTTGGCCAGCAAGGTGGCTACACGTTTAACATGTTTTTGTGTCTCCCGATAGCAGAGCTAAACATGATCACTGGGTAAGAAAGGCCTGGCTGTGAGAGAGAACATGGATGTTGGCGAAAGGAACATCATTCATATGCCTCTCAATTATCAAGAAAAAACATTCTGCCTCCGCTACATATGAAATTAGGGTTGATTAAACAGCTTGTTAAAGCCCTTAAACATGATGGGTTCTGTTTTCAATACATGAGTGCAAATTTCCTTGGCTTAGTGACAAAAACCCGAAAGCTGGTATTTATGATGGCCTTCAGATACAACAGCTCATAAATGAACCCAATTTTGTCAAATCCATGAATAAATTTGAATTCAGTGCATGGAGCTCGTTCGTCCTGGTGGGTAAAAATTTTTAGGTAGACTACAGAGCTGATAACTATCAAGAGATAGGGAACAATATTACAATAGAAAGAATCGCAGGATATTATTGACAAAAGAGATCAAAGGTAACTTTGGTCTTTTCTGACAGTGAACAATATTCTTGCAAACTTCAAAATTCTTGGTTGCAAAATGCGTATAAAAATGGATTACTTGCATAGCCACTTGGACTTCTTTCCTGACAATTTGGATGATATGAGTGAAGAAAAAAGTGATAGATTTCAACAGGAATTTAAAACTATGGAAGATCTGCACCAGGGAAGATGGGACACCCACATGATGGCAGATTAATGCTGGAACCGACAAAGAGACTATGAGGAAAAGTTTTACTCTCGGAAATCCTATAAATGAAGCTTCCAAGGCCCCAAATTTCAACCATCCTTTGTGTATGTAAATAGCTACTCATCAATAAAGTATTCCTAATTTTTAATTGTATTCCTAATAAAGTATTCTTAATACAGTAAAATCTCGTTAATTCAACACACCAAGGGATCAGAGTTTTCTGTTGAATTAAAGGAAGTGTTGAATTAAAGTTAGTCAGAGATACAGTATAACCTCTTTAATTCGACACTCTACCTTAATTCAACCATATTCTGATGTCCCGACCTCCGGCCTATCAAATAACAAACTTTAATTCGACATTATCGATAATACGACAGTTCCGATAGTTCGACCATTTTAAATTTCGAATTTCGACAGATGAATGTTTTTTTTACATACAACTTTACCGCTAAAAAGGTATTACTGCGGAGACGATCGGCGGGCGCCGATAGAATCGCGCTTGCGCACTTTTGGTTACTGTTGGTTCAAGTTTCACTTTGCAGTGCTGTTGCGCAATGTCGCAAGTGTTATTGTTTTTTTTTTTTTTTTTTTTTTACGCGGCAATTTAGGCTTTATGCGCTAATTAATAATATATATATATTTTTTTCAGCATTGAAATATTTTAGTTATTTTAAAATTTACAAATAACTTCCTTTTAAATAAATAAATCTTTATAAAATGTAGCCACAATGATTATGATAACATTTTATTTCAATATTTCATTTCTGTGTTATTATAAAAGATTTAAACACAAAATTAATAACACCTGCAGTAGCAGTGGATGCCTTTAATATAATAAAAGCTCTTTTTTATTTAAAAGACATTCCAGAGGAAGAAAGACATGCATGTTTTTTTTTAAATAGACCATCTGGACCATCCTTAAAAAGATCTCTTCATGATTATTTTTAAATATTATTTTTAAATTTTCTTTTTATTTTCCATATTTTTTTTTCCTTTTAACTGCTATATTCTTCAATTAGAATAAAATATTATTTGTAATTATTCATGTTTCAAAAATATGTATTAATGCCATTTTGCCCCTGATACTAAAAGTTAATTATGAAAATAAATACAAAAAGTATGCACAATGGTTTCAATTAATATCATTAATTTATATTGCAAAGCAATTTTAAAAAAATATTATTTTAGTGAGTTAGATGATTAGCTAATCATCTAACCTTAATTCAACACTTCCTTTAATTCAACCGAAAGCTCTGATCCCTTAGGGTGTTGAATTAAAGAGGTTCGACTGTATATATATAAATTTATATTTAATTTTTAATTAAAAAGGCATATATTAGATCAAAGAATCATTTATTTTTCCAATATTTTTTATCCAATATATGCCTTTTTAATTAAAGATTTTTTTATGGATTGCTCTATTTTCAAAAAAATAATTTATATATTATAATGAATATTACTTATTACAATTATAATGAATAATACTTATGTGATGCATTAGCGCACTATCTATTATATATCTATAACTTTTTTTATGCGTATGTTTAGTTTTGAATTAAAACAATTTTCTACTGCCCTTACTGCAATGATAAAATGATAGGAAGGCCTGGCTCATCAGTGGTGAACCCTCCCAGCGGTTTCGCCAGTTTAATCTACCATACCGCTGTAATATCTCATTTGGCTGTTTTCCTTCCATGCCGATACTGAAGCTAGACTCTTAGAAAGGGTATTTTAAATGAACTATATATATTTTTTATTTATTACAAAACACACACTCTATCCTATGAGTGAATGTTCAGACTATTTTTATGTAAATAGTTTCAATATAAATATATATGGTAATTTAAACCAACAACCCTATATTGTATAATACTTATAACAAGATTGTCATATTGTATATAGAAACACATCTATACGCATGATTGACATGTGTCATTACATCATCATATGTAATATACTTTGTACAAACTGAGGATGAATAAATAAAACTAGGTAATAGATTAAGAGCTGAGCTAAGCAAGAAATTGAGATAGAAATCCAACAACCCTAAAGAGGAATTTGGCAGGTCGTTCTATCAAGGTCATTGGGTGTAGAATACCGCAGATACCCCACGCCCTTTGCACCTGCTCAAAGTCCAAATTCCTGCATACCCCACCCATCGGCAAAGATATATAAACCTCTGCCCTAGCCAAAAATATAGTCACTTCACCATCAGCGTAAACCCTCGTCGGTTGTACCCAGGTCCACCTCATCGACCATGTAGAACAGTAAGAACTCTTCTATCTCCATCTTTCTCTTAGCTCGACTTTTATCTGTTCACGGAACTTTCCTAATACAACTGTGTCTCTTCGTTTTTTGTGTGTGGACATTCACAAGCTTTCCACTCTGCCTCGACCACGACTGCCTGTACTCTGTGAGAACTGTTAAAGGTCCTACAAGGTGCAGAGAGGTACTGGAAAACTCTCCACACCCTGACTGTCCTTCTCGGTTACTACAGGTTTGACCCTCGGTTACCACATATACAAATTATTTCTAGTTTTAGAGAGAGAGAGTGAACATTATTTAATGTTTATTACAATTTAGAGCAATAATTATTCAAGAAATAATGTGTATTTACACCCACATGTAACTATGGACAAACCCTTGGCAGAGCTGACTGCTATAGGGCGCGTCCCCAGGTGGCGGATAGGGGAACGACCTTCAGATATGAAGGCCAGCTGCGAAACAAGCAGAATAACTCTGACAAATAAGCAGTCGCGGACCAACAGCAGCATTGTTAGAAGAGGAGTAGACCTCTTTAAAAATCCTGACTTCAACTGACCCGGTTGATAGACCTCAGCAAGGGTCCCACTCCAGGGATACGGAGGAGCTGTGTCTGTACTCATGTTAGAGTCGGCAGCAAAGGCGTCTGCTTCCATGTTAGGAACGGCCTCAAACTACAGGCAAAGTCAGACTTTCACCAAAGTGTGCCTGGATCATGATGCCATGATCAACGAAAGCTGCACCCCTATACCCCATTCCATGAGATCAGATGTTGATTTGCATGCTGCATCGCCCGTCGCGCAGAATAAACAGGGGCGCGTTCAGGACTTAGGTAGAGGGTTCTGTCCGATAAGTATAATACAGTCTCCACAAACTTCACACTTTGCAACTTCCAAGCAATTGAGCATTCTGCAGTGCAACATAAATGGATTGTGCTCAACAGCAACAAAAATAAAATTAGAAGAAATAATGGAAATAGCTGAAAAACAAAAGATACAAATTATAGCCCTACAGGAAACCAAATTAAATGAAAAGTACAATCTCAAATTTAAAAACTACAATATCCTCAGAAAAGACAGAAATAAAGAAGGGGGTGGCCTTGCATTTTTAATCAAGAATTTGTACTATGAAGACATAGCCATTAATATTCCAAACACATCAGACCTCGAAGCCCAAGGTATCAAAGTCTACCTCAATCAAAATAAAACCATCAACATATTCAATATGTATCACCCACCAAACAATAAACTTATTGACGATGGAACAATGGCTCAATTTCTTACAGACAACACTATTATTGTAGGTGACCTTAATGCCAAACATCAACTATGGGGATGTTCCACGCCAAACCCAAGAGGCAAAATACTTTCAAACTTATTTGACGACAATGCCTTCATGTGCTTAAATGAGGGAATCCTACCCACCATTCCTACAGTTATAATACCGCACAAGCCCTTGATATAAGTTTTTCCAGTCCTGACATTTTCCACAAATGCAAATGGCAAATATTAAAAAGTATTGGAAGTGATCATTTGCCTATTTTGATAGAAATTAGCACCAAGACCAAAACCAGCTCAATTAAAGAAAAATTCTGGAACTTCAAAAAGGCTAATTGGAATCTTTACCAGAAAAACACCAATGAAGACTTTAGAAAAGCACCCACTAGGATAAAAGATCTGGAACAAAATTGGATATCTTTCAAAAACACCATTATTAAAGCAGCCAAAGTTTCAATACCAAGAGGTAATATTAAGAAATGGATTCCAAATTATACACACCAGGCAAAAGATATTCAAACACTTATAACTAAAAGAAATGAACTACAAAAAAAGTGCACCCAAAACCAAACAAATTGTAGAACTGAACTGAACATTGTGAATGCAAAAATAAAAAGATTATACGTAAATATGAAAAGGGAAAAATGGAAACAAACTTGTGAAAACCTGAACCCTAGAAACCCAAATACAAAACTTTGGCATTTGGCAAAACAAATTGACAGAGCCCAGCCACAAACTGAAAACACAAATATGATTAAGAATACAGATGGTACCCCAGCAACTAATGACAAAAATGCTGCTAATCTTTTAGGTAATTCATATCAAATAAGTAGTAAAATCAAATTTGAAATAAAAGATAAGAAAGTTGAAAAAAAGGCCCGAAAGATTATCCATGACTGTAAAAACGTCACTAGCACTCATAATATTTTCCATGAAAAAATCAATATGAAAGAGCTAGATTATGCATTAGAAAACACTGACCTGAACAAGACTCCTGGGCCAGATGGAATCCATGGCCAAATGATATCAAACTTGGGCATAAATGGCAAAGAAAAACTTCTTGATATTTTCAATAACTCCTGGAAAACTGGAAAATTGCCTCAAGACTGGAAAACTGCAACAATAATTCCTATTAAAAAACTTGACAAATCTGCTGATGACCCAAAAAACTACCGACCTATCTCCCTCACAAGTATTTGCTGCAAATTAATGGAAAAAATTATAGTCAGACGACTCACCTACCACCTCGACACAAGAAATCTCTTACCAAAAGAACAATATGGATTTAGGAAAGGACATGGGACAATAGACCAACTCTTATTTTTCACACAAAAGGTAAAAGATGCACAAAACAGAAAACCAACTAACCACACAATAGCTGCTTTTTTAGACCTTACACAAGCTTTTGATAAGGTATGGAAAAACAAGTTAATTACAAAATTATACAAACATTTCAAAATTGATGGAAAAGCTATCACTTGGATAAATGATTTCCTTAAAAATAGATACATCAGGGTCAAATATAATGGCACTCTATCTAAAACCTTCAAATTGTACCAAGGATTACCACAAGGATCAGTCCTTAGCCCAACTCTCTTCACCCTATTTATTGCAGGCATAGAAGAAAAAATTTCACATAAAACCAATATTGGACTTTTCGCTGATGACATAATTCTATGGAGCAGCAATACTAACTGGAAAAAAGCTGAAAGAGATTTGAACAAGACTCTTTTCCACCTAGAAAAATTTGCTAATAAACATAAATTAGAATTTAACCCTCAAAAATCTGAAACCTGTCTTTTTACTACCGATAAGAAACTATACAAAATAAGACCAAAAATTATTCTGAAAGAACAACAATTGCAATATAATAAACATCCTAAATATCTTGGCTACACCCTGGATCCAGAAATTAACTCCAGTAAACATATTGAAGAAGTTATTAGAAAAGGAAGAGACCGACTAAAAATCCTGAAATATATTTCAGGAAGAGAGTGGGGAGCCGATGCAACCACACTAAAATTAACTTACACATCTCTAATTAGACCTATCCTGGAATATGGATATCAAATCTATGGTACAGCATCTGAAACAAATCTAAAATCACTGGAAAGGATACAACTAAGTGCAGCTAGAATTATTACAGGTCTTCGAAATACCTGCCCTAATGATATTGTACTTTACGAGGCAGACATTATGCCCTTAAAGGATAGAAGAAGCTACAATCTGCCAAAATATATAAACAAAATCAAGAGTTATGGAAACAAATACAGAACTTCCAAGTACATACTTAATTGGGAATCCAATTTAAGACTCAAAAAAGAAGGCCCTCTACACCTGGCCAAAAGAAATGAATTTTTAAAATATAAAGTGGAAAAAAATTATTTAGCAGAAAAAAATTCTCCATGCAAACCACTACAAAATGTTATTTTTAATGCCACTTTAAATGAACCCACCAACAAACAATACCAAAATCCAGAATACATAAAACAATTATCATTAGAAATAATTAATAACATTCCTAAAAATGCGATAACTATCTATACCGATGGTAGCAGAGACGAGCTAGGACACACTGGCAGTGGCTGTCTCATCAAAACCACAAATGGCATTGAGAAAATGAACAGAAGAAACCCAGATTTTTGCTCAGTCTTCAGATCAGAACTTATAGCCATCTATGAAGCCTTAAAATCCATCAGAAATACTAATTATCAAAATATCTGGATTCTTACTGATAGTAGAAGTGCCATACAACACTTGAGTCACACAGGGGAACTCAGAGACAAAGTAAGCAGGAACATAATTAGTTATCTCCAAAAACTCTCAAAAACCTCAAAAATTCACCTTCAATGGATACCCTCACACGTTGGCATTGAAGGCAATGAAGCTGCTGATGTGCTAGCGAAAAAAGGCACAAAAGAACCCTTGCCACAGAAAAATAAACTTACTTTTAAAGAAATAGAAACAATAGCCAAAACAAAAATAAACAAGAACTGGAGGATCCCACCTAAGCACAGTTGGTACAGTGGAGTGAACCCAGGAGAAGCTCTGAAGATCAGAAATAGACAGCATCAAACAACACTAACAAGATTTAGAACAGGCCATCTCAAGCCATTGAAGATAGAAAATAATAACAAAATTTATCCCACTTGCCCAAAATGTAGTTTGGTACCTGCAGCTCCAGAACACATTTTGGCTTGCATTAGATGCACTAAACAGGACCTTTGGGAGAGGCCGCTGCTCATCATAAAACAGCTCGAGGAGCATGAACTCATGGAATTCGTGTAATCTTTACACAAAGGGATAAGAAACAACAACAACAACTATGGACAAAAGATTTGTGTGAGGACAGTATAAAAAAAAAATTATAAATATATAAATACTCCTCTTCCTCAAATTGTGAGTAAAATTATTTTTAAAACCCAATATTTCTATGATGAATTAGCGCGTCGTCTGTTATAATAAATATAAACTACTTTTGATGCGTATGATTCTTCTTCAATTAAAACAATTTCTACTGCCCATACTGCAATGATAAAATGATGGGAGGGCCCATTACTTGCAATTTGCGAAAGAGCAATGCTCGAAGTATATATTTATAATTGTATGTATTTCTACTGTCCTCAACGCTTAAAGAGTCCATAGTTCATTTAAAATACCCTTTCCAAGAGTCTAGCTTCAGTATCGGTATAAAAGGAAAACAGCCAAATACAATATCACAGCGGTATGGTAGATTAAACTAGCAGAACCACTGAGAGGGTTCACTACTGATAAGCCAGGCCCTCCCATTATTTTATACTTGCAGTAGGGGCAGTAAAAATTGTTTTATTTATAAAAAGATACATTCACATCAAAAAGAGTATACATTTCTTTAAAATAATAATTGTTAAACCATGCTTCGTTGGGAAAATCTCTCGGGAAGAATACGGAAAAGCCTGATCATGATATATAAATGTAATTTAAAAAAAAACAGCCTTTCATATGATACATACAAGTATACATACTTGGATACACTCGGGTAAAAATGCACTAGAGTAAATTCCAGGCATTGCCCAGGTCATTCAGCTACTAACAATTCTACGATATTTACTTATTTGTATTTGGTTTATTAATTTTTGTGATTTATGATAAATTATATTTGTGTGTGTTTTAGGTTATTGCAAATATTTTAAAATATTTGAAGCCTGTTGATCTTTTTTTTGCAAAACAAGTTTGCAAGCAGTGGTATGAGGCATTCCAATACCTCAGACCTTATTATGGAGTTATTCTGTATTTAGAAAAAGATGTTGAAGCCTTTTCCAAAGTTAATTGTTATCCCAAAAAGATTGTCCTAAAAAGTTTTAGCATTTGCTATAAAACTCTGGACAATTTAATCAAATTTATCCCCCAAGCTCAGGAGCTCCACCTTCATGCCTGCCAGTGTGAATCAGAGATTCTTCTAAAACTCATCACAAACTGCCCCAATCTCTCAAACCTCTTCATGGATAGATCAGATTTCATCCTTATTTCTTCCAGCCAAGACACAGAGGAACTAAACATAATTAGTTCCTTAACAAATATGAAGCAATTTGCCGTTGAAGATACAAATTATTTGACAGATTACACATTGCAGCGATTAATTTCTCTAATGCCAAATCTGGTAGAGCTCTCTTTGGAAGGATGCTCTATCTCATATAACAGAATGGTCTACAAAAGATTTTACCCAGAAAATTTTATAGAATATTCCAGATATGTTTTGACATTCCAAACAATTGTAAAGTTACTTCAAACTATCAGTGGTACTTTGAAATGTCTGAATCTTAGCAATACTTTTCTGGATAATGAATCACTGCTAATAATTGCTCAAATCCCTAATTTAAAACTTTCTGAACTAAGAATATCATCCTGTTCTCAACTAAATAGCGCTGGGATTGTGAAGTTTCTTAAATATCAAACTTCCATCCAAGTTCTTGACTGTTCCGATGTAGCCTCTACTGATAACAACCTATTATATTTTATTTATCAGCATATGGGAAACTTGAAATATTTAGATATTTCTGGAAGTGAGTATATCACTGACAAAGGAATGGAATACATCCTACAGATGCAATCTCTAGGCCATATCAACCTGTCCTCATGTTGTCAACTAACACTTTCGGGGCTCAAGAAACTGAGTGAAAGCCACATGCCCAAACTAAGACATCTCAATCTAGGCGCAACTGTTCTTGATGACCAGACTCTTGCAGACATATTGAAAATGCAAAATCAAATTGATCATTTGATTATTGAATCATGTAAGACTCTTACCTTGAATTCACTCCAGGCCATAGTTTGTCACTTGAATGTGCTGGAAAATCTTGATATCTCATTTTGTAAAAACCTTAACAATTTTAGCTTAGAAAAGTCATCAGTAGCTTCATTTTCAACACACAATCATCTTCAAAGCGTAAGAGCACAAAACACCATAGGGCTAAGTGGAATTCCAGCATTTGCCTTTTATAATCTAAGATACCTGGATATCTCAAAATCATCAGTTAATAATGAAGGCCTCAAGACTCTTACATCCGAGAATTGTGGACTTGTGGGCCTTGCACTCTCCTACTGCTCAGAAGTAAGTACTGTATACCAGGGTGTTGATTCTCCATTGTGTGGACTTGTGGGCCTTGACCTCTCCTACTGCTCAGAAGTAAGTACTGTATACCAGGGTGTTGATTCTCCATTGTGTGGACTTGTGGGCCTTGACCTCTCCTACTGCTCAGAAGTAAGTACTGTATACCAGGGTGTTGATTCTCCATTGTGTGGACTTGTGGGCCTTGCACTCTCCTACTGCTCAGAAGTAAGTACTGTATACCAGGGTGTTGATTCTCCATTGTGTGGACTTGTGGGCCTTGACCTCTCCTACTGCTCAGAAGTAAGTACTGTATACCAGGGTGTTGATTCTCCATTGTGTGGACTTGTGGGCCTTGCACTCTCCTACTGCTCAGAAGTAAGTACTGTATACCAGGGTGTTGATTCTCCATTGTGTGGACTTGTGGGCCTTGCACTCTCCTACTGCTCAGAAGTAAGTACTGTATACCAGGGTGTTGATTCTCCATTGTGTGGACTTGTGGGCCTTGACCTCTCCTACTGCTCAGAAGTAAGTACTGTATACCAGGGTGTTGATTCTCCATTGTGTGGACTTGTGGGCCTTGACCTCTCCTACTGCTCAGAAGTAAGTACTGTATACCAGGTTGTTGATTCTCCATTGTGTGGACTTGTGGGCCTTGACCTCTCCTACTGCTCAGAAGTAAGTACTGTATACCAGGGTGTTGATTCTCCATTGTGTGGACTTGTGGGCCTTGACCTCTCCTACTGCTCAGAAGTAAGTACTGTATACCAGGGTGTTGATTCTCCATTGTGTGGACTTGTGGGCCTTGACCTCTCCTACTGCTCAGAAGTAAGTACTGTATACCAGGGTGTTGATTCTCCATTGTGTGGACTTGTGGGCCTTGACCTCTCCTACTGCTCAGAAGTAAGTACTGTATACCAGGGTGTTGATTCTCCATTGTGTGGACTTGTGGGCCTTGCACTCTCCTACTGCTCAGAAGTAAGTACTGTATACCAGGGTGTTGATTCTCCATTGTGTGGACTTGTGGGCCTTGACCTCTCCTACTGCACAGAAGTAAGTACTGTATACCAGGGTGTTGATTCTCCATTGTGTGGACTTGTGGGCCTTGACCTCTCCTACTGCTCAGAAGTAAGTACTGTATACCAGGGTGTTGATTCTCCATTGTGTGGACTTGTGGGCCTTGCACTCTCCTACTGCTCAGAAGTAAGTACTGTATACCAGGGTGTTGATTCTCCATTGTGTGGACTTGTGGGCCTTGCACTCTCCTACTGCTCAGAAGTAAGTACTGTATACCAGGGTGTTGATTCTCCATTGTGTGGACTTGTGGGCCTTGCACTCTCCTACTGCTCAGAAGTAAGTACTGTATACCAGGGTGTTGATTCTCCATTGTGTGGACTTGTGGGCCTTGACCTCTCCTACTGCTCAGAAGTAAGTACTGTATACCAGGGTGTTGATTCTCCATTGTGTGGACTTGTGGGCCTTGCACTCTCCTACTGCTCAGAAGTAAGTACTGTATACCAGGGTGTTTATTCTCCATTGTGTGGACTTGTGGGCCTTGACCTCTCCTACTGCTCAGAAGTAAGTACTGTATACCAGGGTGTTGATTCTCCATTGTGTGGACTTGTGGGCCTTGACCTCTCCTACTGCTCAGAAGTAAGTACTGTATACCAGGGTGTTGATTCTCCATTGTGTGGACTTGTGGGCCTTGACCTCTCCTACTGCTCAGAAGTAAGTACTGTATACCAGGGTGTTGATTCTCCATTGTGTGGACTTGTGGGCCTTGACCTCTCCTACTGCTCAGAAGTAAGTACTGTATACCAGGGTGTTGATTCTCCATTGTGTGGACTTGTGGGCCTTGCACTCTCCTACTGCTCAGAAGTAAGTACTGTATACCAGGGTGTTGATTCTCCATTGTGTGGACTTGTGGGCCTTGACCTCTCCTACTGCTCAGAAGTAAGTACTGTATACCAGGGTGTTGATTCTCCATTGTGTGGACTTGTGGGCCTTGACCTCTCCTACTGCTCAGAAGTAAGTACTGTATACCAGGGTGTTGATTCTCCATTGTGTGGACTTGTGGGCCTTGACCTCTCCTACTGCTCAGAAGTAAGTACTGTATACCAGGGTGTTGATTCTCCATTGTGTGGACTTGTGGGCCTTGCACTCTCCTACTGCTCAGAAGTAAGTACTGTATACCAGGGTGTTGATTCTCCATTGTGTGGACTTGTGGGCCTTGACCTCTCCTACTGCTCAGAAGTAAGTACTGTATACCAGGGTGTTGATTCTCCATTGTGTGGACTTGTGGGCCTTGACCTCTCCTACTGCTCAGAAGTAAGTACTGTATACCAGGTTGTTGATTCTCCATTGTGTGGACTTGTGGGCCTTGACACTCTCCTACTGCTCAGAAGTAAGTACTGTATACCAGGGTGTTGATTCTCCATTGTGTGGACTTGTGGGCCTTGACCTCTCCTACTGCTCAGAAGTAAGTACTGTATACCAGGTTGTTGATTCTCCATTGTGTGGACTTGTGGGGCCTTGACCTCTCCTACTGCTCAGAAGTAAGTACTGTATACCAGGGTGTTGATTCTCCATTGTGTGGACTTGTGGGCCTTGACCTCTCCTACTGCTCAGAAGTAAGTACTGTATACCAGGGTGTTGATTCTCCATTGTGTGGACTTGTGGGCCTTGCACTCTCCTACTGCTCAGAAGTAAGTACTGTATACCAGGGTGTTGATTCTCCATTGTGTGGACTTGTGGGCCTTGACCTCTCCTACTGCACAGAAGTAAGTACTGTATACCAGGGTGTTGATTCTCCATTGTGTGGACTTGTGGGCCTTGACCTCTCCTACTGCTCAGAAGTAAGTACTGTATACCAGGGTGTTGATTCTCCATTGTGTGGACTTGTGGGCCTTGCACTCTCCTACTGCTCAGAAGTAAGTACTGTATACCAGGGTGTTGATTCTCCATTGTGTGGACTTGTGGGCCTTGCACTCTCCTACTGCTCAGAAGTAAGTACTGTATACCAGGGTGTTGATTCTCCATTGTGTGGACTTGTGGGCCTTGCACTCTCCTACTGCTCAGAAGTAAGTACTGTATACCAGGGTGTTGATTCTCCATTGTGTGGACTTGTGGGCCTTGACCTCTCCTACTGCTCAGAAGTAAGTACTGTATACCAGGGTGTTGATTCTCCATTGTGTGGACTTGTGGGCCTTGCACTCTCCTACTGCTCAGAAGTAAGTACTGTATACCAGGGTGTTGATTCTCCATTGTGTGGACTTGTGGGCCTTGACCTCTCCTACTGCTCAGAAGTAAGTACTGTATACCAGGGTGTTGATTCTCCATTGTGTGGACTTGTGGGCCTTGACCTCTCCTACTGCTCAGAAGTAAGTACTGTATACCAGGGTGTTGATTCTCCATTGTGTGGACTTGTGGGCCTTGACCTCTCCTACTGCTCAGAAGTAAGTACTGTATACCAGGGTGTTGATTCTCCATTGTGTGGACTTGTGGGCCTTGACCTCTCCTACTGCTCAGAAGTAAGTACTGTATACCAGGGTGTTGATTCTCCATTGTGTGGACTTGTGGGCCTTGCACTCTCCTACTGCTCAGAAGTAAGTACTGTATACCAGGGTGTTGATTCTCCATTGTGTGGACTTGTGGGCCTTGACCTCTCCTACTGCTCAGAAGTAAGTACTGTATACCAGGGTGTTGATTCTCCATTGTGTGGACTTGTGGGCCTTGCACTCTCCTACTGCTCAGAAGTAAGTACTGTATACCAGGGTGTTGATTCTCCATTGTGTGGACTTGTGGGCCTTGACCTCTCCTACTGCTCAGAAGTAAGTACTGTATACCAGGGTGTTGATTCTCCATTGTGTGGACTTGTGGGCCTTGACCTCTCCTACTGCTCAGAAGTAAGTACTGTATACCAGGGTGTTGATTCTCCATTGTGTGGACTTGTGGGCCTTGACCTCTCCTACTGCTCAGAAGTAAGTACTGTATACCAGGGTGTTGATTCTCCATTGTGTGGACTTGTGGGCCTTGACCTCTCCTACTGCTCAGAAGTAAGTACTGTATACCAGGGTGTTGATTCTCCATTGTGTGGACTTGTGGGCCTTGACCTCTCCTACTGCTCAGAAGTAAGTACTGTATACCAGGGTGTTGATTCTCCATTGTGTGGACTTGTGGGCCTTGCACTCTCCTACTGCTCAGAAGTAAGTACTGTATACCAGGGTGTTGATTCTCCATTGTGTGGATTTGTGGGCCTTGACCTCTCCTACTGCTCAGAAGTAAGTACTGTATACCAGGGTGTTGATTCTCCATTGTGTGGACTTGTTGGCCTTGACCTCTCCTACTGCTCAGAAGTAAGTACTGTATACCAGGGTGTTGATTCTCCATTGTGTGGACTTGTGGGCCTTGACCTCTCCTACTGCTCAGAAGTAAGTACTGTATACCAGGGTGTTGATTCTCCATTTTGTGGACTTGTGGGCCTTGACCTCTCCTACTGCTCAGAAGTAAGTACTGTATACCAGGTTGTTGATTCTCCATTGTGTGGACTTGTGGGCCTTGACCTCTCCTACTGCTCAGAAGTAAGTACTGTATACCAGGGTGTTGATTCTCCATTGTGTGGACTTGTGGGCCTTGCACTCTCCTACTGCTCAGAAGTAAGTACTGTATACCAGGGTGTTGATTCTCCATTGTGTGGACTTGTGGGCCTTGACCTCTCCTACTGCTCAGAAGTAAGTACTGTATACCAGGGTGTTGATTCTCCATTGTGTGGACTTGTGGGCCTTGACCTCTCCTACTGCTCAGAAGTAAGTACTGTATACCAGGGTGTTGATTCTCCATTGTGTGGACTTGTGGGCCTTGACCTCTCCTACTGCTCAGAAGTAAGTACTGTATACCAGGGTGTTGATTCTCCATTGTGTGGACTTGTGGGCCTTGACCTCTCCTACTGCTCAGAAGTAAGTACTGTATACCAGGGTGTTGATTCTCCATTGTGTGGACTTGTGGGCCTTGCACTCTCCTACTGCTCAGAAGTAAGTACTGTATACCAGGGTGTTGATTCTCCCTTGTGTGGACTTGTGGGCCTTGACCTCTCCTACTGCTCAGAAGTAAGTACTGTATACCAGGGTGTTGATTCTCCATTGTGTGGACTTGTGGGCCTTGACCTCTCCTACTGCTCAGAAGTAAGTACTGTATACCAGGGTGTTGATTCTCCATTGTGTGGACTTGTGGGCCTTGACCTCTCCTACTGCTCAGAAGTAAGTACTGTATACCAGGGTGTTGATTCTCCATTGTGTGGACTTGTGGGCCTTGACCTCTCCTACTGCTCAGAAGTAAGTACTGTATACCAGGGTGTTGATTCTCCATTGTGTGGACTTGTGGGCCTTGACCTCTCCTACTGCTCAGAAGTAAGTACTGTATACCAGGTTGTTGATTCTCCATTGTGTGGACTTGTGGGCCTTGACCTCTCCTACTGCTCAGAAGTAAGTACTGTATACCAGGGTGTTGATTCTCCATTGTGTGGACTTGTGGGCCTTGACCTCTCCTACTGCTCAGAAGTAAGTACTGTATACCAGGGTGTTGATTCTCCATTGTGTGGACTTGTGGGCCTTGACCTCTCCTACTGCTCAGAAGTAAGTACTGTATACCAGGGTGTTGATTCTCCATTGTGTGGACTTGTGGGCCTTGCACTCTCCTACTGCTCAGAAGTAAGTACTGTATACCAGGGTGTTGATTCTCCATTGTGTGGATTTGTGGGCCTTGACCTCTCCTACTGCTCAGAAGTAAGTACTGTATACCAGGGTGTTGATTCTCCATTGTGTGGACTTGTGGGCCTTGACCTCTCCTACTGCTCAGAAGTAAGTACTGTATACCAGGGTGTTGATTCTCCATTGTGTGGACTTGTGGGCCTTGCACTCTCCTACTGCTCAGAAGTAAGTACTGTATACCAGGTTGTTGATTCTCCATTGTGTGGACTTGTGGGCCTTGACCTCTCCTACTGCTCAGAAGTAAGTACTGTATACCAGGGTGTTGATTCTCCATTTTGTGGACTTGTGGGCCTTGACCTCTCCTACTGCTCAGAAGTAAGTACTGTATACCAGGTTGTTGATTCTCCATTGTGTGGACTTGTGGGCCTTGACCTCTCCTACTGCTCAGAAGTAAGTACTGTATACCAGGGTGTTGATTCTCCATTGTGTGGACTTGTGGGCCTTGCACTCTCCTACTGCTCAGAAGTAAGTACTGTATACCAGGGTGTTGATTCTCCATTGTGTGGACTTGTGGGCCTTGACCTCTCCTACTGCTCAGAAGTAAGTACTGTATACCAGGGTGTTGATTCTCCATTTTGTGGACTTGTGGGCCTTGACCTCTCCTACTGCTCAGAAGTAAGTACTGTATACCAGGTTGTTGATTCTCCATTGTGTGGACTTGTGGGCCTTGACCTCTCCTACTGCTCAGAAGTAAGTACTGTATACCAGGGTGTTGATTCTCCATTGTGTGGACTTGTGGGCCTTGCACTCTCCTACTGCTCAGAAGTAAGTACTGTATACCAGGGTGTTGATTCTCCATTGTGTGGACTTGTGGGCCTTGACCTCTCCTACTGCTCAGAAGTAAGTACTGTATACCAGGGTGTTGATTCTCCATTGTGTGGACTTGTGGGCCTTGACCTCTCCTACTGCTCAGAAGTAAGTACTGTATACCAGGGTGTTGATTCTCCATTGTGTGGACTTGTGGGCCTTGACCTCTCCTACTGCTCAGAAGTAAGTACTGTATACCAGGGTGTTGATTCTCCATTGTGTGGACTTGTGGGCCTTGCACTCTCCTACTGCTCAGAAGTAAGTACTGTATACCAGGGTGTTGATTCTCCATTGTGTGGACTTGTGGGCCTTGACCTCTCCTACTGCTCAGAAGTAAGTACTGTATACCAGGGTGTTGATTCTCCATTGTGTGGACTTGTGGGCCTTGCACTCTCCTACTGCTCAGAAGTAAGTACTGTATACCAGGGTGTTGATTCTCCATTGTGTGGACTTGTGGGCTTTGCACTCTCCTACTGCTCAGAAGTAAGTACTGTATACCAGGGTGTTGATTCTCCATTGTGTGGACTTGTGGGCCTTGACCTCTCCTACTGCTCAGAAGTAAGTACTGTATACCAGGATGTTGATTCTCCATTGTGTGGACTTGTGGGCCTTGACCTCTCCTACTGCTCAGAAGTAAGTACTGTATACCAGAAGTTGATTCTCCATTGTGTTATTTTAGTTTTGATATACAGTAAAACCCCTCTATAGTGAACCCCAATGGGACTGAGCTTTTGGTTCACTATAGCCATGGTTCACTATAGCCACGGTTTGGCCATTTTTTTTTTAACTTTTCTAAATTTTTAGATCGTATAATTAAAAAACAGCCACACAAACAGGAAAAAGCTGCCACTTAATAATGCCAATAGCTCCTTTGGCTATTCTGAGCATCTTCTATTACTCTGGGTGCTTGAACATTTATCCCTCCCACATGGCCTAGCCAAACTTGGCTCAACTCTCTTTTGCTCTCCAATTTAAGGATGACAAACCCCCGTATTAAGATGTCACTACATATTCATGATTAGACATCACTTAATATTAAGCCAATTATTCTAGACCCCGTAGAATTAAGAAAATGATATATTAAACGTGAAATCATTCATTAAACTGTGTTGGTTCGTCTGGTTTTGAAGAAATGATTCAATTATTTATTCCAGGTATTTTAAATACTACAGATATAATATCAAAATAAATATTAATGTTAATTTTTAGTTATTATAATTTTATAAATTACTAGCTAGTTAAGAAGAGTTTTAAAAGATTTGATGAAATGTGAAGTGTGGCCGACTTGCCGTACCCGGCAGCTGGTGGCGACCAAGTTGGTGACGGTTGAAAGGGCGGTTCAAAATTGGTGGTGGATCAAAACACCGTCACATCGCCCGGCTCCCAAGGATTCCCTGTCCTTGAAAGATCGAAGTTGAGAAGCATGAGCCTGGTACACGCATTCTTCGGTGTCTTGGATGTCATAGACTAGACTGCTGATCTTCTTCTTTATGAAGAAAGGGCCTTGTTGTCTTGGGCTGAGTTTAGAAATGCATGGATTATACTTTGCGACAGTCCTCAAAACTTGATCTCCCTCAGAGAATTCCACACCTAGATGTTTATCATCATGAAGATTCTTCATCTTTATCTGAGCTTTTTTGGTATTCTCACGAGTCCACAAGAGCTTGTACATTCCATCCTTGTATGTTGACAGATATCCAGTTATTTTAAATTTTAACGGCTATATGGCAGGGAGGATTTTCGTCTGTGGCGGCTTTACCTCCAGAGGACGCACCTTCTAGTTTTCCTCACAGCAGTGACTGGGCGAGTGGCTGGGACGGCGAGCAGGGGATTGTGAGGTTCTTCTGGAGGCTTGGAATCTTCCTCGGTGGGGGTATGGCGATGGGTTTCTAAATCTTCCTTGAGATAGTTCGCTTCCTGATTCGCCCATGGTGTAATTTTCCGTTCTTGGTCTTCCAAAATCAACTGTTTCTCTTCCAAGTCTGGCATCCGCAAAAGCTTGGCGTCTGTCTCTGCAATAACGTGTAACGTGGCCAGGGTGTCCACAGTGGAAGCAGATAGGTCTGTCATCTTTAATAGCCCTTCGGTTCTTTGTTGGTAACCTCAATCGTTCTGGGGGATGAATTGTCGCCGAGGGCGGAAGCTCTCAGGCTAACGAGGAGCAGAGATGGGAGCTAATGTTTGTTGGACTTCACTATGGATGACATCCCGTAGGTCGGGGGATGGAGTGTCGATATCCTGGGCGGCAAATGTAGAAGGAGGAGCCATAAACTTCCGAACCTCCTTTCTCACTATTCTTCTAATCAGAGCTTCCAGGTTCTCAGGTTCAGCGGTCGAGATGGTGGTCACATTGGGCAGTCGGTTGAACCTGGACGGTGCAACACACATCCTCTTGAGTGCCTTGAATCGGCAGCAGAACGCAACAAATTGGTTCATCGTGTTAATGACCTTTCCAATAAGTGTCTGATTTACTTCCTCCGCTACGCCTTTCATCAGGTGGCTCACCTTTTCGCCTTCAGACATTCCTGGGTTGCTCTGTTTACAAAGAAGAAGGACTTCTTGTATATAGCTCTCCCCGTTTTCCCCACTCGTCTGTGCTCTAGTTCAAAGATTGTTCTCGGCTTTTTTAGCCGTGTCTTCTTTGTTTCCAAATATTTCATAAAACTTTATCTTAAATTCATCCCACGAATTCAAGATTTATTCGAAGTTTTCGAACCAGCACTTTGCTGTGCCAGTGAGGTAGAAGATGACGTTGGCCAGACACATGGAGTCATCCCACTTGTTGTATCGTGCCACACGCTGGAAGTCGCTCAGCCAACGCTGCGAATCTTCCCCACGTTCTCCCGAGAAGACAGTGGGATCTCTCCACCGATGGCAGAATGGTCGGGTTTCTTCTCTCTCTATTTTCTTCCAAGCAGGAAAGGCAAGAACTGTAGATAGTTCTGGTTGCAACCCTTGAAGGCGATGACTTCGTCTGGTGACCGTCTCGTTACCCAGCGTCTCCACCACAATTGTCGCGATGAAAAATAACAAAATAGGCTTCAGAATTACTTTAAATATTTATTTAATTAGTTATATGAAAGATTTTAAATATAAAAAAAATGTTACTATGTACATAAGCCAAATCGACCCGGCCGTTAGAGCAAGAGGGGCGAGCTGAGTTTTTTCCCCTTCCACCTGGCCCCACTGTTTTTCCCCGACTGGTCCTACCAGTCAAGATGAGAGAGAGTGCCCGGAAACTCTGCTCTCCTGACAATAAATATAGAAGAAAAACTTATTATATAATATGCCAGTGTGCTGCTATAGTGTTGTTATATTCCTAATTATTTTTATTAAATTAACGAAAATAAGAAACAAAATATAAATCAACTTTATTATTCGACGAACAAAAAAAGGTAATAACAACCATTCGATGCGTGCGCCGGCCGTCAAGCGCGAAGGGCACGCGTGGCGTGCAAACAATTTATAGCTTGCTCTCCTTTACTTTCTTCTTTTATATTACAAGGTATATTACACATATAAATGATGATACAGTACTGCCATGTTAAAAACTTACTGTAACATATAGCTAATACACAGTTTTGTCAATGTATTACTATGTTCCCCAGCCTTCTTGCTAATAACTACAATGTTACCTGATGCGTTGCTAATTCCATGTTGATGGTGTACTCTATTGTTGTGACAGTAGTTTATTGTAATGTTCCAGGTATCCAGTGAAGGCCTCCAACAGGCGCTAGAACACCTCCCTTTTCTCCGCCGCCTCGAGATCAGAGGATGTGCCCAAATTACTCACTGGAAATTTATTTTAACCTTATGTCCCATTTTAAAGTATTTGGATATACGAGATTGCTTTAACATAAATATGGAAGACGTAAGAAACTTTAGAAGCCTTTTACGCCCTTCCTTGACATTTTTATATCTTTCAGGATTATAAAAAATGTATATCTTGATTGTGCCTATGAAAGTTGCTGATAGCAGCTCAATCTATAGGAATAAATATCAGCTAATCGTTGATTTAAAAAAGTTTTATTCCAGTATATTCGACAAATTCAGTTTCTTTATAAATCAAGAAAAGGCAACATTGTATGCATTTCGGGCTGTTAGGTCTCTTCGCTTTGGTTGTTGAGGTACAGCCTGCATCATGCTGACGAGGGCTAATAGCTTCAAATATGTACGTGGTTCGCTTTTCTTGATTTATCAAGAAATGGTATTTTCCCAATATTATAGAATAATTAAAATAATAATATTTTGAGGAGTATCATTTAATATAATAAAATGATTAAATCAATGATATTTATTCCTGATAAAAAAGATAGCGCAACCCCTTTTTATTTAATACAATTTTTTCTTTATACTGTTCTATTTGAATTCGCTCATAGACATAACTCACCACCAGAACTTCTTATTAATGCTTTACTATATATCCTGGGGACTCTATCAAGTTTGCTAAGAATAGTAGGCCGATCACTGCCAAACATGCTGATGAAAGAAATGGTATATAAATACCGCGCTTATATAACAGCAGTACCCTATAGTGATTTACAACTGGTAGTCAAGATGGTGCACTAGTGGAAATTATAGTTTTTCTTGGTGGACATTAATTTTTGTCTATCAATAATATGACCTATTCAGTTATTATGTTGACTCATGGCTACATGACCTTCGAATCCTTCCTATTTGATTGATGGCAGAAAACCCTACTTATATCTTGGTAAAAGGATAATTTAGCGTCCATCACTACTTATCCTGATATAATTTCTTCAATATATGCATATATAAAAACATTTTTGAATTGAATATTAAAACTATATCCAATTAATCTTCCTTTTTTGCCTCATAATATATTTTTAGCAAATTTTCTTTATATCACATGTTGATAAGATATAGGGAAGAATCTTTTTCAATATTTTAAGAAATAATATAGTAAGTCAAAATTGTTAGAGTAGGGCATCTCTCTAATATCAATACATATTGAATACATTTTTTTCCAAACACATTTCTCAGGTTAGCACCGCGTTTAACTCGATAAATAATCCCTTGAATCAATATTAAAATACAAACATTTGGCCTCCAGGGGAAAGTTTCTTTTTACAAATCATTTATTTATAAATATCTCTAGCTTTCGGGTAAGTTGGAATCAAAACCTTTTTCAGCAACTCACCTAATTTAAATTTGTTACTAAGAAACCCCATAACAAAGAGCAATAGCATTGATTATCCTACCAATATTAAGAATAGCATATAATCCATAGAATGCAACGAATGCAAAACTAAATATGTAGGCGAAACTAGCAGACATTTAAATATAAGAATATGAGAACATAAACAAAATATCGACAACCAAGACAGTAGATCTTTAGTATACCATCATATAAGAGAAATGGGCCATTCCTTCTCCCTATCAGAACCAAAGACCCATTACTCCAACATCTCCAATAGACGACAGAGACTTATGATGGAATCCATCATATCCAGAAAGCACAATAGCATAAACAGAAGAAGAGACATTCCATAAATTTATAATATACTATTTCCTGAACCCACCCCATAACCTCCAAATGAAGATTTCGCCTCTAAATAGCAAAGTCAATAAGCACGCGCGAGGCCCACGCTGATCTTGCATTCAAATAACTGTAAACATTCGAAGCATTTTATTTTATTTTTATTCTATTGGTGGTTCAATGTAAATATTTACTCCTGTAAAAGGGCTTTCTTACCCGAAAGACAGAGATATTTATAAATAAACAATTTGTAAAAAAAAATTTTCCCTGGAGACCTAATGTTTGTATTTTAAAATTAAACCACCTTTAATGTTAATTCTATCGATAAAAAATGCTAAAATAATAAATTCAAAGTATGTCTTTAAATAAAAAACCATGATATCTCCAATCACACACCTACTTGTAAAAACTCTTTTATAAACTCTTTGTAAACTTTGCAACACCTTAAACTTCCTCTAAACATCAGAATTGGTCTTAATCAATCAATTAAACTTATTGGTATTAATCTACATATGTAAATCCCTATTCAGTAATCCTTTCACTAATATGTCAGTTTGAATTCTTAACATATGTCCAGAATTAAATAATGTTGCATGTTTCTAGAGATGAGTTTCTTTTATCTTTATTTACATAATCTAGAGTTTTCGGACATTTATGTTCTTCCATAGGCGTTCTACGTTTTTATGTACTGCTGTAGAAGGGCAGAAATGTCCAAAAGCTCAAAATTTTGTTAATAAAGATAAAAGAAACTCATTTCCAGAAACCCCCCCCCCCCCCTGTAACATTTTTCAATACCTAGATATTTCCTGAATACAAAAATAGATGGAAAATAGACACATTATTTGTCAACAAAATTCTATGATTTATATCGATCGAATACAAAAATATATAAATCATAATCTCATCAATAAGAATTAGAACTAGGATCACAAACAAAACAGGTTTTTAACAATTTTTACGATATATCTTAGGGGGGAAGATAGAATCTATATTTTTTTTTTTTAATGAATATATATTGTCACTCTTTAAACTTAACGACATTAAGCACAAAAGTTTTATAGTTATGTTAGAACGAACAACAACACATTACAGATAAAGGCATCTGGAAATCCTTGAAGACACATACATTTACAATTGTTTTGAAAATAGAGCAATCCATAAATAAATCTTTAATTAAAAATGCATATATTGGATCAAAATATCATTTATGTGGCGCTGAGTTTGTTGTTGACACACATCAATATGTTTTAATACCTTGATAAAGGTTGGCGTTCAGCCAACTGAAATATTGGTAAAATAAATAATATTTTGATCCAATATATGCCTTTTTAATTAAACATTTACAATTATAGAAAATAAATGATAAAGTAAACAACAACCTGTTTTAATGATATTGGAACATCTCAAATGACTAAAATAATTTCCCAACACTATTATTGGGCACATATGACTAGGAATATTGCTAATTACACCAAACATTGTGGAACTTGCCAGTTAAATAAGTCTAGGGATAACAGAATTGTTTATGGACCACTACAACAGATGCCAATAGCTACACACCCCAATCATATTTTTCTATAGATTCATTGGAAGGGTGGGCTTACATAATTATGGGACAACCAGACACAGTATCCATATTATAGTAGATCATCAAAGTAGATTCCTTTGGGCCTTTCCTACAAAATCTGTATCAACTGATTCTTATATAACTTGTTTGAAAAATTTGTGGCGACTACACTTTGCTTCAACACATGCGCGGGCGTCAACACTTCACTACGCATGCGCGTGGGACGTCATCAGAGATGCTGGGATTTAGCTGTAAACATGTAGGCTAACTCCAACGGTCGTTACTCCAACCGTTGTTTCTTTTCTCTCTATAATTTCTTGCCTTAAATAAATTAATTTTAATTATAATTTTATCAGCAGCCTTTCCACAAGCCACACCAACACAGCACATCAACAACCATCCTACAAATTTATTCCAAATTAATAAACCTGAAATATTAATAACTGACAGAAATGCAGCTTTTCTTAGCAGTAAATTTAAACATTTTTTAGAAATAAATAATGTTAAGCATCTACTCACCAGTGCCCATCACCCAGAAAAAAATGCAAAAGTAAAAAGATTAAATCCCACTATCATTAATTGGTTAAGATGTGAATATATTAGTAATTTAAAAATTCCTTGAACAAAATATATTCCTGAAATTACTGAAAGCTATAATGAAACAGTTCATACCATAATAAGCTTTACTCCTAAATTCTTATACTATGGAATACAACCACAGTATATAGAACATGACACAGAAATACATACACCATAAGAAAAGAGAAAGAAAATTAGCTATTGAAAGAACCATAAAATCCCATGAACACAGCAAACAGCTTCATGATATTAAACACCCAGAACCCATTTTTAAAGAAGGAGATCAAGTATTAGTAAAAACCTTTATTTATCCAAACACTGGTAAATAAATCTGAAGATATATAGGCCCGTTTACTATTTTAAAACGACTTTCTTCAGTCACATATGAAATAAATAAACCCAATTTAGCCCAAAGAAAACAAACATAAATTATGCAGGGTAAGCCAAAATTCTAACACAAAGTTAATAGATATTGATGATAAACCATGTTTTTTACAGAAAGGCCATATTTTGGATATGGACAATGAAGAACAAATATCAGCACAAATTCTTATGCCTATACAAATTACTTAATGCCACTCCATAAATCTCTATTAGCATTTCATTGCTCAACATTATTAGGAAATACATTTATATATTATCTCACATAAATTTAAATGTTAATATTTTAGAGACAACTTATTTTAAACTTTTTATTTTTGTAAAAATAAACATTTTCTACTGCCTTTTAATATTTTGAAATGTAACTAGCATAATGAAATAATTACTCATATTTTAAATACCTTTTTTTGCTTCATATACATTTTTATATAGATGGGAAATTTTCTGCGAGGAAATTGATCCATAGAAGCACAGGACGCCTCTCCCGTCAAAAAAATGTAAAAAAATCTGACGCCATCTATTGATCGTCGCCGCAACTAGCAGCCTCGGGTCGGTAACAAAGCCACAACACCAGCTTTGGCAAACTGAGAAGCATCCACCTAGAGACCATGGTTTCGGGCTAATGGCCCTCGTCAGTCTAGGGCGTGTGGATCTCATGGAATAAAGTCCGCCCTAGACTGACGAGGGCCATTAGCCCGAAACCATGGTCTCTAGGTGGACGCTTCTCAGTTTGCCAAAGCTGGTGTTGTGGCTTTGTCACCGACCCGAGGCCGCTAGTTGCGGCGACGGTCAATAGATGGCGTCATGTTTTTTGACGTTTATTTTGACGGGAGAGGCGCCCTGTGCTTCTATGGATACATTTTTATATAAATAAATCAATAATATTTCTTTTATATACGTCTATTATAATTTCATAATTATATAAATTATTTATAAACAAACTTTTCTTTTCTTCATTTTGAAAAATATTGGATATTAATTTTATTGTTTAATTTTTAATTATTTCTATAGCCATTGATTTTGTTTAATTAATTATTTTGTAATTACAAATTAAATTTTAAATTTTTAAAATCCTTTTCACACACACACAGGGGGGAAATATCATATAATCTAAAAACTCAAATCCCTATATATATAAAAGTCAGTGTATGTATGTATGTATGTGTTTGTTCCTATGTCGGCTATACATGTTTAACAGTATATAGAGTAGAATCTGAAAAAACTTATAGTGAAAATTTCAGGTCTCTATTCCGAATATTTGTCGAGTTATTTGCAAATTGCGTTGCAAATTTGCCCTTTCGCTCGCAAGCAGAGCCTCTAATTAGTGAAGATGGGAGGTAATATCAGCTGACCTAATGTACACGTAAAAAGGGGTTTTAACAGGACATAGAGAAAAATATGGAAGAGATATTTGTCACATTTTTATCCAAGAAAAATTGAAATTGACAGGTTTTAGGCAGAAATAGTTGTTTTTTTTTTTTTTAGTCAGAAAATGATGATGACAATATTGCTGTATCATCATTTGTTTATCAGATACAAAATTATATCGGGAAAAATTACAAAAAACAAAGACCACGGGTGAAGCCAGTTCATTTTTAGTATTCAGGAACAAAATTCTAACAGAAAAAAATATCATTCGAGCAGAAGACACAAAGCCAGATCATCTCTATAAAAATATCGCTTCTCAGACACAAATTTGGAGCGGGACGTTTCACAAGAGTGACATCCATGGCGACAATTTATAATTGTAACGAATAGTATTTGAATAAAAACATTTAATCGGGTAAAACCCGGGCATTGCCCGCGTCATTCGGCTAGTATTTTATATTTTTAAAAATATATATTTTATTTTATTCCTTGGTAATTCTACTTTTTTATCATCGTTTTTAGAATGAATTTCAGTTTTGTTGTAAACATGCGTAGTTAACATATCTATATTTTTATGAAGCACTAATATAGGATTAACTTCATAAATTCTATATAATTGTGAAAATAACTATTGTGTAATTTTCCTTCAGGTAATTAAAAAACTACTTGATGGCAAATAATTATTTTTCTTTTATCACAAATGCACCCTCAACCCTCATCTTATCAATCCTTTATCTTATTGAGCCTTTATCTAACAACAAACAAATTATTCATAAAATATATATATTTAAAAATAAAGAAGGCATTTCCTGACCACGATCACATGTGATTTTTAGATGGAAGAGCGCCATCTAGTGGAGCAAAAATAAACTAAACGTTTATTTAGCTTGCTCCGTGATATTTGGCCAACCCAATTTCTTGATAAATTAAGAAAAGCCATCCACGAACGCGTTTCACACTGTTGGGGCTCGTCACCGTGGAGTAGGCTGTACCACTGCGACCAAAAATATGTTTGCTCCCAGAGGCTTCTTGAGAAATCAAAAAATGGGTATTTAAGGCTAAATTTGCGTAAATACGCTTAACACATGAAAAAACAATAGAAAAAAATGAAAGATAAACTCAAAGCAGCTCTACGTATCCATAAACCATTATCTATCCTAGTAGACCATGCTCTAAACAATAGTCATATACCCGAATTTGAAAAAGTATCTATTTTATACCAGAATATTAAAGAAAAAGCTGGGCCTCTATAAAAGATACAGAAAGCATAAATAAGAAAATTGACCTACCAGAAATCTATAGAGAATTTATATCTTCCTAAATTATTTATTTATTATTTTTATATTATTATGTAATATATTTTTATTCATATTTTTCAACACAACATATTGAATCATAATCCTTACTCATTTTTATTTATATAATACTAGCGGATGTACCCGGCTTCTCCCAGGAAAGGTTTGTCTAAGAATCTCTCAATAAAGTGAACATTTTTTCCGGTCCCTTGAAAAATACTCGATAAGTTGAATAAAATCAATATTAATTGGTTCCCTCGGTAATTGGAAGTTAAAGGAATAGTATCTTGCCTTGGAATTGTATCATTATTCTTGTCTCAAATAAATTGCCGTGTCATCCTGAATTTTGTCTTTCCTAATTTTCTACATTACAAAATCATCGTATCATCATGATAATATTTAGCGCAGATTGTTGAATTATAACAGATAAATTAGAATATTTATCTTGATCATTTTTAGGCGAAAAGTTATTTCAAAAATTTTATTTGCTAGAAACCTTCCCAGTACTATACTAAATAACTTCCCAAAGTTTCATGGCGTTCCAATGAGTGGTTTGGTCAGGCATAAAGGACACACACACATACATTCATTTTTATATATATATATATAGATTTATCAGTCTCTTCATTTATTTTTTCAAATGGTTATTTAATTATATACTCTTTTAATTATTATCATTAAATATAACAATTGTAGATATATTGTATATACAGTGAAATTTTCATCAGATATTTCTTACTTTGATCTTATAGCATGAATGGATCACATACCTACGTGATTTAGTTTAAATCAAAGAAAAGCCTTGATAAAGAGAGACGTTTTACCCCTAGAAATATTGGTTGAATAATAAATTTAGATCCAATATATGCCTTTTATATACATATGGTAATTTAAACCAACAACCACATATTGTATAAAATTATAACAAGATTTTCATGTTGTATAATAGAAACACATCTATAAATAATTATACACATGATTGACATGTGTCATTACATCATATGTAATGTACTTTGTACAAACTTAGGATAAATAAATAAAACTCTGTAATAGATTAAGAGTTGTGCTAAAGCAAGAGATTGAGATAGAAGTCCAACGAGGCCTAGAAGATGTCAGGGCGTTGCCAGAGTGTACAATATCGTTTCTGATCCACGCCCTTGTTGCATCCTCTGAAATACAATACTTCCTCTCGAAAAATATATATAAAGCTGTCAATTCGCAGAAATAAACAGTCACTTCACCATCAGCGGGAGCCCTCGTCGGTTGTGTCTAAGGTCCACCTCATCGACCATGTAGAACAGTAAGAACTCTTCTATCTCCATCTTTCGCTCCTAGCTCGACTTTTATCTGTTCACGGAACTTTTCTAGTACAACTGTGTCTCTTCGTTTTTTGTATGGACATTCCCAAGCTTTCCACTCTGCCTCGACCACGACTGCCTGTACTCTGTGAGAACTGTTAAAGGTCTTCCAAAGTGCAGAGAGGTACTGGAAAACTCTCCACATCCTGACTGTTCCTTTCGGTTAACACAGTATAGTGAGAGTCGACAGCATCGCACACTATAGCTTAAGTCAACTGGATCGTAGAAAATTAGGAAAGACAAATTTCAGGATGACACAGCAATTTATTTAAGGCACCAACAAAATCAACATTTATAAGATACAAAATAAGCAATGAGGGAAGTTTCCAGAGTAGCAAAAAATGAATAATATAAATATTAAAATTAGTAATCTATATATATATATTAAAATAAAGAAGGCATCTCCTGACCACGAGCACATGTGCTTTTTAGATGGCAGAGCGCCATCTAGTGGAGCAAAAATGAACTAAACGTTTATTTAGCTTGCTCCGTGATATTTGCCCAACCCAATTTCTTGATAAATCAAGAAAAGCCATCCACGAACGCGTTTTGCGCTGTTGGCGCTCGTCAGCGTGAAGAAGGCTGTAACCACTGCGACCAAAAATATTTTTGGTCCCAATGGCTTCCCGAAAAATCAAGAAATGGGTATTTAAGGCCAAATTTGCGTAAAGACGCTTAACACATGAAAAAATAATAGAAAAAATAAAAGATAAGTGGGTCAGGTGTTGATATTAAAAATAAAGAAGGCATCTCCTGACCACGAACACATGGTCAGGAGATGCCTTCTTTATTTTTAATATCAACACCTGACCCACTTATCTTTTATTTTTTTCTATTGTTTTTCATATATATATATATATAAGATATAATAAATACTTTGCTACAATATTATCATATCCAATATATTTTCGAATTTATATTTTGAAAATAAACTAAAATATTCAATTGCAAAAATATAAATTTGGGTAGTTAAATAAAATTAAAGCGTATTATGATGTATTTATTTTCAAAAATCTATTGTAACTATTATTTATGTTTTAATATAAATATAATATACAAAAGAAATGAAGCCCTTTTAATTTTGCTTTTTAAATATCCAAGTTAGCCATTAATGAAAAATAACGTTGATTTTATAATCATTCATTTCTACTTTTTTCTTTATTATATCGAAATAATGCAAATATACATCCTATGTCATTTTTGACGCTTAAATAAATATTTGTGAATTTCAAGGACATATTTTTAAAATTGATTCTTATCTAATTTTTCAAAAGGTAAAATGTAAAATTAGAAATATAATGATAAACTCAATATTTAAATGTGTATTAATTATGAACAGCACTGTTTTATTGGGTTATATTTCATTATTATATTTTATAAAACTATTTTAGTGGCGTATTATTCTTTTTATTTTAAAAAGAATAATACGCCACTAAAATAGTTTTATAATTTGATAACAGATGGCGCTCTAGTACATCATATCATTATTATATTTACAAATCGATATTAAATAGTTTGTTTCTTTTTGAAATATTAGTTTTTAATTAATTTATAATTTTATATTAAGTATTTATTATAGGCAAAATATATATATAATTCCTTCAAAAATAATTGTTTTATATGATTTTATTTTTTAAATGTTAAAAGCGATAATTTGGAAGCATATTTAATGAAATTTAAATGCCTTGTAACGTATCAATTCAAATTACTCTAAAATTTAATTTAACTAGAAAAAAAAAAAAAATTTGATGTCAATTTTTTTTTAATCGACATTGTGATAACAATGGATACCTTTTAGAACCCATTTTTATCTCTTATTTCAAGTTGATGCATATTTGAACTTTGCGCATCTGGAAGAACAATTAATGTATTTTTATAATGTTCACGAGAAGCATTGCCTCAAAATCTACCTTTGAATTTCAATTTCAAAGGCTTTTACAAAGAAATAAACTCGTTTTTGATTCAATTTGGAGCTGTATTGCCAAATGTTACTCCTATTAAGCTACAACAATCTTTTTTTGGATACGATTACTTTGTTGCTCTAACAAAATCGCAGTGGCTCAAATTTGGTAAATTTTCATCGAACAAAATTTTATAAGATATCCGATTTAAGACCGAGCAATATCAACAAAGATGAAGCGATTTGTAACCCATATTTGTTTCGCGATTCCGATGCCAAAATTTCTGCATCGATGAATAGATGAACTGACTTGGACACCAAATTATTTTGCCATGTAGCTATCAAAATATTAGCGCTGTTGCGAACACCTATCTTTGTGATTATTACAACGTATTTGATCAATTAATATTGGGCGATATATTACCAGACGTCCTATTCATAACTCAAATAACTTCCAAAAACTGATGAACCCTATGTTTACGCTTTCCGCGTTCAAGTATCAGAGCTAATTGAAAATTAGTGTAGGATGTATTTCGCCATCTGAGAAGCTAATAACAAATTCCTTTCAGTACTGATATGTGCAGCCCGAATATGCGGGACAATATTTTGAAAGTTTGTGACAACCAAGCAGGAACTTTACATTATCGAGCCACGATTGGATTATGATGTGCAAATTATGTCCTTTGAAAAACAAATAGAATCAACTGGGAGAGCCAATATAATGAAAGGTTTTTCTCATTCTTCGCTTGCTATAAAGGTCCTGCGAAATCAAATATATGTCGCTGCCTACAATATAAAGTGCTGATAACAAGCGAGGAACCCGAGTTTTTTTTAAATATTCAATATAAATGGAATTTTATGATACCAGTGCATGAAAGATATATTTAGCATGGAATAACACTAAGGCGCGAGGACTGCAAAATCTGGCCCTCGCGTCAAAACCTCTATGGCGGGTCCAGAGCTGCAAAATATGGCTTTTGGCATAGGTAGATGGAATCATTTTGAACGGCACAAAGGCTGCAATATTCGGACCTGCACATAGATCCTTTGTGGAATGATATGGTGGCAAAAAAGATCCAATGTCCGACTCTTGTCATGGGACTCTGTTGAAATGGATAAAAGTTGAAAAAATATTGTCCTTGACAGTTCACCACGAAGATATATCTATGGAGGTGCAAAGCACCAGAGCTGCTAATGCTCGATCTTTGCTACTATGCCCACAAAAAATAAAAACCAACCGTATAAAGGCCTGAAGGTAAGTATTTATTCAAAACCGTTATCCCATATTTGTGTAAACATGTTGCTGACTGTTTAGGATAATATCGAAAACTCATCAATGCTGCGCTTTTTTTTTTTTTGAACTTTCATTATTGCTTTTCGCTAGAAATCATCCCCTAAATAATCTAAAGGCTAAAAAAATATTTTTGCCTTTGCGATATATAAAGATAATCTTTGACCGTTATTTCTACATTATACATTTAGTATGAACAAGAGAGTTATATAGAGATTTGAATATCATATTCAAAAAGGTGTTTATTTTTGAGCGGGGTAAGACGCATTCTGATTATTCAAAAAGGTCGATCGCCCAAATAAAGACATGCGAGTTCGTATAAAGATGCAGCGTGCGTTTGTGCTTATCAAAAATTAGCCTGATGGAACTGAGTAACAAGCGGTGGGACTCGCCTCTTCCAACCGCCATTAGAAGGAGCTTCCTCGCCTATGGCCATTTCCAAACTGGTTGGCCCGGCCCTCTTTGATCCCATGGATGTCACCTTCCATTTTCGGACTGTTTAGCCAATTAAGATGCGTCACACTACGGAGGAGTGTTTTACTACATTCAATACACGCCCTGGGAGGGCTACCTCCAAATAGGGAGTGCTCATTGCAGGCTGCACAACACAATCAGCTCGAAGACTGAAAGCTGTCACTGCACTTTTGTTTTAAAACTGACTTCTTTCCTTTCCCATCTTGCTTTTCCTCTCTAATGGCTCATTACCCCCCCGTTACCGCAGTTTTGCCTCTCATTTCAAGATAGACCGAAATTTATTGGATCATAATGTTTTCTGTTTTTTTTTTCCCGCCTTTATTATCAATACATAGTGAGATCTGTGTAGAAATGTGGTGAGATTACAATATAATAACAATGCGCGGTTAAACGACAGCTATAAATTGTATTTACAATATCTAAATATAGATGAAATTATTTCCGAAGGCTATTGATCTATAAAAATAGAGGACGCAACACTCTCGTCAAAGTTGATGTCAACACTAGACGCCATCTATTGACCGTCAACGCAAACTAGCGGTCTCGGTTCTGTGACAAAGCCGCAACACCAGATTTGCAAATTGAGAAGCAATGAAATGGGAGACCATTGTTTTGCGCTGGACTGATGAGGGCATTAGACCAAGACCACCGTTTCCATGGGGGCAGGCGTTTCTCAATTTTCAAAAGATGGTGTTATGGATTTATCACCGACCCGATTCCGCTAATTTGTGACGAAGATCAATAGTTGATGTGTTAGTATTGACGGAATATGTATCCTTAATATTTATGAAATATAAAGATAGTATCTCAAATGAAAAACTCAAAGGTTTTTTTTAAGTCAAATTATATGTTTAGGTACTAAATATATCCGCGTATAAGGTTTTTACAACCCTCAGCTCATCATGATCTGTCATTAATGTGTTTGAACTAGCTTACTCTTAGCAAAGGCCGATCCCGAGGAGACTGGCATTTGAAAAATATACCTATGGAGAGTTTGGATACCTCCTATTTTTGGTTTTTACGCCTGGAATTGATATTACCACCCTCGCCCAGCCCACGTTTCCTAACTGAATATCTAGTCAGAAGCTGATACACGCTCGTTGAAAGAACGATCAATTGGTATCGTCTCTGACGCTTCGCTTTCAAAGGCTAGCTCCGTGGGAATGACTAGTTAGTCTACCACAGGGGTTTACAGAGATGATCGTCGGCCGTATTGCTCTCCGGGCCATTCTGCAAGGACTTGAGGGAACCCGTCCTGAACTCCAAAAGGACTCCCGCCTCCCCCTTTCAACCCGTCTACACCTCCCTCTCTACCCCAAATCTGCCGACGAATTGGGGTGCTCTGAGGCACGAGGTTGACGCGGGAACCTGGCGAATGATGGATCGTTACTTCTGTTTACGGCCCTCGGTTTCTCGTAACGACCTTTGCAAGGAAGCCACAATTGTGCAAAGGCCAAAAAGTTTCAATATCCCAACATTACTCCTCGATGAATCCCCACGGGGGTTCGCTCCACCCCACTCCCTCGCTCCAGAGGGTGCGGAGGTAGCCCCTTCCCTACCTATCCAAACGACTACCTAAGAACCACCCAGGGTCCTAATTCCCGGCTATATGCTAGACCCCAAATCAAACCTTTTTGGAAGAGGTTGGGAGTGGATTGGGTTACCCCCTCCTTACCATGAAAACTTCCGCGACACGAAGGAATACTGGCTAGTCAGACCAGGAACTGGGTTTACATCTTTGGGTGAGGCCTTAATGAGCGCTCCGAGGAAAAGTAAGGAAATTACACAGCGTTAGCAGGCGTCTCAGTCGGAGTCTAAATGTTAGCATCCGAGTCCATCCACAGATTCCTGGGTTCCTTAACGCGTACCAATTCTCACAAGATGAGGTTAACAATACAGAGTCGTAGTCGAAAACATGTTATGGTCGTTGAAGAATGTGTTTTTTTTAAGCCTTTTATGGTCCATAAAAAAAAAAAGCTCGGTAGGGAGACTCTAAAGTTCGTGTTCGCTAAAAATAAGAGTTCCCCAAACTGGAATGGTTTTTAAAATTTGCACTCGCAAAACTGATGAGATGAGAAGACGCCTAATAGTTCACCTTTTGTGTTTGTAGAATAGAATTGGTCTCTAACCTAATATTTGGCATTAATGGAGTGCGGTAGGTGAAATGGTGTTACAATGGCGTAGTCGCTCACATAACCTGGTCCTTAAAGTGGAGTGGTCTTATACTCTTTGTGGTGTTTTGCATAACAATAGTTATGTTTTAGATAAATTGTAGAGATATGCAAATAAGGTTTTGCATAGTGTTTGTTTGTGTTATTATGTTAATTATTTTTATGTATATATATGTATCATTAAATTGTAAATAGTCAGTCAGATTAGTGTTATGAGCGAATAAAGATTTTATCACAGACCTAGTGGATCTCGGTAACCTGGTGTAGAGTAGAGACGCAACAGTGGCGACGAGTATAAAGAACCTATACGCAACAGTGACTGTGACTATTGAAGAGAGCAAATACGAGTGAATGAAAGTAAGCGAACAATTATGAATATTGAACAGTTCAACCCGAACAATGGAAATGAAATCACAAGCTATTTAGAACGCTTTGAATCCTATTGCATAGCGAATGATATAGTGAAGATCGTTAAAAAGAAGGCAACATTTTTCTCGCTGTGCGGAAGAGAAACGTATAATATAATACGGACGTTGACCTCTCCCAAGAATCCATTGGAAACAGAATGGGAAGAGATAGTAGCAGGGATAAAAAAATACTTTGATCCGACACCAAATATAATAGTGCAGCGTTTTAAATTTGCGAAAAGGCTTCAAATGCCAAATGAAACAATATCTGAGTTTATAACAGCTCTAAAGAAAATTGCCGAGAAGTGTGAATTCCCTGATGTGGAAGATAGGTTGCGTGATGCCCTAGTATGCGGCATTCTAAGCGAAGAGATACAATCAATGCTGTTAATGAACAGTATGCTAACATTTAAAGTGGCCCAAGAGATGGCATTGGCACATGAGGCTGCGGTAAGGAACGTTGCAGAAATTAAAGACGGAAAACCTCAGGAAGAAATTAATGTAATGGGAAGAGCTGTTAAGGTGAGACGGAGGAATGAGAAGATTCTCAAATGTTTCCGCTGTGGATACACAAATCACAGAGAAGAGAAATGCTTCTTTAAAGAGAAAAGATGTTTTAAATGCCAGAAGTTAGGGCATATATCTAGGGTCTGTAAGAACGGGAACTGGAGGAGCGATCGTAATAATAACTGCTCGATAGATGAGGAGGCAGAGGCAATTTATGGCCTTTTTAATATAAATCAAGTGAAGGACACCAGTAACATGCGGAATTATATGGTAAAAGTACGGACTAGCGGTCGAGATATGATTATGCTCATTGACTCAGGAACCAGAACAAATATTATTTCTGAGAAGACGTATATAAGAACTTGGGTGAAGTCAGAAAGGCCTAGAATAGAGAAGGATTATACCAAGTTGGTGCAATGGAACAGGCAGAGGTTATCGATTCTGGGTAAAATAAAAGCCGACGTAAAAGTAAACAAAAGAAGTATCACAATGGAATTTCTTGTGATCGAAGGTCCGGGCCCAAATCTGATTGGAAGGGAGGCTTTTGACCAGATTGGAATTGGTCTTGAATGGATGAATTATGGCGACAGTGTATGTCAAATCAATGAGGTAATGAATGGAAATGGTATGGCCGCTGCGATGAACGGTAATGGAATGGCCGCGGCTATGAATGGAACCGCCAATGGAATGATGAGCGGAGCTAATGGAATGGGCGCGGGTTACATGAACGGTGGGGAGGGCATGTACAGTGAGGGTGACGGGCTGAGCGTGTACGGCAACCCCGGCGTGGACTTCCCACTTTTCGCCTCGGTGCCCCGAGACCAGCTTCCAATGCGGACAACGGGAGCTTCCTGGATACTATGCCGATCAGGAGGGACCCACCAAGGCTGGAGGAAACACCTGGGCCATGTAGACCAATAAGAACCCGGAGTCTCCCCGAATACTTTAAAGATGGTGTAACAAATTGGGGGTGAGAAGATGTGGTGTTTTGCATAACAATAGTTATGTTTTAGATAAATTGTAGAGATATGCAAATAAGGTTTTGCATAGTGTTTGTTTGTGTTATTATGTTAATTATTTTTATGTATATATATGTATCATTAAATTGTAAATAGTCAGTCAGATTAGTGTTATGAGCGAATAAAGATTTTATCACAGACCTAGTGGATCTCGGTAACCTGGTGTAGAGTAGAGACGCAACACTCTTCATGCTCATTATATAGTTATGGCTGCTAGAGAGCCCTCCCAATATTTTTTCTTCGCAGTAAGGATAATAGAAGTTTGATTTATTTGTGAAAAGAAATATTCGCGTCTTAATGTCTTCATTCGTTATATATAGATGGCGCGTTATTGCTTTGTATTAAAAAAAATGTATGATATATAATATGACATGTGGTAATTCAAAGTGTCCTCAATTTAATTTGAAAAATAAAAAACTAACTCGGGAAGAATTTAAACCCGTGGTGATGGACTCCAAAAAAGATGTATATTTTTGAGCGAGCCCAGACACATTCTGGTTATTCAAAAGGTTTGAGCGCCCAAATGAAGACATGCGAGTTTGTATAAAGATACAGCATGCATTTGTGACTTATCAAAAATAAGTCTAATTGAAATTAATAACAAGAAGTGGGACTCACCTATCCCAACCGACATCAGAAGGACCTTCCTCGCCTATGGCCATCTCCGTACTGATTGAATCTACTTTTATTAATCGCCCATATAATATTATATAGAACCAAATTAAAAAAAAGCAAAATACAATAAAATTATAATACAGATAAAGATAATGATATATAAATGTATAAATATTTACATCAGACACGAGCCTTCTCTTAAGGGACATCTGGATATGTCAAATATTTAAAGCCGCCCTGAGTTCGGAAAGGCCCGTGCTTATAAAGCTCAATTGCGCCGCCAAGGAATTCCTACAGAATTTTCCTGTTTCCAGGCGAGAGATAATCGGGGAGTGCTTCTCTGTCAGAGTGGTATATAATCGCGCACATTACTTCATCATCATCAGCCTCTTTATAGAGAGGGGCCAGGACAGAGTCAGCGGCCAGCTGTTCGAAAATCTTCTCTACCTGCTCCCTCTCCTGAATGGCGTGAGAGAGATAGGATTTGGGCCACGGGGGTAGTAGACTGGATGGATGGTTCAGTCATGACTTGGATCTCTTTTGAAGGAACCGCTAATGGCTCAGTATTGGTCGAGGAGGGCTATTTGGCTGGTGCTCGGCGCCGGAACAGGGAGCTCGGGGGCTGGAGTCTCGTAGGGATGAACAGGGAAGTTCGCCCCGGGCGAAGGCGGGGCAGGGCTGGAGGGTGTTGAAGGGGTCTGCTTGATGGGTGCAGACAATTCCGCAGCTGGTGTTGAGAGGGCGGGGCTGTTGGAGGACATGGACTTGGAGGAGGGAGGCCTCGACACGGGCCCTACTTCTTTTTCTTTGATGTTTTCGGCTCTAGATTTTTTAGAGCGCTCGTTGTAGGGTTGGCTTGGGGGTCATGTCCTCCTACTGAGTATTGGATGCCCTTGATGAAGGTGGGGCTGGTGATGCAGCTGGAGTTGGTGTTGCAGCCGGCATGGTGTTCGAGGTGGAGGGCGGCTTGGTCCAGCCTTGTGCACGTGCAGCAGAAGCATCCACAGGGGGCACCAGCTTGTCCTCCTTGATACCAGTTTTACAAGGAAAGTTTGCACGTTTGTGTCCCTGCTTATGGCACAGGGAGCACGTGATGCCGTAGGTCACATAGAAGTGTGACCACTCCCTTGGACTTGACATCCAGCCGGGTAGGGATATGGGAGATCTTCACTCCGTTGTGCAGAGTGATAAAGGCCTCGCGTCGAGCATCAGCCAAGCAGGAGTCTTCGAGCTGCATCATCTTCTGGATGATGGACGTGACCTGTCCGTAAGGCCGTAGAGCAGCGACGAGGTCAGCGTCCTCACGAAGAATAGCACATTACCGAGCATTTCTCAGAGGGAAGGCCCGCAGACTGGCATCCTCTATGTTGAGGCCTTCCTCTATATGATTGTCGGCGAGTTGCACGATGGAGAGGCCAACCAGGATGTGCCCTTCCATCTTCGTCAGCTGATAGACGGTGCCCTTGCCCAGCTTGGCTTTCAGTGCCCGGAAGTACTGCTCCTGGGTGAAGTCTAGGGAGAACTCCAGGTAGACACATTGTCCGCCTGCCCTGCTTCCGACCTTGCTCGTAAGGTTGCCTGCTTCTCCTTGGTGATCTGGCACTCTTGCACTTTGCTGGATGTTAGCGTAGCTCGTGGCCTGCTGCTGTTGTTGGGTGGAAGGATGGACAGATGGCACACACACCTCTTTCAAAGATTTTCTTTCTTTTTAATGAACCAACAAAAACATATGTACCTCTCTGAAGAAATTATATTTATTTTTACAATAAAGTTAAATTAGAGACTTTTAAGAAATTATATAAACATATTTACAAGAGAAAAACTAACCTGAGAGCATCTAGCTTCTCTGCTCAAAAAAGACAAAAAAAATACTTTCTAACTAACTAACAAGACATATGCAAATTCTCTATTATTAATTAATTTTTACACAAGAATTTACATATATATATTTACAATGTTTTTATAATTAAATTTAAAAATACAAATTATTTAAATAATTAAATTTATAAACAACATAGCATTTTATATTTAATGAAATGATGATCAGGTGTAACAATCGGCCCCATGACCATCATTTCCCATGATTAACAACATGATAGCTATATTTACACAAAATTATAAAGCGATAGGATGAGACAGATAGGACAACACAGTGAAGGAATTTACAGATGATGCAGAGTCCCTTGTCGACTTGTACAAGTAGTGGACTTCACACTCCCTCCTGCTTCGGGTCCAATCTTGTCTGAAGATGAATCTTGAATTAATTTGTAGATAGTTCATCTCCAAAACAGTTTCTCTATGAAACGACTTAGTTTCTCTTTGGATAAAGGTTTAGTTAGGAAGTCAGCTAAGTTTAAATTACTATTAACAAATTTTAAAGTGAATTCTTCCTCCTCAACAAGTTTTCTAATGAATTGTAGTCTGATATCAATATGCTTGGTTTTTATATTTTCTACACTATTCTTACAGAAATATATAGCTGACTGATTGTCACAAAATTGAATAGGTTTTCCCACATTAGGTAGTACATCTATTTCTTTTAATATATTAAAATACCATATTGTTTCTTTTACACTTTCAGTTAAGGCTATAAATTCGGATTCCATAGAACTTAATGCAATACACTTTTGTTTTCTCGATTTCCATGTAAATGGGGTATCGTCTAGATATAGTATGTATCCACTTGTAGAGTGTCTATTGGTCAAATGACTTCCCCAGTTTGCATCAGAATATGCATTTAAGATGCCTCTATTAACATTTGTTAGATTTATTTTATAATGTTTTGTCCTAAAGACATAATTCATTAAATCTACAACGATTTTCCAATGTTGATATGTGTATCCATTACAGAATTGAGCCATTGTGTTTACTGAAAAAGAAATATCTGGTCGGCTTCTGTCTGCAAGGAAAGATAAACAACCTATTATTGATCTATATGGGTATTTTCTCATGAGTTCAGTCTCAATAATTTCATCTTCCTTAATTTTTGGTGGTAACCAGCACCCTGTTTTAAAAGGTAAATTTACCAATGTCTTAGGTAAATCAGTAAAACTAGTTATAAGTCTGTTTATATATGTTTCTTGATGTAAGTATATGCCCTTGTCTGTAGTTTCAAAGTTAACTCCTAACAGATATTTGACCTTTCCTAATTCCTCTATATCTAACTTTTCTTTAATAATTTGAATAGTTTTTCCAATTACAGATGTTTCTATTCCAAATAACAAAATATCATCAACATATACTATCAAGATAACACTATTATTCATTTTGTATACACAGTTGCACCATTTAATGGTCTCAAATCCTATTGAATTCAAAATTGAATCCAATTCTTTATTCCATTCTCTTCCACTCTGATGTAACCCATAAATAGTCTTTTCTAAAAGACAAACTTTATCTTCACTACCTTTTAGTTTGAATCCATCAGGTTGTTGCATGTAAACTTTTTCCTTCAAATTTCCATAAAGATAGGCTGATTTAACATCTAACTGGACATGCTTCCATTTTAGCAAAGATACTAATATTATAAATAGGAATCTAATTATTGAAAAATTTACAACTGGTGAAAAAATGTCAGTGTAATCTATTCCATATTTCTGTCTATAACCTTGTGCTACAAGCCTAGCTTTATATCTTTTTATATTATTTTTATCATCCCTTTTTACGCTATATACCCATTTATTACCTAATATTTTCACACCTTGAGGTGGGGGATCTACTAATTTCCATACTTTCCTATCTTTCATCACCTCAAGTTCATCTTCCATTGCCTTAATCCAATTCCTTTTTTCCTGTGATTGTTGTACATCATTAAAGTTTTTAGGAAGTTCTACATTATAGATTTCCTCATGGAAAACACTTTCGTACAAATCATCTTCTAAACAATTTGTTTCTATTTTAACTTCATTTTCCTCACTTATATCTGGTTTTTGTGGTCTAAATGAAAACATTTCAGAATTGAATTCAAGCTTTTGTGTTTCACAATATTTTTGTACATCATTTAATGATCTCAATTTTTGATCACCAGAAGGGGGGTAATAGTATATGTCTACTCTTGATCCTGTCCTTCTAGGTACCTCTAGTCTTTTCCATTGAGTTAAGTCTATTGGTGTAAGTGTATGTAAATTATGGTTATCACTATCATTATTTTCATAAGGGTAGTTATCATCCTGTGGGTAAAAAACATATTGTACTCTAGAAGCAGTACCAAACAAAGTATCCACACCCTTCTTAGCTTCATCAATAAATACATGAATGGTTTCTATTACTTTTCTATCTGCTGGCAACCAGATTCTATAACCTTTTGTTTTGGTTGCATAACCTACCATTATGCCTGAATTGGCCTTAGGTTGTAACTTATTTCTTTTTATTTTAGGGACATGTACATAAGCTAATGAGCCAAAAATTTTAAAATGTCTTACAGATGGTTTATGTCCCGACCATAATTCCATTGGACTTACTCCTTTTGTTAGGGCATGTTCACATCTGTTTTTGGTGTATACAAAGGTATTTAGGGCTTCTGCCCAGAATCTGGGTTGTAACCCACTATCTAAAAGCATTGCTCGAACACCTTCAATAGCAGTTCGATTAAACCTTTCAGCTATTCCATTTTGTTCAGGACTATAAGTTGATGTTCTTTCTATTTTAATACCCAAATTTACTAGAAAATTTTCAAATTCTTTGTTACAGAATTCTAATCCGTTATCTGTCCTAATACATTTTAATTTGGCATTTAATGCTCTCTCAGACTCATGCAAGTATTGCTTAAAATAGTTAAAGACTTCTGACTTTTCTTTTAGGAAATAAACATTAACCTTTCTAGAGTAGTCATCTATGATAGAAAGAAAATATCTACTGCCACCAAGTGATCTTACTGGTGCAGGACCCCAGATATCCATATGCACTTTTTCTAAAGGTTTTCTAGTCAGAATTGTATAGCTAAATTTAAATGATGATCTGGTAATCTTAGCTACTTTACATACATCACATGTGGTTGGATTACCCTGAACTTTTTCTAATCCTTTGACAGTATTCTTTTTACTCATAGAATAAAGTATTTCTGAATTAATATGACAAAATCTTTTATGGAGAAGATTAAGATTTGAGTTATGAGAAATTGAATAATTTTGAGCTTTGGCTCTATTAGGGTATCCATTTACAATATATAGCTTATCTACTAGTCTTGCTGTAAATAAATATTCCCCATTATTTTTAAAGATTGTCATTTTACCATTTTTCCATATTATCTTATTTCCTGCTATGTCTATGCATGATCCACTAATGAGATTCCTTCTCATGTTTGGTGCATATAAAACATTAAGTAGAGTTACCTCTACAAATGTGTTATTTATATCTCTTAAAACAAAGTTAATATCTCCCTTACCTAAGATTGTTGACTTGCAGTCGACATCTCCAATCAAAGCGTCCATCGGGGGGATATCCTGGTAGTTCACAAACCAATCCTTTTCTTTACAAAAATGAGATGTAGCTGCGCTGTCTATCAGCCATTCTCCCAATTCACTAGTTGGATCACTTGCTCTTTCACTAATGTGGTGGAAGCTTAGAATTTCTGAATGAAATGCAGAAGATTTTCCCCTGTAGTTCTGATCCTTTCTGTAGTGTTGGCCTTGAGAGTTTTTGTTTCTATGAAAACAGTCTTTTATAAGATGGCCAGTTTTCCCACAGAAGGAGCAATTCCTTATATCATAGGTTCTTGCTGTTCTTGGATGCACTGTTGGCTCCAGCATGCTACCACTGTTATACTGTGCTTTTGCAGAAAAATAATTTTTCTTTTTAATTCCTTGGTACATCCTGGGAGTTTTTGTTTGATAAGCATTTGCCACAATATCAAGTCCATCATCTTTTTTCTTTTGTTGAACTCTTCCCGATTCAGTTATTAAGTGGGCTTCAATGTTTTCAACATTAAATTGTTTTTCTTCTAGTCTGTATAGAACTTGGACAATGCCATCATAATCTTGAGGCAATTTCCTTATCAACTGAAAACACACAAGTACTTCAGGTAGATCAAAACCTGCTTCTTTAATAAGTTGTTTTTTCTCTTGGACTCTTTTAATAAATATTCCAATAGTTTCTTCATCAGGATCAAATTTCAATTCATAAAATTCATCAATCAAACCAGCCAGTCTGGCTTTTGAATTTGGCTCAAAATTCTGCTTTAGTATATACCAAGCTTCTTTTCCATCAGAAGCATTAGCAATCAAGGTTTGGTATTTTCTCTCTACACCTTGGTAAATTGTAGTGAAAGCCCTATCCTTCCTCCATTTAAATTCTCTAATATCTTTGGCTGTTGCCTCAGCTGGAAGATCAGGTTCATCTTCAATGATAAAATCCCAGCTTCCTCTATCAATCAGAAGGACCTTCATATCCACCTTCCATAAATTATAGTTAAAAGCATTCAGCTTAGGAAAGGTGAAATTTGTATCAGTCATTTTCAAACTTTTAATACGGCCCCAAAAGTTTAGCCAATTCTTTTTTTTTTTCTTCTTAAGTTGCTATAGTAAACAGCTAAAAGCTTGCTAGTAGGCCCATAACCTATGTTGGGTGGAAGGATGGACAGATGGCACACACACCTCTTTCAAAGATTTTTTTTCTTTTTAATGAACCAACAAAAACATATGTACCTCTCTGAAGAAATTATATTTATTTTTACAATAAAGTTAAATTAGAGACTTTTAAGAAATTATATAAACATATTTACAAGAGAAAAACTAACCTGAGAGCATCTAGCTTCTCTGCTCAAAAAAGACAAAAAAAATACTTTCTAACTAACTAACAAGACATATGCAAATTCTCTATTATTAATTAATTTTTACACAAGAATTTACATATATATATTTACAATGTTTTTATAATTAAATTTAAAAATACAAATTATTTAAATAATTAAATTTATAAACAACATAGCATTTTATATTTAATGAAATGATGATCAGGTGTAACAGCTGTTTGGAGGGATTCTCGGTGCCTGCACGCAGCCCCTTTTCGTCCCCAAATTGGCGTGGTCAGGGTCATGTGGCTCTTCCTTGAGCCTCCCACTGTGGTGAAGGTTACATCTTCGCTCTCGGGAAGCTGGTCGTCCTGTTCCGGGAAATCAGCCCAATTGCGGTGAGAATTTGCATGTTTCCCGTCCGTCGCCGGCTCAAAATTTACATCTTTGCAATTGTTTAAATCAGAATGGCTTCAGCCAATTCTGAAACTTTTGCCGATATTTCAGCGGAGACTTTAATGTTCTGGGTGGGGTTTGTTTGGGCTTGCAGCCCATTTTATTATCTTTCAGCCAATACTCCAAAGGGGTTACCGATCTCTATCACCTACATCCTATTTGCAGAAAACGCGGAGCTCGTGCCGCCGAGAGAGAGAGATGGAAATTGATACTGAAACTATTTGATTTCAATATTCATATAAAGTTATATAAGGTTAAATACAAAATAATTGAATAAATATATATAAATAAGATTAAATAAGAATATATATATATTTAGAAGAATAAATATAAATGTATAAAATTGATAAATATGCATATATATAGAAATATATACAAGTCGTCATTGGTGGCGCCCACCGCGGGATGAACCCCGCCACAGGGTCGGCAGGTCGATGAAGTAGCTGGCGTTACCCTCCTCAAGACCAAGATGGTACTTGTAGATGGTAGCCTTCGCTACACTGGTCAACTTGATAGCCTCGGGATGGAGGCCGACGTCGAACAGCCAAGTCTGCAGATCTAGGGTATCTTCGCAGGAGACGAATACCTCCCGGAGCAGGGGTCGCACGGCTCGGCAACTCCAAAGGCGGCACAGATGGCACGCCTCGAGGCAGGTTGGTCAGGATGGGGTGGGGCGTGGAGGGCCAGCCATAGGGCGACATCTGCGTCGTGCCACGAGAAGAAGTTGCGACGCAGGTCGGCCCAGGGGATGGAGTGGGGCACTTCCACAGTGGAGGTCCACCGCGTACCAAGTTCAGCAGCAGAATGCTCACGCAGCCATGCCGAATCCAGTGCCCGTCGCTCCCTCTGGCTGGTTAGAGGAGGTAATGGGGGTCGCCGATCACTGCAGGACGATGGTCTCAGCCTCGTAATCCGCATGATAACTGGAGCTGGCGTTTTCCTGCAGGAGACGCTGGCAGAAGGCCCCCGGGTGCTGCGCGTCCACGAGCACAACCCGCGTTAAGCGCTAGGGCAGGGGCGCCATCGGAGAAGTCACCGACAGACGCCTGTAGCCAACGCTCGGGGGCCGGCAGGTCTGGCGGCCGCAGGAATTTTTTGTCACCTTGAAGACGTAGAAACCTCAGCCGGGATGTCATGTCATGGCGGGATGAAAAACCCGGTGGTCCAGCTAAAGGACACTTGAGGCGACCTAGCAGAGGCTCAGAAGTCTCCTTCTTCTCGGAAATGTCAGAAGCAGGCGGTGTCAGCCACACCCAGCTACGGACCAGCCAAGAGTAGCCGTTGGCGGCGCCGCGCAGTGAGGCCTGGACTCCCTTCAGGCAGCTGGCGCACGATGTCAAGCAGGCCGACGCCACCCTCGGAGACTGGACGAGCCAGGATGCGCCCTGGGGTGCCACGAGAATCGGCTCGTACCCCACACGAAGCGCGCCTGCAGCTGGCCAATGGTGGTGTCAGGTGGAAGGTTGCCTTGAAGGTGGTGCAGGATGAAACCCAGGACCAGGCTTTTGGCCACGCAGGCACGACCTACCAGCGACAGGTCGCGGGTGAAGAGTGACCACCTCACGATGGCTCGTTCCACCACCCCATCAGGTGGGAGGCGACGGTATTCGCGGCGGTGATGGTGCAGCCCAGGACATTCAGCGACTCGAACACCCAGGAGATTCCCAGAGGAGAATCCGTCTGGTGTTTCCAGGAACTGCACCAGAGCCCCCAGCTCTTTCTCTAGTTGACAGAGACCCCCGACGCCATGCGGTACTCTTCGAAGATCAGGGGCACGAGTTCAAGCTGAGCGTCGTCCCTGATGAGTACGATGTCATCCGCATATGCGACCACGCTGCCGCGGCCCTAGATACTCTCGAGGCGGCGCAGAGATGGCAGCCCTACCTCACCCTGTAGAGAAGTGGGAAGGCCCTGGTGTAGACATCTCCGACCCAGATGGAGACGTCTGCTTCCCCATAGAGGACAACAATCCACCCTAGGAAGGTAGATGGAATGCCTAGCTTCTCCAATAGGGCGAACAGGTAGCTCCTGTTCAAGGTGTCGAAGGCCGACTTGAGAGCCAAGGAGATGACAGACAGCGGCGTGTCATGCCTCGCAGCCCAGGCAACTTGGTCAAACACTTGCGCAATATTCCAGGAGGATGAATGTCCTGGAACGGTATAGGTCTGACACTAGGTCTGGCAGGTAACGTCGTAGACGGCTCATGAGCACGGCACTAAGGACCCTGTAGTTGGTCGTTGGTAGGCTAATTGGGCGGAATGCCTGTAGATCCGGACCACCATGTGGCTTCGGCAGCAAGATGACTTTGATGTGCCTTGAAGATGGGGCAAGACCCTGCAGAGTCGAGAAGCCTTGAAGACTTGCCAAAGAACTTTGGGGAAGAATTCTTTCAGGCTTTGACAAACTCACAGGATAAATCATCCCATCCCGAGGCACTGCCGTTTGGCAGGCAGTGGATGGCTGCCACTATCTGGTCGTGGGAGAAGTCAGCGAGAAAGAGCTGGTCCCACTCGTTGAACTCCAGGGGAGTCACTTCAGCTAGGAAGTTGGCGATAGCTTCTTCTGAAATAGAAGCCTGGGCGAAGCGACTGCTTTAGCGCTCTCGAAGGAAACGCCTAAGCTGGCCCCCGGAGATGGCGTTGCCGGTGGAAGGAGAGCGACGTCTGTCTCGGAGGGAACGCCCGAGATCCGACAAGGGTTGATAGTCGGAGTGGGCAGTGTCTTCCTCCAGTCCGCCTCAGGAAGAGGCTTGCTCTCTCGATGTATCAACCGCCGGACTCGGCGACGGTAGATGCGAGTGATTGAAACATTCTTGTAGATTATCACTTGTTAAAGATTATGATGTTTTGTATTCTATAGATTTTGTTAACAACTTATTTTTAACACAAACTTTTGGAATACTTTTCTTTTCTGCCACAACAATAGTAAAACAAATTATCTGAGTTTTTGAAAAATTTGTAAAGGTAAAAAATTCAGCAACCCCTAATCATCAAAATATTAATATAAGAACCCCTCTATGTATAAATTGCACTTTAATAGATAGAAAGGAGTGGGAAGGTCCAATTTTGACAGAGAGGTCTCTATTTGGATTGTTTACAGATTCAAGCCAAGAAGTGTTTTTCACAACAAATTGGACCATATATTTATGGTATTATTAGATGATTACTTATTATTTAAGTAAAAAATTAAAACAATCATTTACTTAAAACACTAACTTGTACTTTAATAACAAACAATTAAGCAAACAAATTCAATGGGAGTGATGGCTTTGCATGGTTTTAGAAAGTTTAGATAAATTTGGCTCATAATTTGTTGTTTTAACCCTTAACTGGACGGGTGGATTTTTCTTACGTAACTGGACGGGTAGATTCCACCCACTTATGTAACTTTATGAAATAGCGCTAAATAATAATTGAAATCAATATTTTAAAAAAATATTCAATGAATACAAATGTTAATATACAGATTTTGACTTTTAAAAATTCCAAAATAGATTTTATTTACAGTTTTCACAAATTATTAAGAAATATTTTTGCAAATGCTTAGTTGACATAAAGAACAAAGGGTTTTCATTTTTACTGCATTTTTGATGGACATTTGTAGCACCTTTTTTTGGAGTATCAGATTGTTGTGGCATCGTAGATTCCCTTGATGTACATGAACTATCATTCTTCTTGAATTGTTGTCTGTAATTCCAACGGGAGAGAATTGAGATTATGTGTGGCCAGGTGTTCATTAGGCAATGCTCCTCTAAAACAACAATAAAATTACTCCTTTCTTTTTTATCCTTTTTATCAATCAGATTACCGATTTTCTTTTTTTGGGAACATAGGATATTCTATTAGGGTGCGTTTGAAATTGTGGTGGAAACTGAGGTTTGTTCTTTCTCATCCTTTCTAAATGTAAAGCCATTTTCTTTCAACTTATCAACCAATTCTACTGAAGTGAAGCAATTGTCTGCTGTAATATTTCTATTACTCTTCCAAAGTGGTCGACTAATATCTAAAACATATAAATTTTGGGTTGGCAGGGATAGTTCTCTCTGTTGACTTGATTGATAATTCTACTTACCCAAAGAAAGAAGTGTTATTTTATAAAAGGAAGCTAAAAAATAGCAGAAGATAGTGATTCAAGTATGAGCCAGGAGCTAACACTGACACGAAAAATTCTCACCCTTCTGGACAGGCTGGGTGGAATCCGCCCCCACATGCAAATTTAACCCTCCTTCCAAAACTGATATTTATATACAGTAAAACCCCTCTATAGTGAACCCCAATGGGACAGAGCTTTTGGTTCACTATAGCCACGGTTTGGCTATTTTTTTTTACTTTTCAAAATTTTTAGACTGTATAATTAAAGGACAGCTATACACACAGGAAGAGGTTGCCTCTTAACCCTTTAAGCTCTAGGGCCCGAATGCTAACTATCACTATCAGGACCACACTAATTAAGCCTAAACTGATGATCAAGTAGTTGTTAAGTAAAAAATGTTATAAATAAATAAATATGATAGATAGAAGTGTTCTGTAAAGTGTAATATAATCCAGACTCCTCTCTCAACACAACACTCTGATTTTATTATACTGGAGTGAGTATTTAATTTTTTAATTGGGGGTTAATTATAATTAATTGAATAATCGACTTGAATTTTTCAAAATAAGGTTTTACAAATATAAAAAGGAATTTTAGATATATACAAGGCTATTTACAAAGCTAACACTTGTGTTTAAAAGCACAGACTGGATGCAAGCCTCTCTTGCACTTTGAACATATGGTTCTAGACCTCCGCTTCAGGCCTTCTTTTGTACACTCCACACATCTACTCTCTCTCTTTTCTGGAAGTTTTTCGAGTACTTCCTGGCTTGTTGAAGGCAGTACTGGAGGTTTCAAGTGATTTTTAACTAATTCATTTATTACTGAATAGTTAAAAGCCCTTCTAGAAAGCTTGGGGTTGTCTTTGGTATGCTGTTCATATAGGATGAAGGAGTTTAGGAAAGCCCTGTGGAAGATGTTGAGGATCACCTTTCTATAAAATTTTCTTCCTTTTCTTTCATCCATATATGTATACAACATTTGATCATTGAGATCTACCCCTCCCATGTAGCTATCATAGCATATTTTCATCTGTGGGTAGTCTCTTTGGTCTGACACCTTCTTTTTGCCAGAAGAAGCATCACAAAATGTTGAGAGAAACTTCACTGGAGGTTTGCTCTTCTTTTCTTTGTAAGCCAGGGCCAGTAGATTATTATTTACCATATAAAGGGATTCATCAACACCTAATTTTGCACTTTTTAAGGTTTTAGGAAGTCCTTTCCTATTAGTTCTTATAGTACCAGTCAAATAAGTATGACTGTCCAGTAAGTCCTTGGCTAGGTTGATGCTGGTGAAAAAGTTGTCAGTTATCAAATGATAACCTAGTCCAACCCCACCAGCGAGTGCAAGTAACCAAACGGGGCTCTGGCATTAGTAAGTGCAAAGTCGAACTGCTTTACACATGTGTAGACATGTGGTGCACTTACAGTAAAAGCAGTCGCTAACTACCCACCATGATTATCATGGCCTGTACCACGTGTACTAGGGATAAGCAAAAAAAAAAAAAAATGATAACCTTTTCCAAGTAAACTGGATTCCTGGAGCAGATTCATTGGAACATCATAGGAAAGGGACTTGATAATTGGAGATAATTTCCTTTTATATGGCTTCATTCTCAGACAATAGCCAGTTTTAGATTCACAAAGCATCCACAGTTTGACTCCAAATCGACCATGGTGCTTTTGGGGCATATATTGTCTAAGACGAGTTCGGTTTTTTAGGCACACCAAGCTCTCATCAACTGTAAGATTTTGAGTAGGCTTATAATAATATATAAACTTGTTGTTCACATGCTCTATGAGCTTCTCAAATCTTGCAGTTGGGTTGTAATCAGGATGAGAACTTTGAACCAGGTTGGAGTCATCAATCAGAGAAAAGCAGCTGTAGAGCAACTCAAATCTCCCTCTAGACATAACTTTACCAAACCAGGGCGTCTCTAAAAGTTCATTCTTGCTCCAATAGTCCCTGATTTGGTTCTTCTTCACATTGCCCATATTGAAGATGACTCCAATAAAGGCCATCATCTCATCCAAGGTAGTGTCCTTCCAGGCCAGCACATTTATTGGTAAAAGCCACAATTTCCTTCATCAAATTAATTGTTATGAATAACAAAAAGTATTCAATAGGCCGGATAATAGAGGGGGGAAGGTGCTGTGGGCCACAAACTTCTCCAAAAGTCAACGTTTTAGATGTGGAAAATGGAGTATAAACTCTTACCCAAGGACTTGGCTGGTTTTCATCCACTTCTTCATCAGAAAATTCATCTTCAAAAGTGTCTTCAACACTTTCTTCAAACTCAGAAGACAAAGAATAAACTTCAGTGTCCTCAGAAAATGCAGAGCATTCTGAACCGGAAGCCATTTTAAAAAAATTAAAAATAAAAAAAGGAAATCGCAAGACAAAGGAGATAAAAACACAGCTAACGTGTAGAGACAAGCCCAGAAGTGAGAAGGGAGGTGATAAAAATAGCCAGCCACCACCCCCTCCCCCACGAGGGGCCCTACAAGGAAGTAACGATAGATCGGTACCCCGGCGCTCCTGGTGACGTTATAGGGTAACGATGGATCGTTACCTCGGCGCTTAAAGGGTTAATAGTGGTCACTTTGTTTTAATTCCCTTACATTAATACTGAATAATAATAGAAATCATTAGATGATAGGTTCTTCTTATCATTAACATACATGTACCTCTATGTCTAATTTAAAAATCAAGACAAATCCTAGGCAAGTTTTATTAAATATATATTCAAAGATATAAAATGATTTTAAAGCATCATTATCACATTATATAATGCATTGTTTACTTGGAAAAATGGCTCTAACACCTTGTTGCTTCAAAACATTCTTCAAGCATTGCACCAATCAAATAAAGTTAGTGTTTTTCTTCCATTTCATTTTCCCACATATTCTTCTAGGTCTAGATTTCGTTTTTTTTTTTTTTTTTAACCTGTCATGCAAAACATTGCTAACTTTAAAATCACCATAGTTAATGGCATAAAAATAGTTTTTGTTTCATCACGGGACCATTTATTTGGATTTTTTTTTTTAGCCCCAAAACGTACGATCGCGGCAAAAGTTGAGGTTGATTTCTCTTTGAAACAATTTTTAATAGCTTTATATTTTATCTTTTATAATAGAAAAGTTATATTATCTTATTTTAATATGTTCTTAACATTTTGCCTGTGTTGTTTCACTTTGAAAAGTTCTGAAAATGGCCATTTTTATTTTTAAAAAGAAATAACGCTTTTGTTTTTAAAATGCCTTTGTTTTCTTCATTTTGGAAGCCATTTGTAATTTTATATTTCAAATTTAATGGATGCAAATATATTCTATTTAATAAAAAGTATAATGTGTTAAAATTTATACAACATACAGCAAAAATAAAGTGCAAAATTCAAAACAAACAATGCCGCTAAATGTATTGTTTTGAAATCGCGATCCGCGAGCTGAAACATGCTAAAAATTTGGTTGTTTTAATTTTTTTTTTAAATTACAATTCTAAGTTCGTTATAAGCATAGTATTTTAAATAGATTTTATTATTTTGGGACCGAAAATAGGTTCGTTATAGGGGTAGTTCGTTATTCTAAAAATCACAAAGTTCGTTATAACGATGGTATTTTCAATGGAATGGAATTGGGAATCGGCGTGGGTTCGTTATATCCAGGGTTCGTCTTAGCGGGTTTTACTGTATATATATATATAAAATGTAAATAATAAAGTTTATCAAATAATAATTTAAATCTTAAATATAATTTAAATTAAGTTGATAATTATAGAGTAAGTTAACATGGATTTATATATTGATAGAACTATATTTAAAACTTTTAATAATAGTAATATTTTATATATAAAAAGGAAATTCTATTAGATTAGAAAGCTAAATCTAAATTAATTATATAAGATAAAAGTTGATAATTTTTTTTGTGTTTAAGTTAGATGATTAAAAAGTTGTTTATATGTATTATATTTATATCTTATTTAGGAGAGAAAAATGCAATAAAAGTAATTATATGTTAGAATAATATGTTTTTATTTTAAATTGAAAAAAAAATTTTTTTGAAAAATAAAAAGAAAATTTAACAAGAAAAGAAGATTTAACAACACAAGGTAATAAGACCAAATTATTGGATTACCAAAAATTATTTGGATTTGGTCTTATTACCTTGTGTTTATAATCTACAATCCAAATTGTGCCTCATCAAGATTTAACAACGTAACGTCTTTTAGCATCGGCTTTTACCCTTCATGTAGACATACTCTAAAAATAAATAGGAATAAAGAAGAGATTTATAATGATTATATATTTATTTTTTAGTAAAAGAGAGGAAAGAGATAAAGAAAGATAGATATATAACTGATGATGGATGAAAAATGTTTGTATCGCTGTAAAATTAGAATACATGAAAGCTGGTAGCTCTCAGTAAACGAAAAATATATATTTTTCCTATATTAAGTTTATGCATGGGGGGAATCTACCCAACTCGTCCAGTTAAGGGTTAAGTTTCAAACACGACTCTAAATTTTCATATTTCATAGTAGGTTCTTACTTTACTTTTAAATATATTCATGCAAGAGAATGCTCACTCGCACGAATATGTAAATCCGAAGATAGTCAGCGCTCCAAAACCAATTTCTTCATCTCACTATAGCAATCTGGAAGACTATTCCATGCATCGAATACAAGTGCCTCAACTTGCAGCATTTATTTTAAAGCTGTCCACTTTTGTTACCTTACGTACATACATTTTTGGACCTCCAACTCTTCCAACTTGCTTTTCAACTCTAAATTTTTCGCTCCACAAAGCTTTACTTTTTAAATCGATCAATTGTGCATTTCTAGAGATTCCGTATCAATTCCAAATGGCTCAATGTGGATTTCGTTACCATTTGTGTTGAGAGGATATACTATGAATGCTAGTCTTTCTTATCTCGTGAATGCTAGAGTGGTTTTCGATTGCTCAAAACTGTCAACTAATTCATCTTTTGTTATAACTGTGCTGTAGTAATTTGTGTCAACAGTTGCACTGGTTTTATTGCAATATTGCTTTAGAAATTGAAGCAATTTACCGCTCTGAATATATTCTATGAAAATAATTGATTTTTCTTTAAAACAAACCACTTCTTCTACCAAAACATTGACTGGGTTTTTGCTGTGATATCCACCATAAAGTAAACTTTTTGCAACCATTTGTTCAGGGTGATTATTGCCTTTTTCATTTAGGAATGTATTTATTTCATTCAAGCACAAAGCAAAACGTTTCAACACGTTACCTTTGGAAAGCCATCGCACTTTATCGTGAAGAGGTCGGAATACTGAGCCTCCATTTCGTTTAAGAATTCTTTAAACTGACGATGGTAGAATGCTTTTGATAAGATGCTATTAACAATCTTGATTACCAAATTCATGACCTCAACTATTTCGGCCGGAATGTTTGGGCACAAAGCGTTTCTTGGTGTATTATGCAGAGAAACGTAAGAATTTTGTGGTTTATTTTGCTCTAAAAAATCGTTGTTGCCCCTTTATTTTTTCCTGTCTTACTTCTGGCTCCATCAGTTGCTATTGAAACAATTTTATTCAAATCGATCTTATTGTCTTCAAGGCATTCGCTAAATCTTCCCCTCTAGTTTGTCCTGAGAGTGGTAGCAATCCTAGTTCTTCTTTTGGACCTTGGGAAGACATATACCTGACAAAAGGGGTGTCACGTCATTTATGTCGTAAGACCCATCTATAGCAAGTGATAAGGCAGAAAAAAGTTGAATATCTTCCACCTCCAAATATGTTATATTTGAAGAGATATTTAGCGGATAGTCACAAATCTTTGACTTTTTTCAAGATTTCTGTTTTGTTTTTGAAATCACGAAAAAGTTCTTCAGATGCACGTATGAAGCAATCTTTGACATACCATCTGTGGATGGTTTGCCTTTTTTTTTTGCAATTTCTAGTGATACTATGAAGCTTGCCAGATTAACATTACTTGTAGATTGTGACCAGTTACTAAACATTAAACTTGATATCTGTTTATGTTTTTGGAGCTCGTCAACAGCTCATTTTCATTCTTCACTGGCGGGATATTTACTATTAAACTGAGTATGTTTTTTAGTGAAGTGTCTCTCTAAATTTGATTTCTTATTGTGTGCGAGTCTTCCGTGGCAAATGAAAAAAAGTCGGAAGGTCATCTAAGTTGCATATGAAATTGAACCACTCCGTCCAATCCAGATTGAATTCTCAATGCAGTTCTCTTCTTTTTTTTTTTGGAAGTGAAGCTGTAATAAAGAATTTTTAAAACTATTATTTAGGTATCCCAAACAGCAGATGACAAATTTTGCAATTATTTACTATGTATACCTAATTAAATACTTGAGAAGCTGGGCATAATGAAATATAATTTATCAAAAACATTTTACAACGATAATTCCCAATTGAAAATACTTGCCTAAATAAATAATTTAGACACAAACACTGTCTCACGTACTGATGACTATACATACATAGTTTTGTCGCCTCCCGTGTGCGCCGACTGGAACAGACTTGTCAGAACACGGACTGATGATGCAAGTCACAGGGGAGGGTTGTGGTGAAAAGTGAATACAAGTGGCTGAGAGATAGAATCGGTGCATAGTCCTCGTTAATTGATTCAGAGCGATTTTAATTTTTTTTTTTTTTTTTTATAAAAAAATATATATATTTGCGTATGGAACTAAAGAGCAGCAGCTTCACACCCAAAGATCTGCATGTGGCTCATGAGCCGCAGGTTGCCAACCCCTGTACTAGAGCTTCAAAAATTTACAGGCAATTCCTTCATGACCAATTCTAAACATATCAGCCTGAAATTGACCCAAGAATTATAATAACCGGATCCAAATTCCATTCTTAGCTTATTGAAAAATAATAGAAGCTTGAGAAAAAAGGCATCTGCTGATTGTGCAACTATAAGTTGTTGATGGCTTGCACCATCTGTCGGAATAAATACCAACTATTCATTGAATTATTCCAGAAATGGCCGAGTATCTATTCTTGAATAATCAAGAAAAGCTAACCATGTATGCATTTCGGGCTGTTGATCTCAGTCAGTGTGTGTGGTGCAAGCTGTACCTAAACAACCAAAAAAAAAAACTGGCCATTCAGGCATCCTGAAAAATCATGAAACTGGTAGATATGGACAGATGTGTGTGAGAAGGCCAAACAGTACAAAGTGAAACTGAACCGAGATTAGGTGAATAAAAAAAAAAAAGGCATCTCCTGATTGTGCAACTTAAAGTTGCAGATGGCTTGTGCCATTTGTAGGAATAAATATCAACAATTTGATTTTTTTTTTCTTATCCCTAGTACACATGGTACAGGCCATGATAATCATGGTGGGTAGTTAGCGACTGCTTTTACTGTAAGCGCACCACATGTCTACACATGTGAAAAGCAGTTCGACTTTGCACTTACAAATGTGCCAGAGCCCTGTTTGTTTACTTGCACTCGCTGGTGGGGTTGGACTTTTGCAAGAATTGGGGGCCATTGGAGCATATTTTTTTAAACATAAAAAAGTGTCCTATGCGGGAATCGAACCCGGGTCGTAGCGGTCGAAAACCAAATGGTTTAACCAGCCTTCCACCGACCCCCCTTTTGTTGATTGTTAATGATCCTGGAATAATTACAAATGAATGAATATTAGATATTTATTCCTACAGATTCTAACTTTCAGTTGCACAATCAGGTGATTTATCCACCTCAGTACACTTGTACTATTTTTGTTCACAATAAAAGTTTGATTATAAGGTATATGTGTGAACAGAAATATTATTAATTTTCAAATAAAAAGTACCAAGATCAAACAAGTAATATTCCAGGTAAACTTCCTGCTCTTAGTTCCAAATCCATAGGAAGATCTCCCATTTCATGAAAAGATTTTATGGAAAATTTAAAACAGAGATAATATGGAAAACCATAGAGAGTACTTTATTAATCATAAAAAAAAAAGAAGTTTATAACCACCTATATACAATTTATATTTTTTTTATCCTTTTTTAAAAATATAAATAAATTTATATATAGACAATATATGTTATAGGGCAGCAGCAGATGAGGGGAGGTTTATAAAAACAAATATATGGTGAGGAGGGAGAGAGTTGGGGAAATATTTACAAATAAATAAAAAAATATACTAAAAAAACATTGTCAAAGTTACAAGGATAAAAAAGAAACTTTTTTTGGCTGACAAGCCCTGACTCCAATCAGGGAGCGGGGAGAGAATGAATTATTTACATGATGAAATGAGCACAGCTCAAGGAGGGGCGACCTTTGCTGGGGGCTCAGCGTCAGGGGCCTCCTCCGCCTTCCTCTTGCGGATTATCCTCGCAGGGGCCTGGAAGATGGACTGGGCCACCACGGAGGCCTCTTCCTCCTCCTCGCTCTCCTCCTCATCTGACAACACCACCACAGGCTGATTGATATACAGTGTACTCCGCTTATAACAAAGTCGGTTATAGCGAAATTCCGCATATAGCGAATGAAATTGTCTGCACGAAAGAAAAGAAGGGCTTAAACCATTAAAAGAACTCTGGATATTGCGAAGTCTGATATAAAGAATTTTCGCTTATAACGAAGTGATTTGCATGTATAAATTTTTATTTTATCCGTTTATAACGAAGTTTTCTCATTTACCATTATAATTGACTAATATATTATGCATAATATATATCAAATTACAACGTGTGAATGACACAAATTTAATGATACACAACAAATAAGTTAATAATATACAATTTTAAAATATGCAAACATATTATAAGTATTTTTTTTACATTATTTAAACAAAATTTTTCGATTCTTATGCTGACGCTGACAATGACGTCGTTACAAATGCCATGTTATCCGATGTAGAAATTGTCGAGAGCATTCTTCAAGCAAAAGAAGAAGAAGAAACGGACCAAGTTGATGAAGAAGTAGACCCAATTGTCCACATTCCGCATCCAAAAGAGGTCTTGGAGAGCATTCAAACTCTGCGATTGTTTCTTCAATGTCAGGATGAGTCCAAGTCTCTTCATTGGCATCTGTCAGACTTGGACAACATCGAAAAGAGTGTTCAGCACTTGTTACTGACTTCTAAATGTCAAAAGAAAATCACAAACTACTTCTCCAAAAACACCTGATGAGGTTGTTATTGATCTTTGTGTTGCTCTTTTGAGTTGAATAGTAAATAAAATTATTGGTACAAAACATTTTTTTTTCCAACTGCGGATATAACAAACTTCGGATATAACAAAGTGATTGTCATGGATAATGCGACTTCGTTATAAGCGGAGTACACTGTATTTAATATGGATTTATTTGGGAACATTTTCTTTTTAAAACTATTTCACTGTTCTTCTCTGCAATAAGAAATGTATTATTTTACACTATAAACTTTTGAATTTAATGATAATTCACTGTTGATGCTAATGTGATGTAATTTTTTAGTCCCAGCAATGTCTGATGATAATAATAACAATTATTCATAAACAATTGGCCTTTATTCCCCTCTACTGTTACGTGGAAGTTTTCTTGAACTAAGAAACTATTTAAAAATGTATTTTAATTTGGCACTAAAATTACATTATGTACAATTGTGTCTAACCTGTTTAATTTGACAACACCCCAAGGGATCAGAGTCTTTGGTTGAATTAAGGTCAGCTAGGTGATTTCAACACAATATCCACCGCCAGTGGACATTTTTCTCTAAGAGAACCAAATATAATATTAAAATAATATCTTTAGAAAATACTGTTGTAATTACAGTAAAAGGCTTTATAGTGAACTCAAATAGGACTGACTGAACTTTTGGTTCACTATAGCCACCATTTTGCTATTTTAAAATTTTTCAGATTATATAATTAAAGGACAGCCATACACAGAGGAAAACTTCTTAATAAAATGGTCACATTGTTTTAATTCCCCAAATTGATCTATTTTCTAACTCTGCCTTTGCCGGTCCCAAGCCCGGATGAAAAAGGAGGAGGGGAAGCAGTAACAAGCTAGGTAAAAAACCTGGGTTCAGCTGGCCCGACTGATAGTACCCTGTAAGGGCTCCTAATCCAGGAATACAGTATGAGCAGCATTTGTACTCCATGTTAGAAGCAGCTGCACATGGCGTCTGTTCCTCATGTCAGAGGCGGCCATTTCTTTTGAAGCTGAGTCGGCCTGCCACTGAGTAGTGCTCCCAGTCTTAATGACAAAGGCAGATGCATTCTACTTCACCCAGTCATGATGGTTGTCAAACAGACACCATCAAGGGTCACAACTTGATACCCTAATATGATTGAGTGTAGATAAGAAAGAAGAAGAAGAGACCTATTTTCTTACATTAATGCTGAATAATAAGAGAAATCATTAGATGATAGGTTCTTCTTATCATTAGCATATATGTACCTCTATGTCTAATTTAAAAAAACAAGACAAATCCTAGGCAAAGCTTTATTAATTATATATTAAAAGATAATATAATCTTATACAAACGAGATATAATAAAAGTAGTTACAATCTCTGGTACAGTAGAACCTCCCTTTAGTGGACACCACAACGAACAGTTTTTGCCGCCAAAATTGTCCTCCCATTGGAAATACGCTCACCTCCAAACAAAGGGCACTTTTCAACGCATTATTTATTGATTTTTCATATAAAAGTCCTTCTAGCTACCGGCCAAATAAAAATTGCCATAAATAAAAATTAAAATCCTGTATAAAATAAATATATACTTTGTGTTATTATAACCATTGCCTTTGTTTGCTCTTGTTCTCTTAAGAGAGCTTTGAATTTTTGATATAAAATAGCTAAATTTATATCTATATACAGTATAACCTCGTTAATTCGACATAAGCAAATTCGACCATATTCTGATGTCCCGACCTCCGGCCTATCAAATAATAAACCGTAATTCAACAATATCAATAATACGACAGTTCCGATAGTTAGACCATTTTAAAATTCTAATTTCGACAGTTGAATGTTTTTTTACATACAACTTTACAGCTAAACGGTAATACGCCGGCAGCAAGCGGCGACGACGGCGGGCGCCGATAGGATCGTGCATGCACACTTTTGATTTCTGTTAGTTTTAGTTTCACTTTGCAGTGCCATTGCGCAATGTCGCGAGTGTTATTGTTTTTTTTTGCGCGGGAATTTAGGAATCGCGCGCTAATTAATAATATTATTTTCTTTTTAGATTTCAGCATTGAAATATTTAAGTTATTTTAAAATTTACAAATAATTTCCTTTCAAATAAATAAATTTTCATAAAATGTAGCCACAATGATTATGATAACATTTTATTTCAATATTCCATTTCTGTGTTATTATAAAAGATTTAAACACAAAATCAATAACACCTGCAGGAGCAGTGGATGCCTTTAATACAATAAAAACACTTTGTTATTTAAAACACACTCCAGAGAAAGAAAGACATGCATGTTTTTTTTAAATAGACCATCTGGAATACATGCTGAATAAGATTTCAGTGCAAAAACAGACATCTATAAAGGAATTTTTAAAAAGATCTTCATGATTATTTTTGAATTTTCTTTTTATTTTCCATATTTATTTCCTTTCAACTGCTATATTCTTCAATTAGAGTAAAATATTATTTGTAATTATTTTCTGTTTCAAAAATATGTAGTATTGCCATTTTGTCCCTGATACAACATGGTTTCAATTAATATCATAATTTATATTACGAAGCAATTTTTAAAAAATACTATTTTAGTGATTTAGATGATTAGCTAATCATCTAACCTTAATTCAACACTTCCTTTAATTCAACCGAAAGCTCTGATGTATTTTAAAAATTGCATTTCAAAAAAATGTCTGCTGATCAAACACGAAAATACCTGATCTTAATGATCGATTCAATGTAATTCCAATGTCTAAAAAAGGGAAGAATGTTCCGAGAGATTGCAATTGAAATGTCAGTTGGTAAGATGCAAATTTCTAACATTTTAAAAGACAAGAAAAATATCAAAGCAAAACAATATGGAATTCATATAGGAAGCTTTGAAGCCTACGAGAAACTACATGAGGCTGAACAAATGTTGGAGGACTCTTTTTATAAAAGTTTACAACAGACCACTATTTTAGATTATTTTTAAAAATAAAGTTTATTTAAAATTAAATTCAACTAAATCACTCATTTTTTTTTTAAAAACAAGGACATATGTTTTAATGCTTATGAAGGCATTTTCTAGATATTGAAAAAAAAATTTTTTTTTTTTCATTTGGAACATATAAAAAAAATAGCAACTCTCCGGTAAGAGGACACCTTGGCTCTGCAACTAGGTGTCCTTTAATGGGAGGTTCTACTGTAAAATCTTTTTTTTTTTAGAATGCCTTTCTTTACTTTTTTTCTCCTTTCATTTTTGCAGCTGATTGCATTTTTCCTAATTAAAATTTGACAAATGCAAAAATATGCTATTTAATAAAAGTATAATATGTGTAAAAAATGTATACAACAGGCAGCAAATATAAAACGTAAATATAAACACAGCTAAATTTATTTCTTTTTGAAAATATATTAATTACAATTTAAAGTTCATTATAGGGGTAGTTTGTTATTTTAGTAGTTTGTTATTTTAAAAATCGCAAAGTTCATTATAACAATGGTATTTTCAATGGAATGGAATTGGGGATCACCTTAGGTTTATTATATGGGAAGGTTTGTTGTATCTTGGGTTTGTATTAGTGTGTGTGGTTTTACTTTATATATTTAAAATTTAATTAATTAAAATAAATTATATTTGAACATAAATCACCTATTATTTCAAGTAAGAATCAACAAAATGTTCTGAAAAGGCAAAGTGGTTATTTTTATTTGTTCAAAAATCACTCAGGATTTGTATCATAAAAATTTTACAATTTTTTTTTTTTTGTTTAATAATTTTGAATTTGATATTTTTACCTGAATTATCATATATTTACTTCCAAAAAATAATCTCTAATGAGAGACAAAAAAACAACCAATTTTTAATGGGAGGGAACTCCTATAATAGAAGATTTACTATGTTTTTACACAAGGGTGTGTGGAGTTATCTGATGGGCAGCACATTCTACTGTGTCTTTTAATTTATTATTTTGTTTATTTATGATTATAATCAATTTAACATTTTATGTGTATTATATTCATCATACTCCTAATCTCAATGCTTTAAGGCTTTTTATGATCAGTAAATAATGGCATCTGCATACCTACTTTGCAATTTGCCACATTGACCTTAACATAGTAATAATCTCTCCAAGGTCAACAAGAAAATATAAAATAATGTAATTCTTATAAAAGTCTAAGTCCGGCCCAGCAATTTGACAGAATATTTGTTTTCCTGCCCTTTACCAAGTTACTCATGCTTGAGTTTTACAGACCCTAGAGATCCACCTCTGGCTCCAAAAATAATTGGTAACAAAATTTATCTAAATTCGAAAAATCACGTGTGAATGCCCTTGCAAACCTCAGAACAATTTTTAACGCCTTGCCAAATGTTTATTTTTATTTACTTCTGACGAAGACAAAAGATTTTTGTCGAAACGTTGAGAAAATAAAAAACTCCAACTGGCCGAAGTGTCTATTTTTTATATAAAATGTATCTAATTGAAAGACACAGATATATAAAAGTTGAAATATATTGATAAGATTAATTGAGATATTGTGAATTCTAAAAGGATATGACACAGAGAGAGAAGAAATGCTCTGCTACAAATTTTGTAAACTAGTAAAATATTTTCACATGGGTGACTAACAAGGATGGGATTTGATTGCTAGACCCAGTGACAAGTTTCTAGAAGCCATCAAACCCTGGTTGATCCAATCTGCTACTTATGGCAAAGCCCGGCAATTGTGCCTTACACCTCCATCGCCTTACCCAAAAATCCAGATATATTTGAAAATATAAAACAAAAACTCACAAATTAAAACTACAATGAAACCTATTTATAACAGCAACTGGATTATAATATCATAATTCTAAAGCCCCAAATTTTTAACTGCAGTAATAACAACATGAAACTCAGTCCCTAGTGATGTTATAATGAGGTTCAACTACACTACCATTTTACAATTTGAATTAAGAGATGTCCTACAGCGTATATCCAGACTGGAATACAAGGATTGGAAAAATGTACAGAAACACACACACAATTGTAAACTATAATTCAAAAAGTTACCGGAACTTTTGATGATTTCTTCATTTGATTCCTCAATCTTATCATCATCTTCTTTGTCTTCCTCTTCTTCTTCTTCCTCCTCTTCCTCATCATCTTCCTCCTCCTCGGGCTTGTTTTCCTCCTCGTTGGCTGTCTTGGTGCTGGTGTTGAGCTCCAACTGCTTCATGGCAAACTCATCCACCACCTGGAACCACACACTTCCTCAATGCTGGATAGTATTGTGTTTGGGGAGGTCTCCTCTTACTGGAGAGTTACTATTTAGCAAAAATAACCATTTTGGGCAATCAAAATGTGTCCTGCCAGGGAAGTTCTATTGTATCTCTACAATAAAGATGAAATGTTTTTACCAAACACGGGTGCAAAAAGATACCTTTGTTTGAGATTAAATAGGGTATTTTTACTCAACCATGATGATGCCTCACAAAATTACCAATGTAAAGCAAAAAAACAGCTCTGTAACCTCGACCATGAGCAGGAAAGGCCAAACTTCTTTTCCCTGAAATTGACTTCTAATAATGAGCAATAAGCTCCTTTCCTTATTGATGATGACCCAAAATTTCCATCTTCAACATGTGGTGGTGGGATAAGCAGCACCACATACAGCAATGGCTACAGGGGAGCGAAGAAATTTAAGTAAGATTTGTGGAGGATATGGCTAGTGACAAACAAGACAGAGTGACCTGGTACACCATTCAGCAGGCAAGATAATTGATGACATTCTGTTATCAGCAACAATGGAGGAGAGAGTGATGTTGGAAACATATCCCTCCTAGAACAGCAACTGCAAGGAAGAGGGACCAAAACTGAGGACAATGAAAAGGCCCCAATCAATGAGAACATGAAGGTTCCTGACATACTAGTTGTTCCCTGACATACCCAGGGAAAGTTATTCACCTCTACAGCTGACTTACTAACAACTACACAGCCTGGAGCAGAGCAAGCTAAGAGCAAGTTCCTTCAGCAGGAATTTTCTTCAAGACAGATAAATACCCACACCATTCTAGAAGTAAAAATATATTTTTTTAAAAAAGCTTTTAATTAAATGCACTAAAAAGGAAAATATAAAGCAATTAGCAATTAGATGTATCTGAGTGAAAATAAATGCAGCGGAGGACCTAATGTGATTTAATATGTAGCAACTGATTAGTGATTTTAATGTGTTTGCTATATTTTACATCTTCTCTAAATATGATCGTTCCCCGACACTTTATTTTCACTCAGATACATCTAATTGCTCAATGGTAGAAGATAAAATATTTTATTTTTCCTTTTTAGTGCATTTAAATAAAAGCTTTTTTTTTTAAATATATTTTTATTTATTAATTATTTAGTTAAATTTTAGTCATTTGGAAATTTGTCATTTCCGACCATCCGGACAACGCAGAAGTCTGAAAATTTGTCAACATGCATTGTCAACTGGTTCTGAAAAAGTGTATCAAATTTCAAATTCCTACGTGCTCTAGAAGTATATTAAAAATCGATTGCAGGATTTGTGGGCAGACAGACGGGAAGCAAGTTGAATAAAGGCTTTTAAAAAAAGCAAAAGAAGAGGCCCACAACAAGCACTATAAGACAACCACACAAAACAAAGTGCTGAAAAGAAGATCGTGGTAGCTAAATAAAGCTACCAAACTGGCAGAGAGGGTCAGAATATTCATGCTGCTCAACAGGGCATCAAAATGCTACATATATCAACTACATAGGGATTAATTATCCCGGGTGAAGGCCACATGGAGAGAAAATTTCTTCTGCATCCCTCAGAGTAATAAAAAAAGGTGTAGCTTTTTTTTTAAATTATCCCTAGTACACGTGGTACAGGCCATGATAATCATGGTGGGTAGTTAACGACGGCTTTTACTGTAAGTGCACCACATGTATACACATGTGAAAAGCAGTTCGACTTTGCACTTACAAATGTGCCAGAGCCCCGTTTGGTTACTTGCACTCGTTGGTGGGGTTGGACTTTTGCAAGAATCGGGGGCCATTGAAGCATTTTTTTTTTAAACAGAAAAAAGTGTCCAATTCAGGAATCGAACCCGGGTCGTAGTGGTCGAAAACCTACTCCACCAACTAATAGTTGATATTTATTCCCATAGATGACGCAAGCAACTTTCAGTTACACAATAAGGAGATGTTTTTTCTTTCTTATTTATGCACCTTATCCCAGTACAATATCACATTTATACTACTTTTTCAAATTAGAAAAGTTCCAGAAAGAGGGTTAAACTATATAGTCCATCCAACAGTACTAGGAAAACAGGATTCTTCTACCAACACTACTTATTTAAGAGCCAGCATATTATAAATACCACTTGTGAACAAAACATGTTAGGAATGAAAGAGAATGTGGTAAATATTTATCTAAACAAGATAGCAACAAGCAAAATCAACCACATGTGAATTGCAAAAATTTGACATCAACCCACAATTACTGGATAATGATAAAGATGCTAAAAGTGTTGTACATACATTAGGATTAATTACCTAAATAATAGAAGTGGAGGGGGTGTAAAACCGCACCATACAAAGCATATTGACAAAGAATGTGAAATCATTTAAGATAATGTAATGTAAATGTACAGGAAATCACAAACTATCTAGTTATTTGGTTATATAGATGGGCCACATAGGTTTTCGTTGACAATAAAAAAAGTTAACAATGTAATAAAGTTTTCATACCTACTACTCAACAGCTTAGATCATTTGGCTTGAATGAAATACATCTTCCACATAATTCATCAATGGATATTGGCCAGTTGGACTAGAGAGCAAATCAATTATGGCATTTACCTGAAACCTGTTATATAAGAAGTCTGTCAAGGTTGAAGTTACTAAGTTTCCAATATTTAAAAATATATAAACAAGATCTGTTCATTCCTCAGCTTTTGTAGATATTACGCCATCTCACCAAAAACCTTGAAATATAATAAAACATCTGACATGTTCTCAACTGAAATTTGTAACTAGACCTGTGAAAGTAGAAACATTTGAAAAGGTTAAAATATGACATGGATCCACAAAGGATAAAAAGCAAAGTGCTAACTGTGTATAGAAGACTCATATTGTAGGATCTTCAAATTGAACCATATTTTATGTCTTTAAATTATTAACCTTAAAAAGAGAGACATTAATTAGTAAAGAGCTTTGTTCTTCTCTATCTAGGCCCTCACTAAAGTTTAAGGAACCCAGCAACACGGACTGACCTTCTGTACTTTCAACTGGCCGGCTTTGGAGCTCTCCTCCAGCTTGGAGTTGAGCTCAGGGTCCTCATCAGCTGGGTCCTTGGGCTCACTGGTCTCAAGAGTGGCATAACATAGGAGGGATTCCCGCAGGTCTCTCTGCCTCCGGTCCTTGAGGCGATTGCCCACACACGTAAAGAGCTTACGTGCTGCACATATTCAGTTGGCACAGGGTACAAGTAAGGCGAAACCTACACTTTCTCATATAAAAGTAGGTAAAACACACATATATTAATTCTAGAATAATCTATATACAGTTGAATCTCATTAGAACAACTTCCTTTATAACACTAACTTGGTTAAAACATCATCATTCTAAAGTTACAATTATTTTAACAGTGGTTATAACGTAAAATCTTGTTCTTAAATGATTATAAGGTTTGACTAGTGGGTTGGTGCAAAAATATTTATCAACTTCGTATATAAAATGTATTTATATTTATAAAATGTGTTGAGAGGCATATAATATACTAAATTCATATATTATATGTAACATTGGATATTTAGAATATTCGAAAGTGAAATTTTGCTTAATTAGTTCAAACATGTAAGACACAAATAACACTATAAAATATATATATTTTTTAATAAATAAAAAAATACATTAAAAAAAAAGCTTTTATTTAAATGCAATAAAAAAGGAAAAATAAAATACTTATCTATTACCATTGAGCAATTAGATTTATATGAGTGAAAATAAAGCAGCAGGGGGTGATCATCATGAATTTCGAGCTAGATGTATGAAGCAAATTATTAGTATTTTTTATGTGTTCACTAAATTTTTTATCTCTTCCCTCAATATGATCGCCCCTACCGCTTTTATTTTCACTCAAATAAATCTAATTGTTCTATGGTGGAAGATAAAATATTTTATTTTTTTCCTTTTAAGTGCATTTGAATTGAAGCTTTTTTTTTAAATGTATTTTTTTTTTTTATTTGTTAATTATATTTTCAGTTTTTAGTCATAAATTTACGAAACTGAATATTCGTATTTCTAACTCGTTTGGGTTCTTGCAACTCCCAACCATTTTCTGACTTGATATCGTGTAACACATAAGATTTCAAAATATATATAGAAATTCCAGGCTACCCCGACCCTCCAGAGGTTTGAAAATTTGTACACTTGCATTGTTAATTGAATTGAACAAGTGTTCAAAATTTCAAACTTCTATGTGACCTATATCAAAATTAATTTAGAAAATTTGAAAGATAATTTGGAAATTTGTCCATCCCAGCCACCCTGACAACCCAGAAGTCTGAAAATGTGTCAACTTGCATTGTCATCGGGTTCCTGTTGTTATTTCAGATTCCTACGTGCTCTAGAAGTATATTAAAAATTGATTACAAGATTTGTGGACAAACAGACAGACATGGAAGCAAGTTAAATAAAAGCTTTTAATTAATAAATGTCATCAGTGAATGGGGTTATTACAAGGTTGGGTAAAGTTTTTGAGTCGAATTAAAAAATAAAAATGATAATTTTTTGGCTAAAATAATAATCTATATATATATATAAAGTTGAATGTCTGTATGTTTGTACTCTATAGATTCAAAAATCATACATCCAATCGCCGTGAAATTTTTTTACATATGTTATATTCAAATGACATTTATGTAGGGATAATTTTATTGTTAATTTTCATTTTGATGTATTGTATACATTTGATCATTAATAAATTATTATTTAGGTATTAAAGCTGCCTTTTTGTTCAAAGACAGCAACGTTTGAACGGGTACAGCTAGGTGGGGCAGATAATCAAACATAAAGTTATCTTGCCAAGTATAGATTCAGTAGGGATTGGATTTTTCTAGAATTGTTTTAACAAATGTTTGTTAGACAAACCTTTACTCGGGTAAAAACCAGGTGAAGCCGGGTACATTGGCTAGTTATTTGATAAAAGATAATATTAAAACTTACTCTTCAAAAAAATGTAAAAACTCTCAACAATTTTTGGCAACCAATTGCTAGCAATAAGATCTAATTGAAGAATCTCATCAAATTTTGTGTCTACAAAGAAAGTAATCCATTGATCAAAACCGACAGAGGGAGGGAGCAGAATCTGGACTATAAATCTTCAAATTTCTGCTGAGTGATTTTAGCATGGTGGGCCTTCAATGTCTTGATAAAATGTAGACTTTGACTAGCTGTTGACAGTGAAGTTCAGCATTAATGAACTTACCATTTGGAACACGTTTGAAATGCACCTTACGATATCCATTGTTTTTACACTTGTGACCAACTAAGAAGTATCACTGATGCCTCATAAGCTTCCTAAACTTATTGTTCTTTAGATTTCAAGCAACTCCCAAAAAATCTCTTGCAGGCTTACGCATTAACAAGCATACTCTTTAAGATCACAGAACGTATGATCCATAGAAGACTCATGAATTGGCTTATAGGAAACAATAAATTGAACTATTAATAAACTGCCTATAAAGCAAACCACAGTGTGGAGGACCAGCTTTTTTACTTCGTGTAAACAGAATTAGATAGAATTCAGGAGAAACCAAGCAACAAAACTACACAAAACTACTAGACTTAACGTCAGCATTCAACAGAGTTTGGAAACAGAAGCTAGTCAGTATGGCACATGACTTAGGATTAAGAGGAAAACTTCTGATCTGGATAGTTGACTTCTTGAGGGATAGGGAATTCTGGGTACGATATAACAAATTCAAAAATAACCAGAAAGTGGAGTGGGATCCGTATTAAGCCGTCTGCTCTACACTACCAATATCCACAAACATCTTACTTCTGATACAGCCATCTATGACATCATCATATGGAATACAAGCACACAAGAGAATCCAATCTTAATTCCGCTTTAAAGGGTATAGAATGTTGGGCCAACAAGTAGCTACTCAACCCTAACAAAACAAAAGTTAGCACCTTCACTACAGACAGGAAAAACAGAAGCAAAACCCAAATTACTATGAACAGCTGGAAATGACATCAATTTTGCCTCCAAATACCACTATATCGTTATATCTCATCGAACCTTGCACAAAGAAAGACCCACCCAACAACCTAAAAGAACAATAAACCTACTGAAAAAAGAAGATCACGCCATAGCCTACACGGATGGCTCCTCTGACAAAACTTTAAATAATGGAGGTATAGTACTATTACCAGACAATACCGAAATAACCAGAAATATCAGAACAGGAAAAATATCTTCAAACTATACTGCTGAATCATTTTGGCCATCAAAGAAAGTCTGAACCTCTATATTTCCTTAGAAGAAAATAAAACCCGAGAAGGGAAAAATAGACCTAACCCACCAAATACATGAAATCCTAAGCTGACTTGACACAATCGGCAAAAGATGTACCATGCAATGGATACCAGCCCATGTTGGAATAGAGGGCAATGAACAGGCTGATGGCCTAGCGAAGGAAGGATGAAAACAGGCACTGGAAACCAGTTCAATGACATTGAAAGATGCAAACACAAGAGCAAACGCAAAACTCATTACAAAAACCAAAATACCCCAGCCGATATGTAATTTCAACATTAACAGAGAATTAAGAACAACAATTTCAAGAATCAGAACAGGACATTTTAAAGGAATGAAGATAAACCCAGACATGACTAGATCCTACAGGAACAGCAGCAACTGTCACAACACCCAACTTACTCCGGACCATATATACCCGGCAACCACCCTTGCAGCCCTCTATACATACGGACAAGGCACCTCAGTTGGTCGGTATTGTGATCAGATCTGATCCATGGACAAGACACCACCACCACTACACGGAATGTTGGGGACAAAATCAAACTTTGAAAGTTCCATAAATGGAGACTATTTACACTTCATTCTTGCAAAAGATCCTTCAAATAAACAGTAAAACATCCCAAAACAAACAGATATTTGTGAAAGTTCCTTCAAATAAACAGTAAAACCTCCCAAAACAAACAGATATTTGTGTGAAAGTTCCTTCAAGTCACATTATTTAAAAGAAACCAATGGTGATTTTTGACTCACCCATTTCAAGGCATGTGATATCATTGTAGTTGGGAATGGTAGATGAGGCATGGGTTTCTTTGATGATGTTCACAATGTCCTGGAAGTCAGGGAATATCCGTTCCTGCTTCTGGTTGACAAAGGCTTCTATGTTCCGGGTAAGTTCTTTCAGTTCTGGATAGGGGGAGTCTGTGCACACTCACAATAGATGGAAACAAACTGAGAAAGTATGGGGGGCAGTTACCTTAAATCTCACATCCCACATTTATGAAAATGTGGAAGTTACCTGGACTTTTGGGAGAGGCCCCTGCTTATCATCAAACAGCTCGAGGAACAAGGACTCATGGAATTTGTATACTCTGAATGAGGGGACAAGAAACAACAACACTAGCATAAGACAGGATAATGACATAAGTATTGGATTCTCCACTGCCATTTGTGATCTTACATGTCCCACTTGCTTTTCATTTGAATTTAGTGTCAATTCTATAAGTAGGTAATATTTTTAAAAAGCCTAGAGTGAAAATTGTGAACACACTAAATTGAGAATGAAAGAGAGTGCAATGAAATATAATTATAAATAACAATTTTTTCTTGGATGTGGTCCTGTTAGCTTCTGCTAATTACCATCTATAATAAAACTACTCTTTGAGAACCAATAGCATCAGTTAGCACAACATCTGGAGGACACCAGCGTCTTCTGACATTCTAATATATCAATTCTGACAGCTAAGCTGCTGACTTCCTTCTTGTAAATGACTAATTTCCTTCTTTCATTAATTTTCTGATGAATTCTACAAGTCTCCCTACAATGCCCCATTTTATAATTTTGGTAGAAAAATGCAATTTTATTTTTTCTTAAAGCCTTATTTTATAGACTCCATCAAATTGTGATCTGTAGACAGCATTGCCACTGTTATTTTATCAATTTATCCTACCTTAAATAAATTGGTGTCCTTTGTTTTTCCTATTTTTTTTCTATGTGACAATATATTCTCCTAATTTATCCTCTACTCACACACAGTGTGTCAAGCCTTCTTCAGATTACAAGATATCATTTTAATGCCAAAATGTCATTGGTCCTCCAGAAGGAATAGTGGTTAGAAACAAAGTCAGTTAAGCAGCGATTCATCAGAGAGCAGAGTCAAAATCACTGAACAGGTTGTTTCATGTCCAAGTATTGGATATGCAACAACAGGTTTAAAGATGCTCTAGGCACCTGGTCAACCTTTGGTAGTCATCTAATTGACCTCGGGTTCTACTGCTCTCCCCTGTTTGTTAGGGTCTTTGTTGTCTTATGGATCTCAAATAATGTTAAAAAAAAAAAGGATCATTTTATTCTCCTGGGAGAGTAAAGAAGGAGGAGATAGTCGACTCACCAGAAAAAACATATTTCTTCTGTGACGCCATGCCCACTGAGGATGATTGTTTGTGGAGCTTGCAGAGCTTCTTCCAAACCTTCATAAACCTCTTCTTGTAGCGGTCCTCCAGAATGTAGGCGGACTCCTCTTCTTCGTCATCTAGGCTCAGCTCTCGCAGCTCCAGTTTCTTGATGTTACGGTCCAGTTTCTGGGACATTCACTAGGCTACCACAGAGTATCAACATTAAGTATTGTATACCATGTTGTGCTTTATTCATTGGAATATCACAGTTGTGTTAGTGGCCCTCACTAGTGGATTACACATGCAAGAAGTGGGCTGAGGTAACTATTTATTTTTAAAGTTGTAAATTCAGAGAACTCTGGTTGTTGCAAGTTATAACTTAAGGGAGATTAGATTAACTAATCTAGAAAGGAGTTTAGAAAATGGCTAAAAGAAACAGGTGCCAATTTAAAGTTACCAACGCAGCTGTATCCACTCACCTCCAATAATTTCTCTAGCTTCTTGATCTGGGCCTCCTGTTTGACATCCACCAAAATATCTTCTGTGGGCTCAGAGGGAAAGGGAGGTTTGGAGGGAACCTGGGCAGTAAATTTGTCCAGGTACTTGTACACCTCAATGAGGTGGTTGTACAGGTGTTCAGGGTCTGTTATCAGCTTGGCTCGACACAGGTCCAGGAACTCTCCAAATTCCTGGGAATGTTTGCTGATGACGTGACGACACTTCATGTAGCACTTGTGAAGGCCTTGGAGGATCTTCACACCTTTGGGATCCCCACCAATCATGGAGCGGCACAAGTGCAAGAACTGAACACATTAATTGCTACAGCTGGGTGTACAACTTCCACTCACATAGTGGCCTGATATCCATTGCATTGGTATTAGCTAGGATAAAAGGCTTGGTGGTTGATCTAATTGGGTTTAAGATTAATATAAACACTATGGGGGTCATTGCCTCACGTTAACATTGTGCATTTCTACAACTGGAGAGATATATGATATTAGAGATTTGAAATCTATTTAGAAAGGTAGATATATGGTAGACATACAAAATGATAGAAATAAAATGGCTGCAGACTGCCCAATATATATATATATATATTAAAGGTGGAACCTCTACCTTTTTAAAAATGCATTAAAATAATTAATTTTGATAAGGCAGAACAATTTGGATTATAGATTATGAAGACAAGGTAATAAGACCAAACCAAATAAATAAATAGTGTGTGACATTTCAGTAACAGCGTTGTTACCAAAACGTCACACATTTATTATTTTTTATTTTGTCTTATTTCCTTGTGTTTATAATTAATTTTTGTTGATCACCTCAGTACAAAATGTCAGGGTGATGATAAAGGCATATTCCAACTGATCATCAAATCTTTACAAACTTCCCTCACATCTTGTTGGACATGTTTAATGTTGGGGTTGATTCAACCTTTTCTCTAAAAAACTAGTTTGATATAAACACAAGGTAATAAGACCAAATCCAAATAAATAAATAGTGTGTGACGTTTCGGTAACAACGCTGTTACCGAAACGTCACACACTATTTATTTATTTGGACTTATTACCTTGTGTTTATAATCTATAATCCAAATTGTGCCTTATCAATATCAACTTTTTTACTGATGATTTTCAAGTTTAACAAAAAAAACCCTGGTTCATAGTCATGTGTAAGCTAGCCATGTTGTTGAATAAGATTTTATAGGAGAACATAGATAAATAATTAATTACTAAGTTTAAATAGTAGCACCAAGTAGCTAAAAATTTCAACAGACCTAGTAATAAAAGTTAAAACATGCAGCATTTACAAGTGGTGTCTAAACTATGGCCTTCAACAAGAACGTTTTGAAATTGTGAGAAGTTAAAGGATCTTTAGAGGAAAGTTTGAAAAAAAAAATCCTTTTAAAACTAGCCTATCTATTCACACAAAGCAAGAGAAAGAAAAAATATTGTATAGCAGATTTTCAAAAATCGCCCTGAAAACCATTAATCCAGCTGATATCAATATATAATTTATTTTTTTTTGAGACCCAAAAGGTTTCAGGTGAAAGAAGACAAGAAGTTCACATACAAAACCAAAAATGTAAAGAGAATCATGATGGGCTCTATATATTCTAAAAGTTATTAAGCCCCAGTTTCAAATCTGCTCTTGCCTGAGATCCACATTCCCACCTCATTGATGTAGTTGATCTTATCCTCCTCATCATCCCGCGGTGGCAAGGTGACATCTGGCTTGTCCACTTCAAGGATGGGGGAAGCTGTGGAGGTGGATGGAAGCTCTTCCTACAACATCCAATCACCTTCTAGAGGAGGGCCACCTGGAATTTAAATTAGAAAATATCATCTTTTCAAATGAGTAGTTCTTTAGAACAGCCAACCTCCATACTCATAATTTCTATTAGAGATCTATTGACGATGCTTATCCTCTGCGACCATCTCTCGGGGATAACAAAGTCTCAGACACTCCGTCCACCCTTGGAGGTCGTCTAGATTTAGTTCGCCCAGACCACAGTCAATAACCATATCATGGCTGCAGTTTTCCAAAACGACAAATTCAAAGTTTTCAAGATGTCCATTCAAGTTCAACTTCAATATGCAGCATCCTTTGGTTTTAACCATTTTATCGTCAGCAACTTTCAATACAATATCAGTTTCGGAAAACAGTCTTTTTTATTTCTACTCTGAACCGCTCAGAGTGGGAGGTCCGGAATCTACAAGAGCCTGTATCATGGCGCCTTCAATTTCAACCTCAATGTAGTTGTTCATCATTTTCACAACTGTTGGCAGGGTAGGTTGTGCAGCAGCCTTACCTCCATTCGAGGGCCCGGCTTTTAGTTTTCCGATTGAGAACTTTGAAGAGACTGGTTGGCTTGTCTACTAGCGCTGTGACCAAGGGAACTTCCTTGTCTAGGGAAAGGTGAGGGGCTGCGATAACATCTGGTGTTGTCCCTTTGAGTAGCATCTTTGAATCATTGTTGTGTCCGGAGTTCGTCATTGACTTGGCCCGATCTTGGTATATTTCATTTCTTCTCTCATCAAACAACTTCCTCCTGTCGAGGCAATAGCGGACGTGGCTGGGTCGTCCACAGTAGAAGCACACGGGCGTGCCATCTGGGGTACTCCACTCATTAGTGTCCCGTACTCCGTCTCTCAAGCATCTTGCCGCTTCCGTTGGGAAGGTATTTATTCCCGAAGGGGAGAAAGGACTTTGTCAACTTCCTCCTTCACAATTTCGTCAAGGGAGGAGATTCTTGGTTATTCACATTGTGGTGCTGCTGTACTACGATCTGTCTTATCAGAGACTGTCACATTCCCCAGGTCAATGAGCAAGGTGACACTGGGCAAGAGCTCAAATTTTGAGGCTGCTACTCACTGTCCTAGGAGCATCTCAACATGGCGACACTGATCCATCGTCGCTATGTTCCTCGGCAGAAGATAACAGTAAACTTCCTCTGCAACTCCCTTCATCAGATGAGATAGTATCTATTCTTCCCGCATCTGGGCATATACTTCCCTGCAGAGGTGCACATCTTGTATGGAAAACTCAGTACTCTCACCTCTTGGCTATGCAGAGTTTTGAGTTTTTTCTCAGCTTTCATTCTCAAACTTTCTTTTTTTCCAAATCGCTTTCTAATAGGGATGTGAACTCTTCCCAAGTACAGTAGAACCTCCCTTTAGCGGACACCTCTCCACAAAGGACAGTTTTCATTTGAAAAATTATCATTTTTACAATTTAGCAATTCTCCAGTAAGAGGACACCTCTCCCAAAAGGACACTTTGGCTCTGCAATTAGGTGTCCTTTCAGGGAGGCCAAGTTCTTCCTTCATTCCTGTATTTCAACAGTGCTGTTAACAGTAGAAAAAAATACAAGATAGATACCCACTTCTTCCCTAGCCTGCCATATTGAACATCAGTTGGCAGCTTTCATCCAGAACTGAGATGGATATCTTCATACATTTAAAACAGCACCTTTCATCATTCAATAGAGGGCTGGAATGTACTATTGTCAGCCACAACCCAGGCCAACTTTTTCTGCTTTAACGGCCCTTAATTTTTGCAAAATGTCCAACCTCGAAAGTAAATTCAAGAAACCAAATAGGGTTCAGACATCTTGTAAAGTGAAATTGCTTTCTCTATGTGTAGATATAGGGTGCACTTATAGTGGAACTTCCCACAAAGTTTATCATGGCCTGCACCATGTGTACTTGGAATTGTAAGTGATGTGTTTTATTCTCAATATTTTAAAAGATTCTTTTACTTTTAAAGTTATATTTTATCATAAAATCAAAAAACTTGCGCATAAAATCAAATTCAAAAGACAAAAACCTCTCGCAATCAGTATCTTTTATTATTACAAATAACGGACGCTAGCTTTCGAACAATTAGTTCTTCAACGGGCGTTTTTACAAAACGAAATCAGATTCTTATCCATAGAATAAGAATCTGATTTTGTTTTGTAAAAACGCCCGTTGAAGAACTAATTGTTCGAAAGCTAGCGTCCGTTATTTGTAATAATAAAAGATACTGATTGCGAGAGGTTTTTGTCTTTTGAATTTGTTTATATTTTATCATATCTAATTATTATAAACATAACTCTAAAACCTATGGAATGATATAATTGTTATATTAATTGTGTATATCTTTAATGTACATAAAAAAATAGTAATATTATTGTTTAAGAGTTATATTATTTTTTACTATAAGCTTAATGTTAACTGTGACCTTAAATTATATACAGTAAAACCCTGCTAATACGAACCTGCTATAGAGCGAACCTTCCCTTATAACAAACATAAGGCAATTCCCAATTCGATTGAAAATACCATCGTTATAACGAACTTTGCTATTTTTAAAATAACGAACTACCCATAAAATGAACATAATTTGAGTCCTAAAATAATAAAATATATTTAAAATTCTGTTGTGTGTCAACAAGTAGCCGACCGATGGTACACGGGAGCAGTACAAATTATTATTTTTTTATTAATCAGAGAAACGGCACCACAGAGATGACGGGTATAAATTGTATTTGACCATTGACCACTGTTTCACGCAATGTGTTAAATACAACAAATACAACGCGTTTAAATACGTGCAGTTATCTTTAGTCTCTTGATCGGAATACACCGTGACAGAATTGTTTAACATGTCTTGCCTTAGCTACTGCTCCATCCCCTCCTACAACGTGCAGTTATCTTTAGTCTCTCGATCGGAATACACCGTGACAGAATTGTTTAACATGTCTTGCCTTAGCTACTGCTCCATCCCCTCCTACAACGTGCAGTTATCTTTAGTCTCTCGATCGGAATACACCGTGACAGAATTGTTTAACATGTCCTGCCTTAGCTACTGCTCCATCCCCTCCTACAACGTGCAGTTATCTTTAGTCTCTCGATCGGAATACACCGTGACAGAATTGTTTAACATGTCTTGCCTTAGCTACTGCTCCATCCCCTCCTACAACGTGCAGTTATCTTTAGTCTCTCGATCGGAATACACCGTGACAGAATTGTTTAACATGTCCTGCCTTAGCTACTGCTCCATCCCCTCCTACAACGTGCAGTTATCTTTAGTCTCTCGATCGGAATACACCGTGACAGAATTGTTTAACATGTCTTGCCTTAGCTACTGCTCCATCCCCTCCTACAACGTGCAGTTATCTTTAGTCTCTCGATCGATATACACCGTGACAGAATTGTTTAACATGTCTTGCCTTAGCTACTGCTCCATCCCCTCCTACAACGTGCAGTTATCTTTAGTCTCTCGATCGGAATACACCAGGACAGAATTGTTTAACATGTCTTGCCTTAGCTACTGCTCCATCCCCTCCTACAACGTGCAGTTATCTTTAGCCTCTCGATCGGAATACACTGTGACAGAATTGTTTAACATGTCTTGCCTTAGCTACTGCTCCATCCCCTCCTACAACGTGCAGTTATCTTTAGTCTCTCGATCGGAATACACCGTGACAGAATTGTTTAACATGTCCTGCCTTAGCTACTGCTCCATCCCCTCCTACAACGTGCAGTTATCTTTAGTCTCTCGATCGGAATACACCGTGACAGAATTGTTTAACATGTCTTGCCTTAGCTACTGCTCCATCCCCTCCTACAACGTGCAGTTATCTTTAGTCTCTCGATCGGAATACACCGTGACAGAATTGTTTAACATGTCCTGCCTTAGCTACTGCTCCATCCCCTCCTACAACCGGCCCGGCGAGACCCCGAAAATCATGACCTTCCTGGACCAGGACAAGAGTCCAGCACTGCACCAAATAAACCACCTGAGCATCACATCCCCACCTTTGTCTCATCAATACTATGCTTATAACAAACTTATAATGGCATAATTTTGCAATCTCAAAACAATGAATTTGAGGACATTGTTTGTTCAAATTTACCTTCTATTCTCGCCGCATGTTTTATATACATTTTTACATATTATACTTTTATTGGATAGTAATCTTTGCATACGACAAGTTTTAAATATAAACTCCTTAATTGACCAATTTCCTTACATTAATGCTGAAAATCTAAAGAAGTCATTTGATAATAGGTTCTTCTTATCATTTGCATAGGTGTACCTTTTTGTATAATTTAAAAATTAAGACAAATCCTAAGCAAAGCTTTATTGATTATATATTAAAAGATATATGAGTATTTTAGAACATCCTTATCATATTATATAATACTTAATTTATTTGAAATAAAAAAAGTTTCTAGTACCTTGTTTGAAATCACTCTCCAAGCATTGCCCCTGTCAAATAAAATTAACCCTTTGAACAGCTGGTGAGTAGCCCTAAAATATGTGTAAATAGCAATTACAGTAAATACAGATCTTGCATTCATGCTCATTTATAGATAATTCTTTAAAATACAAAGACCTTTTAGGTTGAAATTGTCAATTAAACATTATTTAACAAATATTACTCAAAAAATAAGCAGCAACGTTTCTTCAATTATTTGTTAACAAAAAGGTTAGTAAAAATAGAGGGAAATTATAAAACGGTTTACTTGATATTGGGTTTTTTTTTTTTATTGGTGGAGTGGAAATGATTTGTGGGTCTATCATTTTCTCTGTTACCCATTCATAATCAGAATTGTCTAAAATATCGTGATTTCTACCAAAGGAATAAATTTCTGTGTATTCTGACTCAATTTAAGATTAATCAAAAGTATCTGATTCCAAAAAATTGGACGCGAAACATGTTGATAAGCTAGCGCGATCAGTAAAATAGCCTTCAAAAAATGGGTGATTTGCAAACACCAAATCGGTAGTAAAACGGGCAGACAGCGGGAATATCTGCAAACCCTGAATGAGAGTCATACCTAACAAGACGTCCATTCTAATAATAGAACTGAAGCGGTCGTTTATGAGAATTTATAAGCCGATTTGTTTGTGGCCCATGAGACGGGCATGATCGCGTCATTTGTAAAAATTTATAATGGCTCTCTATTTTATCTCTTTACAAAACTATTTTAGAGGCTTCTTTTTAAAATAAAACAATTTCTACTGTCCTTACTGCAATGGAAAAATTAAATTTATCTCTTATAAAATGTTCAAAAGTTACATTTTCTTATTTTAACATGTTCCGAAAATTATTGTTTAGAAATCGTGAAATTTTGTAATTTGAAAATTTATAAATCACAATTTTAAGTTCGTTATAAACCTAGTATTTTAAATATATTTTGTTAGTTTGCAACCTAAATTAGGTTCGTTATAAGGGTAGTTCGCTGTTTTAAAAATCGCAAAGTTCGTTATAACGATGGTATTTTCAATGGAATGGAATTGCCTTAGGTTTGTTATAAGGGAAGGTTCGCTATATTTGGGGTTCTTATTAGCAGGATTTTACTGTATATTTTAAAGTAGAGCATTAAAATAATTCCAATTTTCATTGATAGAGTGTTATGTGCAGAGATATAAAATATCATTATACATTTTAAAGTGTTAGAAAGCATTTTTCACAGGGAAAAAAATGTTTGTAGATTTTTTAAAATTTATTAGCTAAAAACATATATTCTTTAATGACAAAAAAAAAAAAAGTGGTGGCCAAAATTTATTGATCTTTGATAAAAATAGGTTTTCAGGCGAAGTTGTGATTCTCAAAGGGTTAATTCGTGCTATTGTGTGAACTTTAACCCTTTAAGCGCCAGGTAAGACGATGTATCGGTTTGATGTGACTTTATGCTCCTTTTCTCCTTAAAAAACTCTAATGAAAATTAATTAATTGAATTTTAAAGCGTATATTCTGTTGCATTGTGTTTCATATGTTTGTATGAATCATAAAAAGGTTTATTTAAATAATAATAATAATATAAAGAATAGTTTGATGTCTTTTGAAGGTTAACAATAATCAGGAATGACCTTGAAAACGGCCGGCACCTAAAGGGTTAAAATTGAGAGCTACTCACAGTTGGGACCATGCTAGGGGGAGGAGTTCTTGGGGCAGCCTCCACCTGTACCACCATCAAAATTCACAGAGTGGTGGTACACAGCTTATTTAGGTTGAATTGTACTAACTTATTTAGGGTAGTGTTGAATTTCACTAACTTATTTAGGTTGAATTGTACTAACTTATTTAGGGTAGTGTTGAATTTCACTAACTTATTTAGGTTGAATTGTACTAACTTATTTAGGGTAGTGTTGAATTTCACTAACTTATTTAGGTTGAATTGTACTAACTTATTTAGGATAGTGTTGAATTGCACATGAAATCTCCAAGTTGAATACAAAGGCATCTCAAGTAAGGAAAGAGCCGAGTACAATCTTTTGGCTTAATATTTTCAGTAGAACGAGGCCACAAGGTAGCTGTTAACAGGTTGGATATATTTTCAATAAAATTAAAGTTACCATTTTGGTGGGACACAATATGTTTATAAGATATCCATTGCAGTATGTCAGGTGTTTTTAAAAAGGTCATCAGATGGCTCAAGTAATGGAAGACCTGCCAATCCAGCAGAATGTCTCTGATGGTAGGCTCAGTTGTAGAGAGAGAAAAAAGGGATAAATTCTATATTAGCTATTAAAGTGTAAAGTGATTTAGCAGTAACCTCTATAAAATATGAAATGGCCTTATTGATGTCAGAAGGAAGTTACTTCTACTATGTTACAAAAGCAAACTGAAGAATGGAAGGTGGGGACTTACATCAACATCAGTCTTGTGATATGGCAGGGGGATGGCCGGCTGACACACCAGCATACATAATGGGGCAATTAATTTTTCATGTTGTATTATTATCATACACACACACACAAAAAAAAAAAAACTCTCTATGGCAAACCAAAGGGAGTGAAACTTTGGGCTCACTAGAGTTTGGTATATGATACAGTAGAACAAACTCTCTGTAAAGGACAACACCTGGTTGCAGAGCCAAAGTGTCCTTTAGGGAGAGGTATTTTCTTACCAGAGAGTTGCTATTTTTTTTTATAGCTAATAAAATCTTTATATGAGCATTAAGCATATTATATCTTTGTTTAACCCAGTAAATTAGTTATAGTACACTACTTTAAAATGGCACTAACACTTTGGACCTGAAGGACATGAACTCCTGTCCTTACCTACCGGGGTGTCAAGCTGGAAGGACACCAATTCACGTCCCCAATTTAAAATCGCCGGCGGCAGACACGTATTCACGTCTACCGGGATCTTGTCTCATACCTTCTTGCCTATCAGTGGGTTGGGGGGGTGTCAGCTGACCCAATTTACCTGTAAAACGTCACATGAGATCGCCCTTTCAGGAGCCCCTATTACCTGCCTATCTTTCTTCTTTATTTGTTCATTTTTATTTGTTCACATGCTTTTTTTTAAAATCACTTTTCTATTGCTTCTTTTTTTTTTAGGTGAAACCTGTACCTCTAGTACATTTACCACTCAATATTAATTAAAATCAGAAAGTTTGTGTGTGTGTGTGTGTTAGGTAATATAAAGTTTATAATTGATGAAAAGTGCCCCTTTCATAGTTTACCATATAAGCTATTGGAAGTAACTTTTACCTTTTTATCTTAAAGTAAATATTATAGAAATGTGTGAATAGCTTATTTAATAAGATTTACCTTTTACTCTCTACTCACTTTAATAGTATGTGCAGTGATTTTGTACAATCTCAATTAAGCACAATTTGGATTATAGATTATAATACAAGAAAATAAGACCTAATCCAAATAATTTATTAGTGTGTGACGTTTCGGCAACTAAATTGTCACCATTTTAGTCAAAAATTGGGATTGGTCAAAACTCTTATAAAGTAAAACCCCGCTAATACGAACCCTGGATATAGCGAACCTTCCCTTATAATGAACCCGCGGTGATTCCCAATTCCATTCCATTGAAAATACCATCGTTATAACAAACTTTGCGATTTTTAAAATAACGAACTACCCTATAATGAACCTGTTTTCGGTCCCAAAATGATAAAATCTATTAAAAATACTATGCTTATAACGAACTTAAAATTGTGATTTAAAAATTTTTTAAAACAACAAAATTTTGACATGTTTCAACTCACGGATCGCGATTTAAAAAAAAAAATTAGTGGCATTGTTTGTTTTCATTTCCATTCTATTTTTGCTGTATGTTGTATAATTTTTACACATTATACTTTTATTTAATAGAATATCTTTGCATTCGACAATTTTGAAATAGAAGAAAAATACAAATGGCTTCCAAAATAAAGAAAAGAAACAAAGAGTGGCGTTCTAAAAAAAAAAAAAACAACAGTGGCAGCATGCCCTTTTAGAAGCATTCTATATCAAGTTTAACCTAGGCTAAAAAATAATTCCAAATAATTTTAAGGCCAGAAATGGTTTGAATAACAGGTTAAAAACAAAATTTAATATACACTTCAGAAGAATATGTAGAAACTGGAATTGGAAGAAGAAGGAAAAAAAAAAAAAGTTCTCCCGTGTCTCATGAGCCACAAACAAATCGACTTATAAATTCTCAAAAACTACCACTACAGTTCTATTTTTAGAATGGAGTTTTTGTTAGGTATATGACTCATTCAGGGTTCGCGGATATTCCCCCTGGCCGGCCGTTTTACCACCGATTTTGTGTTTGCAAATTGGCGTTTTTTATTTGCAATTTTACCGATCACGCTATCGTATCAACATGTTTCGCATCCGATTTTTCTGAATTGGATACTTTTGAATCATTCTCAATTGATTCAGAATACACGGAGCTTTATTCCTTTGATGGAAATAATCATATTTTAAGACAATTCTGATTTTCAAATTTCACTTTCAAACAACAAGGTATTAGAGTCATTTTTTCAAATAAATATAGTATTATATTATTTGAGAAAGATGTTCTAAAATACTCTTATACCTTTTAAATATATAATTAATAATGTTTTGCCAAGGGAATTTGGCTAAATTTTTAAATAATACATAGGTACAACAGGTAACAAGAATTCCATTCTAAAAATAGAACTGTAGTAGTAGTTTTTGAGAATTTATAAGTCGATTTGTTTGTGGCTCATGAGACACGGGGAACTTGGGGGAACTGTTTTTTTTTTCTTCTTCTTCCAATTTCTACATATTCTTCTGAAGTGTATACTAAATTTTGTTTTAACCTGTTATTCAAACCATTTCTGACTTTAAAATTATTTGGAATTATGTTTTAGCCTAGGTTAAATTTGATATAGAACGCTTCTAAAAGGGCATGCTGCCACTGTTTTTTTTTTTTTTTAGAACGCCATTCTTTGTTTCTTTTCTTTATTTTGGAACTCATTTGTATTTTTCTTCTATTTCAAAATTGTCGAATGCAAGGATATTCTATTAAATAAAAGTATAATGTGTAAAAATTTATACAACATACAGCAAAAATAGAATGGAAATGAAAACAAACAATGTCGCTAATTTTTTGTTTTGAAATCGTGATCCGTAAGCTGAAACATGCTCAAAATTTTGTTGTTTTGAAATTTTTTTAAATCACAATTTTAAGTTTGTTATAAGCATAGTATTTTTAATGGATTTTTATCATTTTGGGACCGAAAATAGGTTTGTTATAGGGGTAGTTCGTTATTTTAAAAATCGCAAAGTTTGTTATAACGATGGTATTTTCAATTGAAAGGAATTGGGATTCGCTGTGGGTTCATTATAAGGGAAGGGTCGCTATATCCAGGGTTCGTTTTAGCGTGGTTTACTGTAATATGTTGTAAACTTGTCCATTGTTTGGAGGTGTCCGCTAGAAGTTCCAGTGATGTGAGCAATCTTTCAATAGGAGGGCAATTTTGGCCTGCCCGTTGTTTAAAGGTGTCTGCTAACATGAGTGTCCACTTGGATATGTTGTACATATTTTATTTAAATTTTAAGATACAGTAAAACCCCGCTATAACGAACCCTGGATATAACGAACCTTCCCTTATAACGAACCCACGCCGATTCCCAATTCCATTCCATTGAAAATACCATCGTTATAACGAACTTTGCGATTTTTAGAATAACGAACTACCCCTATAACGAACCTATTTCGGGTCCCAAAATGATAAAATCTATTAAAAATACTATGCTTATAACGAACTTAGAATTGTAATTTAAAAAAAAAATTAAAAAACTAAATTTTGAGCATGTTTAAAGCTCGCGGATCGCGATTTCAAAACAATAAATTTAGCGGCATTGTTAGTTTGATTTTTGCACTTTATTTTTGCTGTATGTTGTATAAATTTTTACACATTATACTTTTTATTAATTAGAATATCTTTGCATCCATTAAATTTGAAATATATAAAATGCAAATGGCTTCCAAAATGAAGAAAACAAAGGCATTTTAAAAACAAAAGCATTATTTCATTTAAAAAAAAAAAGACCATTTTTCAGAACTTTTCAAAGTGAAACAACATAGGCAAAATGTTAAGAACATATTAAAATAAGAGAATATAACTTTTCAATTATAAAAGATAAAATATAAAGTTATTAAAAATTGTTACAAAGAGGAATCAACTTCAACTTTTGCCGCGATCGCGATCGTACGTTTTAGAACTTAAAAAAAAAAAAGTCCAAATAAACGGTCCCGTGATGAAACAAAAATTATTTTTATGCCATTAACTATGGTGATTTTAAAGTCAGCAATGTTTTGCATGGCAGGTTAAAAAAAAACGAAATCTAGACCTAGAAGAATATGGGGAAACATGAAATGGAAGAAAAACACTAACTTTATTTGAATGGTGCAATGCTTGGAAGAATGCTTTGAAACAACAAGGTATTAGAGCCATTTTTTTCAAGTAAAAATTGTATTATATAATGTGATAATGATGTTTTAAAATCATTTCATATCTTTGAATATATATTTAATAAAACTTTGCCTAGGATTTGTCTTGATTTTTAACTTAGACATAGAGGTACATGTATGTTAATCATAAGAAGAACCTATTATCTAATGATTTCTATTATTATTCAGTATTAATATAAGGAAATTAGTCAATTAAGGGAATTAAAATAAAGTGACCACTATTAAGAGGCAGCCTCTTCTTGTGTGTATGGCTGTTTTTTAATTATACGGTCTAAAATTTTTGAAAAGTAAAAAAAAAATAGCCAAACCGTGGCTATAGTGAACCGTGGCTATAGTGAACCAAAAGCTCTGTCCCATTGGGGTTCACTATAGAGGGGTTTTACTGTATATCAAAACCTTTCACTCATAATAGAATTAATTTTAATAATAAATAAAAGAAATACAGTGTTAACTGAATCTTTACTCATTTCGGATTCTGCTAATTGTCTAATGCATAATCTGCAATCTTTGAGCAAATTTCTAAGAGTTTCTGGATGTCCTGACCTTGGCTTTGTCCTCCAAATTTAAATTAACATTTCTTTTGGTAATGTCTTGCTTTAATTCTTAAACTCTTTAAATCTTATGCTTTAATTACGAATCAAGTGTTTCTGTTGTGGTTTTCTAAACAGAAAACAAAATATGATATTGTAGAGCTGTTCCATTTTACTTACTTGCCTCAAATTTTAAATCTGAAATTTAAGAGTTGTTTTAAAGCTAAAAGACCTAGGAATAACAATTGGGCCAAAAAAGTTATTTTGGCTTTAAAGCCGAAGGCAAACCTTATCAATTAATTTTAGATCCATCATCACATATCTTGTGATGTAAATATGAAAAATGGTAATTACAAATTGAGGTCAGAAAGCACAATTCCAATATGTGTTTCAGTGTGATGTGGAGAGCTACAAACAACCACTATGCAGTACTTACCTTTGGCTTGTCCTCTTTGGATGCCACTGAAGGCTCCTCCAGAGTGGTGAGGCTGCTCCCTTCTGCCTCTGTGATTGGCTCAGATTTGATTATCACAGGCAGCTCAATCACCTGGGTATGGGAGGAGCTTGCCTGCACATCAGCCTTTCACTCAGCATCCTGGAGGAACAGATATCCATAAACATGGGAATAAAAAGGAAAAACTGTAAGACCTCCCTTGAGTGGCTCACCTGATGAGCGACTATTCCTTTGTTGAATAAAAGTTGAACTGAAATAATTCAATTCTAGAAGAGACTAAAGGGGGATATTTCTGCAGTCACTTTGAAGTACAACTCAAGTATCTTTTAGATTAATTAAATAAACATTCACATTTGTGTGAAATTTCCTGCCTGCCACTTTTCATTTTTTCAAACTTTTTTTTTTAAATCTAGAAAGGCTCTAAATGTGGATTATGAACACATGAACAAATGAGATAAATCAAAATCAGCAACACAAGTTAACTAAGGTAAAAACAAAATAATTAATTTTTTTGCCCATTTTTCATTAATTGGGGTTTTTTCTTTCTTTTTTTTTTAAATATATTTGATTGCAACAGACAAAGGAAAATTCTCAAAACGTTTAATATTAGTCCTTCATCTTTTATTTGAATTACTGGCATATCCAAAAAAATAATATAATAATATATAATAATTCACTTCCTGGTCAGTTTGGTTTCGATTTAATTTGGTGCTAGACCTGACCTGGGGTGTGTCTGGAGGCTTCTCCACCTGAGGCAACTCCACACTCTTCAAGGGAACAACCTCCACATCCTTTAACACCAACACACAGGTAGGTAGAGCTTTCAGTTAGAAATTTTACCACAGTATAGGTTTAAAACAAGTTAATGTATATTATTTATTTATTAAATGTCAATAACAACAAACCTTGGCCAGTAGTTAATTCTGGTCACCTTGAATAGACAGAATTTATTTAATGAAACAGAACAATGCCCCACATTACAGTGGTTGGTCTCCATGAACTGAACCTTACTTTTCTAGCTAAAGACAGCATTCTATGTGTGTGTGTGTTCTCAATTCCATTTTTCAGGGATATCTCCTCACCTGGTTGAGACGGGATGCTGGGCCTTTCAGGCACTTGTTCAGCAGAGCCTGGGCTACCTTTCGGTACCGAATTCGGCATATTAATCGACATCCATACGCACTCCAGAGGCGAAAATGGCGGAGCTCGCAAAAGCGTGGCCGCACGCCCAAGTGTGTGTGCAAGTTATATATCAACCCAGTCTCATTTTAGGGGTAAATGTTTGTTGGTAAAACAACAGCAAGCTTTGTTAGACACAAACATGAAAACAAACAAACACCATAGTTTATGGTTAAAACAAAGGTAATTTAATGCTTTCCATATACTGATGAGAATTAAGCTTAGTTACTAGGCCAAGCAAAGGATTCATGCACTAGCGAATATGATGAATATGATTAAAACTATTAAAAAAAAAAAAAACATTTCTGTGTACAGTAAAACTCCGCTAATATGAACCTGCTATATAGCGAACCTTCCCTTATAAAAAACCTAAGGCAATTCCCAATTCCATTCCATTAAAAATACCATCGTTATAATGAACTTTGCGAATTTTTAAAATAACAAACTACCCCTATAATGAACCTAATTTTAAGTCCCAAAATAATAAAATATATCTCTGGTTCAAATCACAAATAGGTACCGCTCAGCAAGAGCAACCTAGTTCATGATAATTGAACAATGAATAATATGTGAAGGTTATTCACATATTAAACAAAATTTAAACGCGGGATTCAATCCCGGTTCATGACTGTCGGGAATCGAGGGGGTTACCCACTCGTCCACCGACTCTAATAAAATATATTTAAAATACTAGGCTTATACACAAATTTAAAATTTCAATTAATAAATTTTAAAAATAACAAATTTTTGAGATTTCGAAACAATGAATTTGGGGAAATTGTTTATTCCTATTCTATTTTTGCGGCATGTTTTATATACATTTTTAGACATTATACTTCTATTAAATAGAATAGCTTTGCATATAACAAGTTTGAAATTTGAAAAATGCAAACAGCTTCCAAAATAAAGAAAAAAAAAAAAAGAAAAGAAAGGTGTTCTAAAAACCAAAAGCTATATATTACTAGAAAAAAAAAAAGTCGGTATCAAACTTTTCAAAGTGAAACAACAGGGGAAAATTTTCAGAACATGTTAAAATAAGAAAATGTAACTTTTAAATTATAAGAGATAAAAAGACACTTTTAAAGAACAATAATTGTTCTCTCTTTAAAAGGGATAAGGCACAATTTGGATTATAATTAATATTATTAGGATTTGGTCTTATTACCTTGTGTTTAAAATCTATAATCCAAATTGTGCCTTATCAATTCTAAGAATAATATTCTGTGTTTTTCTCAGAAAACTATCTTTTTCTTATCTGCTATCTTGTTTACACACTTGATAACAGTAACAATTTAAAACATGCTCTGGCAAAATTTCTCATTCAGTACTTTTGTCTGAAGATGGTAACAACGCTGTTACTGAAACATCACACACTATTTATTTATTTGGATTTAGTATTATTACCTTGTGTTCTCTCTTTAAAAGAAAAGTTTAATTAATTAATTGATACTTTCCAAAGAAAAAATGGGAGGAATTTGAAATGATTAATCTCTTTATTTAATATACAAAATCTGTGACTCACAATTTATTATATATCACATAATCTCTCCAAGAAAATAAGACCAAATACAAATAAATTTATAGTGTGTGACATTTCGGTAACAGCGCTGTTACCGAAATGTCACACACTATTAATCTATTTGAATTTGGTCTTATTTTCTTGTAGTTATAATCTATAATACAAATTGTGCCTATCATATATAATAGCTTCTTAAATTATTGGGGTTAGTTCCCCAATAAATGTTTTAACTTCTACTAACAAACAAATGCCAAAGTAAAAAATGTCGAACATGCCCTAAAATTATGAACCCTGATAAATTCCAAACAACTAGTTGTAAGGTGGAGAACACTATATATAAGTTAACATGTTGTAAATGTAACCTAAAATACATTGGTCAAACTTTTAACCCCCTAAATATAAGAAATACCTTCATAGAAATCATGCGAAAAAATCTAATAGGTAATAATTATACGATAGAACATCATAAGATTCACTCTCTCGATAACTATGACATGGAAATATTGGATATTTGTTTTTGTTTTTTTTACTTATCCTTTTAGTCTAAATTAGACAAGATCTTGGAGGTCGTGCTCGTAAAGAAGCTCAAGAACTCTTCTTGGTTCTCTGTACAGGGATCTTTTGTCCTTTCCAATGCAATTGGATATTTGTAAAAACAAAAAACAACTTCTAATATTAGGAATATGCGGAACATGGTGAAAAAAATATTTAAAGGCTATAAAAAGGTTCACACAAAAGCTTTGGCAGTTAACGTCATATATGCGGAATATGATGAAAGATAAAAAAAGGAGAAGAGAGATTAGAAAAAGAGCAAAAGACAGAACCTTGTTAAAATGTGTACATTCAAAATATAAAATAATAAAGAATTCTTTTTAAATGTATGATTTTGTAATTTTAAATTTCTTTTTCAAATTTTCAACTATATTGTAGCACAAAGAACTTAATATAGAGATTATGATATTTATAATACAGTAGGATAATTCTAACGTCTTCAATTCAAATATTTATTTTGGTCCCTACAATTTCCTATAAAAATAATGTTAAAAAATCATGGCTAATTCGAATGTATTTATAATATATACTATAATTTTTTTTCACCTAATATTCTACCCCCTTTTCCACATATCAACATTTTTATTCTTAACATTATTTAAATTATATAACTCTAATCAAAAAGAATAATTATAATCTTTAAAAAATCTTAATTTATATATATTAGGAGTATAAATAAGTCCATGCGTTTTGTTTTTTTTCTCAAAAATTAAAACTTTATTATGAAAAATTGGTTAGACATTCAATGTTCAAAGTATTGTTCGTCGCTTGCCACTACTTTTTCCCATCTTTCTAGCAATTTACTAATCCCATCGCAGAAATAGACCAGCTCTTTGGCCGCTATCCATTCATCAATCAATTTTTTGACTTCATTGTAATTGGAGAAGTGCTGGTCAGCTAGGCCATGTTGCATTGATCAGAAGAGATAATAATCGGAAGGAGCAATGTCTGGGCTATATGACGGGTAGGGTAAGACTTCCCATTTGAACATTTCTAAGTACATTTTAACGGGTGCTACAGCATGTGGCCAAGCATTATCATGTTGCAAAATAACTTTGTTGTGTCTATTGGTGTACGCGCACACATGAAAAATCGGCGTTCGACATCTCTTGGCTTTAGTTCATAGAGCACCCACTTTCCCACCTTTCGGATCATTCCCATTTCTTTTAAGCGATGAAAAATGGTAGGTTGAGTGACTCCAAGTGTTTTTACGAGTTCCTTTTGTGTTTGTGTTGGATATTCATCGAGACTTGCCTCTAATTCTTCATCCTCAAACTTTGGTAGCGCTGCGGTTCTTTTTTTGTGTTCCCCCAAATCAAAATTTCCACTTTTAAACCGTGCAAACCACTTCTGACATTCGTTCAGCTAGAGCATGGTCACCATAAACTACGATGACTCTCAGCAGCTTTTTTCTTCATATTGAAGTAATGAAGTAAAACTCCCAGCAAAAACATTATTTGGTACAAAAGTGTCGACATTTTAAGAGCAAACAGAAACTAGGTTGTTTACACTCAGAGAAATTGGTGGTTACTGGAAAAGAAACCCTTATGATGACGCTTCAAAATAATGGTGTTACCAGATGAAACAATGCAATAATAAACTAGTAGCACCATCTTTATCAAAACCGCACCAACTTATTTATACTCCCAATATATAATAAAACTATAGCAAAGCATTAAAGTGCCCCATGTAGAAAGGAAGACATGAAACAGACATATTAAAAAAAAAAAAAATGGCTGCTCACCTCCTATAGCAGAGAAAGATATAATGACTCAGAAGCAGAAATGTGGAGGCTTCTTTGCGGTGTGCAAGTTTTGTTATGTGAAATGACACCTATTATTTTCTATGTAATATTTTGAAATACTTCCGGTAAGAAAAAGGATTAAGGAAGGAAAGGGGGATGGGGGGGGGGGGAGAAGGCGTACCCACCTCACTAGGTGGTGAAGGCTTGGAGACCTCTGGCAGCTTCATGGGCGAGCAAGGAATGACTATCAAGTCCTGAGAGCAAGGAGTCTGTCAGACCATTTCTTTCTTCACCAGGGGAAAACAGACAGAATGGCCTCTCAGAGGCTTCCAAGGTGCTAAGATTTTTAGCATGAATGACAAGACCTAGATTTTTTAGGCATCTCTGATTCCAGAGAGAAGCTTTATATTCTAGGCTTTTTATATATGAACTTCATGTATCATTCATCTAAACCTTGCCACAAAATGAGACATCAAGGACCAATTTTGACAGCTGGCTTATATATATATACTAGAGAGGAACCAGATGTCCTTACATTCAGCAGACCTACTCCCCACAGTATGTATGCCAGGCTGCTTCACCTTTAAGTCAACAACATATATGGTATTTCTTAATGCACTATATTCATGGTACTTGCCAATTATAGGGTAATTAGAGTTGACTTTCAGCAATAGTTTCTTTTATTAAATATTTATCATAACATTTAACTTCAAGCATAGGAGCACTTTGTCATAGGTTAATTGGCAAAACACTGAAAATATAAGCAGAAGCACAAGGCCAACATACTTCTGTTTATATTTTGAAAGAAATTTTAGACAAAAGAGTGTTTTGCAGATAAATGACGGACAAAGACCCCCTATGTTTGATGGTAATGTTCATAACAGAAACATTGATGAAGATGAACTCTAATTACAAAATAATGTGCATTCCATTTTACTCTATAAACATCAACTTATAAAGTTCACATTGATTTTCATTTATTGAAGCAGAACAAGGATTCTTCTCTAGGATGGATTAGAAATACCTGAAAGCTTTCAATGGCCTAAAGCTGAGAGAAAAAAAGTAACTGGAGAAAAAGGTCTATTAATGATCATCAATGAGGTAAAAGATAACTTTTTTTTTATGTGGATGATCCACTGGTTTCCAACAGGAAAATATGTCACTCAGACAACAATAAAACATCTGTTCATTATTAGAGTTGAGTCACCAACTTGCTGGCCCCACCACAGAGACAAGAATTAGTAATAGATCCCATCATCACTAGTCATTTGTTTTTTTAGGGCTTTATACAAATGGTTCGGGTAAATGACAAGTGTAGTGACAAGGTTAAACTGACAAAGAGGGATTTTAGATTAATCTAGGCTTATATTTAGATCATTCCATCAGGGGTTATAATAAATATTAAAAAAATGTTATGATAATTCAAAGTAGAGAATTAACATCATTTTTAACAATGTGGTAGGTAATAATACATGTAATTAGAAAATCAAGACCAAGATGTTAAAACAAGAGAGTGTACGAGGTGTGTTCAAAAAGTATCGCGACTTTTGAATTTTCGCGGGTTACGTATATTCGAATTTCGATCTTTTTGTGGCTTTATGTTGGTACTCATGTCTCTCACTTATGCCGACAAGCTCGGCCATTTTGAATGTTCACTTAATTGTTGACAGCTGCTTTGCTTGCAGGTGTTTTGGATAGTCTTCGATTTTTACCTATTAAAAAAAATGGATCAAAGAACCTGTATCAAATTTTGTGTGAAAAACAAAATTAAGTGTGCGGATGCATTCCGAATGTTGACTGTGGCATACGGAGAAGCTACCTTGGACTGAAGCAACGTTTATCGGTGGTACAAAATGTTCTCAGAAGGCCGAGAAGATGTGAACGACGAAGAGCGTGCCGGACGCCCGAGCACTTCAACAACAGACGAAAAAAATTAATGAAGTGGAGAAAATGATATTGGCCAATCGTCGAATCACCGTTAGAGAAGTTGCTGAGGACCTAAACATATCGATTGGCTCATGCCATTCGATTTTTATCAATGATTTGGGCATGAGACGGGTCGCCGCGAAATTCGTACCAAAATTGCTCAATTGTGACCAAAAACAGCATCGCGTGAACATTGCTAATGAGATGTTGGACTCTGTCCGCGACGACCCAAATTTGCTCCAGAGGGTCATAACTGGTGATGAAGCGTGGGTTTATGGTTATGAAGTGGAAACCAAAGCTCAATCATCTCAACGGAAGCTGCCGCACGAACCAAGACCGAAAAAAGCGCGCCAAGTTTGGTCGAATGTGAAAGTTTTGCTGACAGTTTTCTTCGATTGCAGGGGCGTGGTGCATCATGCGCGAAGCAATCCGCCAGAAACGCCCGGATTTGTGGAAGAACAAAAATTGGCTTTTGCACCACGATAACGCTCCTGCTCACACATCGTTGCTTGTGCGCAACTTTTTGGCCAAAAACAACACACTAATGATGCCGCAGCCACCGTATTCCCCAGATCTGGCCCCCTGTGACTTTTTCTTGTTCCCTAAACTGAAGAGGCCCATGAAAGGACGATGTTACGCTACGCTTGACGAGATAAAGACGGCATTGAAGGAGGAGCTGAAAAAGATTTTTAAAAAATGATTTTTTGAAGTGCTTCGAAGATTGTAAAAACCGTTGGCACAAGTGTATAATATCTCATGGGGATTACTTTGAAGGGGACAAAATAGGTATTCATGAATAAATAAATAATTTTTGAAAAAACACAAAAGTCGCAATACCTTTTGAACACACCTCGTAGTATATGACAATAAACCTACAGCATGGATGACATCTCTATTCATTCAAAAATGTAATGGGACAAGTAGAAATAAATGTTTTTGTAATTAATGCAACTTGACAGGAAAACATTATTGTTACAAGCATTTCAAAATTATATATTTTTTCGTATGAAATGGCACAAATGCTATTCAAGCTATTTCCACATAACATTTCTATATTATCTGCCAAGATATAGATATTTAAAATCAGTCATAATTTTGAAACTTCAATGTTTTATTTTAAATTTTTGCTACAAGTAACCAAAAATCTGATCAATTATATAAACTTTCATAAATTCCTCAAAAAAAATCTTAAATGGACACAATAACAAGAAATGAAACATGAAATTATTTTATGGAAATGTACTATTGGTTTAGTCACCTTGACATGACAAGGAAATCCTTTGAAAGCAATGTGATCAAGGACAAACTGTTGATGGAAGTTTTGATGAGAGAACACAACTTTGTTATAATAAAAAGCTTAACTCAAAATGATAATGAGGCAGAATATAAGCAAACAAAAGTTATGTATCCTTTCCCAGATCTTGTGACAGCAGGCAAGAAATGTGACATTTTATTAAATCAAGAGTTTTTTGTATCTGCTTTATGTAAAATATACGCTCTGAAATGGAGTCTTATAAATGGGATGGTGCGCCTTGACCAAGAAAAAAAAAAGAATGCAATAAGCAAGTAGCACTAAGAGTGAATGAATGAAGTTCAACTGTAATATTGTACATGTGAACCTTTGTATACTATGTAGGGTATCATGAATACACTATAACATTTTTGAAAAAAAATTGTTACTTGGTGTACATATGGCTTTAGGAATATTGCCTTGGCTTACAAATCAGAAATTACAAGAAATTTTGGAGCCAATTTTGCATAAAGGATTAATTGAGGCAAAAATGGCTCAGGCATTTTTTTTTTTTGGCAATTTGACTTAGTGAAATGACGACACCCCTTACTTTACTGGAATCCCCCTTGACCAGGCCGTTAAGTTGAGAGGGGCCGTTGGCAGTGGGCTTTCTCCGGCGGGTATCTTGTTTCTGGAACAGTCAAAATTTCAGCGTTTTTTTTTATTGCTTGCATTTCAAGACAGAGTTGGATTTTCTAGTGAACTTCTCTCAGTAGGTCTTCAGCCAATTTATTTATTTCCATTGTTGCTTAGCCATTCCTGAGAGTGGATCGAGACAGCAGATCAAACACTGGGAATATTCCCTCTTCCTTTGGTCCAAATTTAAATACAGGTTACTTGTGAGTACATGCTTCACACTAAACTGGGATGGATGTGCAACAATCAAATCCCCAATGATCATTGGTGGAGTTTAATCTCTATTGAAGCAGCTGCCTTAACTGTTTTCACTGACACTTAACATCTGACATCAATAAAGAGAACAAAATGGCATGAAATTCTTGTTCAAACAGCTTAATTCCAAACATGATGTGCTGCCTGGCATGTCTGTTCCTTCCACCCCCACTTGTCTGAAATATATATATTTTTAAAGCTTCTTGAAATGTACATTATTTCTATTTTTGTGCTATATTCTGTTTTCAGAATAGATTTCTGGCGATTTAGTATATTTCTTATGGTGAAACATCAATATTTTTACAGCTTAAATTATCTATGTGTTGCTGATGGCGAGTGGCTGCAGTCTTGGGGAGGCCACAGAGTAGCAGGTCTTTCTGTGAGAGCTATTACATCAGCAAGCTTTATAACAGCCTTATGATATAATGGACAAAATTGCTGGTCCCTACAAAGTTATATTTAAAAAAAATACAAATTTATCAGCACACAGCCACATACAGCAAAAAAAATATATATATATGGTAATTTGAGCCAACAACCCCATATTGTATATAACTTATGGCCACAGCACCAGTGTACAATTTCACCAGGCGCCAGTGTACAATTTCACCAGAAGGCCCCTCTCACATGTGCTGTAATGCAATACTCCCCTTTCTCTGGAAATATATATAAAATTGGTCAATTAAGGGAATTAAAACAAAGTGACCACTATTAAGAGGAAGCCTCTTCCAGTGTGTATGGCTGTCCTTTAATTATACGGTCTAAAAATTTTGAAAAGTAAAAAAATGGCCAATATGGCCTATAGTGAACCAAAAGCTCTGTCCCATTGGGGTTCACTATAGAGGGGTTTTACTGTATATATTATTTTAAGCGATTAATTTTTATATACAAGTTTTTATTTTTTTTTTTTCAATTTAATTAACATTTAAATTATTAGATGTATAAATAAGTTTTTTTTTTTTTTGTAAATTGAAACGGCGTTCGAAATCTTTTGGCTTCAGTTCATACAGCATCCAATTTCCTACCTTTCGGATCATTCCCACTTCTTTTAAGTGATTAAAAATGGCTGGTTGAGTGACTCCAAGTGTTTTTGCAAGTTCCTTTTGTGTTTGATCTTTATCGAGCCTTGCTTCTAATTCTTTATCCTCAAACCTTGGTGGCTCTCCGGGTCTTTCTTCATCTCTTACAAATCAAAATTGCCACTTTTAAACTGTGCAAACCACTTCTGACACGTTCGTTCAGCTAGAGCATGGTCACCATAAACTTACATTAAAATACGATGACTCTCGGCAGCTTTTTTCTTCATATTGAAGTAATGAAGTAAAATCCCCCGCAAAAACACATTATTTGGTACAAAAGTTGTCATTTTAGTAGCAAACAGAAACTAGACTAACAGAAACATTACACGTCAGAGAAATGACTGTTACTGAAAAAGGAAGTCTTATGATGACGCTTCAAAATAATGGTGTTGCCAGATGAGAAACCATTGAATAATAAACTATTATCACTGTACAAACTTATTTATATTTCTAATATATATATTCAAAATAATGGTGTTGCCAAATGAGAAACCATTGAATAATAAACTATTACCACTGTACAAACTTATTTATATTTCTAATATATATATTAAAAATAATGGTGTTGCCCAATGAAACAATGGAAAAATAAACTAGTAGCGCCATCTTTATCAAAACTGCACAAACTTATTTATACTCCCAATAAATGAAAATTCATTTTAAAGACAAGGGGTTGACAATGTGCAACAAGTTACTCGCCATAGGCGAAAATACTTTTTTTTTTAAATGGGTTATTTTTATATTTAGTTTCCTTTTATGCATAAACAAAAAATATATATATAATATATAAATACATAATTAAAATAAAGCATTTATTGCAAAAAAAAAAAAAAACACTTTTTGTTTATTTACATTTATATTATACTACCGGAAAAGCAACTAGAGACAAAAACAATGTTGATAAATGGAATAATCATGAACTCAAAGATATCTTTAGAATATTTAGTCTAAATGGGTTTGATAAGGCACAATTTGGATTATAGATTATAAACACAAGGTAATAAGACCAAATCCAAATATATAAATTCTCTCAATATATCAACAACCATAAGAACACTCACATACCAAATAGAGCAGGTTTAATTTATGAAGTGAAATGTGACCTATGTTATGTAGGACAAGCATCCAGAACTTTAAAAGAAAGAATGAAAAACCATGAATATGCTCTGAAATGGGATAAAATTGAGAATTCTGCAATTGTAGAACATAGAAAAATCACAGGACATAATAATTTTAACCTAAAAGAAACAAAGATACTAGATTATGAGAAAAATTATTTTAAGAGACAATTTAAAGAAGCATTTTTCATTCAAAAGAAATGTGCTACAATTAACAGAATGGAAAAAAGAGGAAATATAAATGATATTTATAGATATGCTTTTAATTATATTTGAAAAAACTTTTATTTCTAAGAATAATAATCATCAGGTGTTTATCTCATCTGTTTATCAGATAAATATCTTCTTTTTATCTGTTATCTTGTTTATACACTTGATAAGAGGAACTATTTAAAAGCATGCTGTGGTAAAATTCTCTCATTCAGTACTTTTGTCTGAAGATGGTAACAACGCTGTTACCGAAACGTCACACACTATTTATTTATTTGGATTTGGTCTTATTACCTTGTGTCTAAATGGGTTTATAATTGCGATGATTTCTATAAAGCGGTATCAAATAAAACTTTTTAATTCAAAAATTAAAAGTGTCTAGGGTGAAAGAAAGAAAGCAATATGGATGAAAACTTCTCTTTATATTTATAGGCAGAATTTCTTTGTTTTTTGTTATATTCTATATTAGCTTTTCAATAAAAAAATTGGCTTTATCATTTTTTTTTTTTTTTAAATCTTGTCTCGGAAGGATATTGATCTATAAAATAAGAGCCACCTCTCCTGTCTTTGGTAAATTCTGTAGAATGCATTTGATCCCTCGTGGATCTCATCCCAGCCCACCCTTGACTAATGGGGGCCATGGTCAACAGGTGGACCCTTCTCAAAACTGGTGTTGTCCCTCTAGTGTGTGAGACAGTCAATAGATGGAGCTAAGTTCTAAGCTTTGGCAGGAGATTTTATATAGATTATCATATTTTGAAATTAATTAATTTGAAAATATCAAAAGGTAACAAGACCAAATAGAAATTATTGACGTGTTTGTGATGTTTTGGTGACAACATTGATACCATCATCAGAAAAAGTACTAAATGATAAGGCACAATTTGGATTATAGATTAGAAATACAAAATCGGGTTTCCAATGTTTTGAGCAATTTTCAGGAAAAATATCCAGAAAAGTCTTAAGTTGTGCTATGAAACGTTTAATTTTCAGTGGCAGTGTAGCATTCAAGTATGTTCCAGTTATTATTGAATTATTTAAATATTTAAAGTGACTATAGTGAATGGAAGTTGAAATTTGCGCGCAATCCTTTAGAATAGATTGTTCTATTGTAGTTAGAATTATTTTTGGGATTTCGTTTTGTACTACGATGGAAGTCATACAGCTTTTAAAATATGAGAACCTATTCTTATCTAGAATTTTTGAAAGATTACGTACAAAATGAAGTCCTGTCCTCTGTTGGATCTCTCCAGAGGTAAGATGTTAATCAACTCTCCTCCATCTTCATCACTCGCAACCAAAATCTTAGGATCAGTTCAGGAACCACCATTTCTAGCGATACCTTCCACATTCGGCTCTTAGTATGAATTTTCTCAAGACTATTATATTTGTGCGCCAGAGAACAATGTTCACATCATCACCATATGCCACAGGACGAATGTTTGATATTTGAGTAAGACGGATGAGGTGGCCAGTGAGGATGATGTTCTAAAGTAACAGACAATACTCCTCCATGTGGACATCCTTTGGTTGTTACCAAAATGTCCCACACTATTTATTGGGATTTGGTCTTATTAATTTTTTTTTTTTATTCAGAAATTATTTCCTATCTCTCCTTATATTCCCCACAATATCTTAAGGTATCAGTTGTCTTGGGCAACCTGTTTTCTATTGATTCTTTGGGTAAACCTTGGTTCCTTTAGGGAGAGAGATCCCACATCCTCTATATATATTTTCAAATGGAAATCAGAATCTGAAAAAAAAAAAAAAGACAATATGGGGTAAATCTTGATATTTTCGTCAAATGAGCACAAATGTGTGTGACAAACTCCATAGCTTAAAGAGACAGGATTACCTTAGCCTCAGTTAGCCCCACATCTGGTCCATCACTGTCCCATAGGACAATCACTTCTATGGGACTGGAGAACTTGAGAAGCAAAGAGAACATGGATATAAAATATCATTATTATGCAGCCTGAATCAACTTGAATTGAAAAGGAATTTATGAGAAAACAAATATTGTTAACCATTATCTGAGAGCCTAAGGTGGATGATTTAAACTTCTCAGGCCCTTCATTAGTGAAGTTCCATATTTTTACCATAGTAAATTGCTTCATTCTTACACAATAATGCAGAACCAAACAGGGTTCTGGAATCTTGTAAATGGTGCCAAGTGCTTTGAAAGGCAAAATGTGAGGCACGTAGAGAAGACTCAACATGGACTAGAAGATATGGCTACATCAACCAATTTTTTAAATTTAGTTCTGACATTTCAGTGACTAGGTTAGGATTCATAAACAATCATTCCCCACTGAGGAGAGTGACTAACTGAAATGTTCAAAACAACATGGACTACATTCCCACAATTGCTATCTAGGTTTGCCATAACTTTACACTGGCATCTATGGAAGGTAATGACTGCAGGAGTGAGAATTTTTACCTTTGGTTCCTTTATAACCACCTGTGGTTCGTCGTCGTCACTGTCTGATATGACAATGACCTCTGTGGTGCCGTTGGAGGGCTTGGAAGTGATGCTGAGATTCCTGGAACACCCACAGAGTTGGAATAATTGTTACCATCACATCTAGGTAATGATGATAGCCACCCTTTAATTTTCATCTAAATTGTTCATTTTTCACTTTTCATACTTGCATAAAATGTCAAACCATTCAATTGTAGGGGATAAAACTTCCCTTAAAGAAAAAGTAAATTAAATAAAAAGTAAAATAATAGTAGAACACTCACTAAGAGGGCAAAAATTACAGTAGTCAACAAACATTAGTTTTCAATTCCAATTTGTGAAATTAAAAGACTAAAGTAATACTCACCTGCTATCTCCAGTGTTTCCCTTGCCACAATTGATGAAAACTTTGGTTCCCATTCCTAACAATAAAGCTATGCAAAGTTGCACTCTGACCGACTCAATATAGGTGATTTTGTCAGGTTCTATTTAATGCATAAATGCAGCTCACATTTTTTTTTTTTTAATTTCAATTTAAAGGCGCTATGGGACACTTGCGCTGTCATACATGTATGCCTTTATATTTGTCTATACATATATATATATTAAAAATAAAGAAGGTATCTCCTGACCACGAGCACATGTGCTTTTTAGATGGCAGAGCGCCAAAAAGATTTTTGGTCGCAGTGGTTACAGCCTTCTCCACGCTGACGAGCGCGAAACGCGTTCATGGATGGCTTTTCTTGATTTATCAAGAAATTGGGTTGGCCAAATATCACGGAGCAAGCTAAATAAACATTTAGTTTATTTTTGCTCCACTAGATGCCATCTAGAAAGCACATGTGCTCGTGGTCAGGAGATGCCTTCTTTATTTTTAATATCAACACCTGACCCACTTATCTTTTATTTTTTTCTATTGTTTTTTTCATATATGGTAAAACCCCGCTAATACGAACCATGGATATAACGAACCTTCCCTTATAACGAACACACGCCGATTCCCAATTCCATTCCATTGAAAATACCATTGTTATAACAAACTTTGCGATTTCTAGAATAACGAACTACCCCTATAACGAACCTATTTTCGGTTACAAAATAATAAAATTTATTTAAAATACTATGCTTATAACGAACTTAAAATTGTAATTTAAAAGAAAAATACAACAAAATGTTGAGCATGTTTCAGCTCGCGGATCGCGATTTCAAAACAATAAATTTAGCGGCATTGTTTGTTTTGATTTTTGCACTTTATTTTTGCTGTATGTTGTATAAATTTTAACACATTATACTTTTTATTAAATATAGTATATTTGCATCCATTAAATTAGAAATATAAAAAATGCAAATGGCTTCCAAAATGTAGAAAACAAAAGAAATTTTAAAAATAAAAGCGTTATTTCTTTAAAAAAAAAAAAAAAGCCATCATTTTATTATATAATGTGATAATGATGTTTTAAAATCATTTTATATCTTTGAATATATAATTAATAAAACTTTACCTAGGATTTGTCTTGATTTTTAAATTAGACATACAGGTACAGGTATGTTAATGATAAGAAGAACCTTTCTTCTAATGATTTCTATTATTATTTAGTATTAATATAAGGAAATTGGTCAATTAAGGGAATTAAAACAAAGTGACCACTATTAAGAGGCAGCCTCTTCCAGTGTGTATGGCTGTCCTTTAATTATATGGTCTAAAAATTTTGAAAAGTAAAAAAAAAAATAGCCAAACCGTGGCTATAGTGAACCAAAAGCTCTGTCCCATTGGGGTTCACTATAGAGGGGCTTTACTGTATATATATATATAAAATAATTTTAGGCTGTGAATAGAATAGTCATATGATATTAACAATGAGAAAGAGGGGGGGGGGGGGGAAAGAGAACTGAGAACTGTACAAAAGAAAGAAGTGTCTGGCAATATGTACAATCAACATAATACAAATTATCAGTTTCTTAATGATATTTGTAGCTATATAATTTAAGATATACAGTCGAACCTCTTTAATTCAACACCCCAAGGGATCAGAGCTTTCGGTTGAATTAAAGGAAGTGTTGAATTAAAGTCAGATGATTAGGTAATCATCTAACTCGCTAAAATAATTTTTTTTTTTTAAATAGCCTTGTAATATAAATTAATGATATTAATTGAACACCCATTGTGTGTTTTTATTTTATTTTCATGATTAACTTTTAGTATCAGTGACAAAATGGCATTAATACATATTTTAGAAACATAAATAATTGTAATAAATAAATTTACTGGTAATGTATTTCTTTTCAGTAATATAATCAAATACAGTATAACCTCGTTAATTCAACACACCCCAATTCGACACACGGCGATAATTCGACCGTGTTCTGATGTCCCGACCTCCGGGCTATCAAATAACAAACCGTAATTCGACATATCGATAATACGACACTTCCGATAGTTCGACCATTTTAAAATTTGAATTTCGACAGTTGAATTTTTTTACTTACAACTTTCCGCTAAAAATGTATTACGGCGGCGATCGGCGGGCGCCGAAAGGATCGCGCACGCGCACTTTTGGTTCCTGGTTAGTTTAAGTTTCACTTTGCAGTGCCGTTGCGCAATGTCGCGAGTGTTATTGTTTTTTTTTTTTTTTTTAAGCTGGGATTTAGGCTTTGTGCGCTAATTAACAATAATATTTTATTTTTAAATTTCAGCATTAAAATTTTTTAGTTATTTTTAAATTTACAAATAATTTCCTTTTAAATAAATAAATCTTTATAAAATGTAGCCACGATGATTATGATAACATTTTATTTAAATATTCCATTTCTGTGTTATTATAAAAGATTTAAACACAAAATCAATAATACCTGCAGCAGCAGTGGATGACTTTAATACATTAAAATTTATTTATTAAAAGACATTTCAGAGGAAGAGAGGCATGCATGTTTTTTCAAAATGACCATCTGGAATACATCCTGAATAGGATTTCAGTGCAAAAACAGACATCTATAAAGGAATTTTTTAAAAGATCTTCATGATTATTTTTAAATAATATTTTAAAATTTTCTTTTTATTTTTACCATATTTATTTCCTTCAACTGCTATATTTTTCAATTAGAATAAAATATTATTTAATTTATTATATTTAATATTTTAATGTCTGTAGAGTTAATACAGTCGAACCTCTTTAATTCAACACCCCAAGGGATCAGAACTTTCGGTTGAATTAAAGGAAGCGTTGAATTAAAGTTAGATGATTAGCTAATCATCAAACTCGCTAAAATAATATTTTTTAAAAATAGCTTTCTATTATAAATTAATGATATTAATTGAAACCATTGTGTGTGTACTTTTTTTTGCAATTATTTTTTTATTTTCATGATTAACTTTTAGTATCAGGGACAAAATAGCATTAAAATATACAAGTATCAGAGTCATCAACAATTCTGTCACCGTTTGCTTTTGGTTTCAGTGGTAGAATGCTCGCCTGCCACGCGGGCGTTGCCCGGGTCATTCGGCTAGTTAATACATATTTTTGAAACAAATAATTACAAATAATATTTTATTCTAATTGAAGAAGAGCAGTTGAAAGGAAATAAATATGAATATAATAAAAAGAAAATTTTAAAATATTATTTAAAAAGAATCATGATCTTTTAAAAAATTCCATTATAGATATCTGTTTTTGCTCTGAAATTCTTTTCAGAATGTATTCCAAATGGTCTATTTTTAAAAGACATGCATGTCTTTCTTCCTCTAAAATCTCTAAAAGAGATTTCATTGTATTAAAACCACCCACTGCTGCTGCAGGTGTTATTGATTTTGTGTTTAAAAATCTTTTATAATAACACGGAAATTGAAATAAAATATTATCTCTCATAATCATTGTGGCTACATTTTATAAAGATTTATTTATTTAAAAGGTAATTATTTGTAAATTTTAAAATAACTAAAATATTTCTCAATGCTGAAAATTAAAATAATATTATCAATTAGTGCACGATGCCTAAATTTCCACGTAAAAAAAAAAAAAAAAAAAAACACTTGTTACATTGTGCAATGGCACTGCAAAGTGAAACTTAAACTAACCAAAAGTGCACAGGCGCGATCCAATCGGCGCCCGTCGATTGTCGCCACCGCCGTTAGCGGTAAAGTTGTATGTAAAAAACATTCAACTGTCAAAATTCGAATTTTAAAATGGTCGAACTATCGGAAGTGTCGTATTATCGATATTGTCGAATTACGGTTTGTTATTTGATAGGCCGGAGGTCGGGACATCAGAATATGGTCGAATTATCGCCGAGTGCCGAATTGGCGTGTCGAATTAACGAGGTTATACTGTATATCTCTGGTAGTTCAATTTTCCTATTTATACTATCTTTGTCTTCTGCGGAGGTGCAACTTTCCAAAAATAATCGGCAATGTTTTACATTTATGTTCTGGTATAAAATATCCGTTTTATCAAAGTCTGGTGTGTGGTTGTTTTTCAAAGCGTGTTCTACAAGGAGTGATAATGGATTATAATTTCTTAAACCAGATTTGTGTTGATTGATGCGATCTTATTTTACAAAATTTATTTTGTCCATAATATAAATATATATATATCATTTTTTTTTCTCCCCATTGAATATAACAAAATGTTTTAAAAACTTAATTCTGTTGAAGTTATGTGGCGCTGAGTTGTTGTTGACACACTTTAAAATGTTATAACACCTTGATAAAGGTGCCAACTGAAATATTGGTAAAATAAATGATATTTTGATCCAATATATGCCTTTAAATACTTCTATATATTAAGATGATAAATCAAAACTTTGTACATTCTTGAGAGTATGCTACATTAAACATTCTTAAAAAATTAAATAAAAGTCCCAATATATTATAAACACCTGGTAAAAGGCCCAAATCCAAATAAATAAATAGTGTGTGACGTTTCAGTAACAGCATTGTTACCATCTTCAGACAACCGAAACGTCACACACTTGTTATTTATTTGGATTTGGTCTTATTACCTTGTGTTTATAATCTATAATCCAAATTGTGCCTTATCCCAATATATTATATCAATTCACATTATTACAGTGTTTTCTAAAGATATTATTTTAATTTATATATTTGGTTCTCCTATAAAAATGTCCACTGGCAGTGAATGCTGTGATGGAATTATCTTAATTTAATTACTTTAATTCAACCTAAGCTCTGATCTCTTGGGTATTAAGATGTTAAACAGAAAGAATGGGGAATAGATGATGCATTTGATGTTCTTGTTTTGTATTGAAATGTATGCCCACTAAACTGATGCAAGAATTGATTGTGGATGATTTGGGTAATTGATTCTATTTAGTACTTAAATCAAATAAGTACCATTTAATACGTTCAAAATTTTATCATTAAGACACAATCTCATTGTGATATTTTATATATATTAGAAATATAAATAAGTTTGTACGGCGTAATAGTTTATTATTCAATGGTTTCTCATCTGGCAACACCATTATTTTGAAGCGTCATCAAAAGGCTTCTTTTTTCAGTAACCATCATTTCTCTGAAGTGTAAACAACCTAGTTTCTGTTTGCTTCTAAAATGTCAACTTTTGTACTAAATAATGTGTTTTTGCGGGGAGTTTTACTTCAATATGAAGAAAAAAGCTGCTGAGAGTCATCGTAGTTTATGGTGACCATGCTCTAGCTGAACGAACATGTCAGAAACGTGTCAAACAACTTGCACGGTTTAAAAGTGCAACTTTGATTTGGAGAGAAGATGAAGAAAGACTTGGAGTGCCACCAAAGTTTGAGGATGAAGAATTAAGAGGCAAGGTTCGATGAAGATCCAACACAAATGCAAAAGGAACTCGCAAAAACACTTGGAGTCACTCAACCTACCATTTTTCATTGCTTAAAAGAAATGGGAATGATCCGAAAGGTAGGAAATTGGGTGCCGTATGAAGTGAAGTCAAGAAAGCTATTGAACAAAAGTTCAAGTGTGAACAAATGCTCCAAAGTCAAAAAAGAAAAGGGTTTTTCCATCAAATTGTAACTGCCGATGTAAAGTGGGTTCAAAACGTCTGGCAACGTATGGATACCCTGGCTGTGCCTCATCATCGATAGCCAAGTCAAATATTCATAGTGAGAAGATTATACAGCGTATTTGGTTGACCGGCTAGAGTTGTATATTATGAACTGCTACAACTGAATGAAAGGATCACAGGGGAGGTCTACCAAAGACAATTGATGCATTTTAAGCTGAGCATTACGAGAAAAATGGCTGCAATATCCTGACCGCTCACATGAGATTTTTAGATAGCAGTGTGTGCACCATCTAATGGAAAAAAAATCAACTAAATATTAATTTAACTTGTTCCCTAATATTTGGCTAACCCATTTTCATGATAAATAAAAAAAAGCCAACCATGCTGTTGGTCCTTGTCAGCGTGGCTGTACTTCTACAACCAAATATATTTGGTCCTAGAGGCTGCTTCCTGAGGGTATTAACGTATATGCGTAAATATGCTGTTCATGTGAAAAATAATTAAGAAATAGAAAAAAGGTCAGGTGTTGATATTAAAAAGCTCATGTGAGTGGTCAGGTTATGCCATCTTTAATATCAAAACCTGGCCTTTGATCTATTTAAAAATATATATATTTTTCACATTGTTCAGTGTATTTACACAAGTTTGGCCTTAAACATTTCTTGATTTCTTAGGAACCCTCTAGGACCAAATTTTTGGTCGTAGAGGTACAGCCTACAACAAGGGTCAACGGCCCAAAACAAGTTCGTAGTTGGCTTTTCTTGATTTATCAAGAAAAAGTTTGGCCAAATATCAGGGAGCAAGTTAAATCAACATTCAGTTCATTTTTGTTCCACTAGATGGCGTTCTGTATCTAAAAGGCTTATTTAAGCAGTCAGAATATGCCTATTTTATTTATATATATAGACTATTGACACCAGTAGAACAGCATTCCAAAAAAAAAAAAACACCTAACAGCATTGGAGGTTAGGTTCAGTTTAGTAGTTTTTATTTTACAAAGGTGGCTGCTTGTCATGAAAAGTTTTACTGCCCATGAAAAAGTACTACAATACTTTCCATCAAGTGGATGCTGGGGCTTACGCACGGCCGCGATATCGCAAGTGAGACGGGGTGTTCAAAGAGTTAGTTGACTTTACTTCTGGTAATTTTTTGTTGGCTAATGGCATATCTATTATATATAAGATTAATAAAAATTGCATTGGAAATATGTGTCTGCAGGTGTCCAATAATGAAGGTTTTCTCCAAACTTTGTCATCCTATCATATTCCTATCCATTTGATCCTAGATTTTCTAGCACACCAAATGTAAAGAGTTCATTTTCCACACGAGCATCTCATTCAACAACATCCTTGTTGATGGCTTTGAAGCCTAGCTGAGAGTAGAGATCATTTTTGTTATAAACCATTTCATGACAACTCAGGGGGCCTCATGTCAACTTTAAAAGAGAGAGCATATACAGTAGAACCTCTCGACACGCGCCAATTCGACACTCTATGATAATTCGACCATGTTCTGATGTCCTGACCTCCGGCCTATCAAATAACAAACCGTAATTCGACAATATCGATAATACGACACTTCCGATAGTTCAACCATTTTAAAATTCGAATTTTGACAGTTGAATGTTTTTTTACCTACGACTTTACTGCTAGAAAGGTATTACGGTGGTGGCAAGCGGCGACGATAGGTGGGCGCCGATAGGATCGCGTCTGCTCACTTTTGGTTTCTGTTAGTTTAAGTTTCACTTTGCAGTGCCGTTGCGAAATGCCGCGAGTGTTATTATAATTTTTTTAAAATTCTTTTTAAATAATATTTTTAAATTTTCTTTTTTTATTTACCACTAGACGGGTGACCCGGGCTTCGCCCCGGGATTGACCCGTGTGCATATCTACCCGAGTGATATATATTTAGATAAGATTTTTTTAATAATTGTTTGTTATTAGCATCATCTATTTATTTGCATCAGCATAATTTAATCTAATCTTTGATAGAGGGCGCTGTTCGTCAGCTAAGTAGAATAATTTAAATATATATTTTAATAATTGATTTTAATATTTTTTAAAATAGCCTATCTTCTTCCCCGTATTATTTTACCTATGTATGGAAATTTTGGTTTGAATTAGTGAACTATTGCGAATTTGTATACCGGACATACAAACATTGATTTTTATATATATAGATATGTATTTCAACTGCTATATTCTTCAATTAGAATAAATATTATTTAATATATTTTATTTAATATATCAATAAGGTCTGTAGAGTTAATATTTGATTATATTATTGAAAAGAAACACATTGCCAGTAAATTTATTTGTTACAATTATTTGTTTCGGAAATATGTTTTAATGCCATTTTGTCTCTGATACTAAAAGTTAATCATGAAAATAAAAAAGTACACACACAATGGTTTCAATTAATACGAGGGTGAGTAGAAAAGTAAGGTCTTCTACGCGATAATTTCCGAACGCGCGTTGCTAGGTGAAATCCGACAACACCGCTGCCTTCCTTGGTTCCCCCTCTACCGTCTAGAATCTTCCCGGTTACCTTGGGATGCACAGTCGCTGTCTGGCAGCCGTTTGCGATGGAGCTTCCCCTTAGCTCTCCCGCCAAGTGCGAGTTGCGCTCAGTTATACGCTTTTTAAATGCGAAAAATAATTCTCCGGTCGAAATTCACCGTCAGTTAGTGGAAGTGTATGGTGAGAAGTGCATGGACATCAAAAACGTGCGGAAATGGTGCCGGGAGTTTAACGAGGGGCAGATAAACGTCCATGATGAACAGTGGTATGGGCGGCCGAGTTTGCCGGAATCAATCGTGGTTCGAATCGACAAAATGGTGCGCGCAAACCGGCGGATAACCCTTGAAGAGATTGAGGATGGCCTGAATGAAGATTGCAGCCACTTCTCCGTGCACAAGATTGTGTCTGAGACCCTCGGCTACAGAAAAGTGTCCGCCAGGTGGGTCGACAAGTGGCTCAAAGAGGCGGCGGGAGAGTGGTACAACACCGGAATTACAAAGTTGGTAGACAGGATGAAAAAAGTGATTGAGCATCAAGGCGACTATGTAGAAAAATAGCAAAGTGTCCAACCTTTCCAATGATGTATAAAAAGTTGTGATTAAATGTGTTTTTCTATGAAAAAAAAAATAGGAGACCTTACTTTTCTACTCACCCTCGTATCATTAATTTATATTACAAAGCTATTTAAAAAATATATAAATTATTTTAGCGAGTTAGATGATTAGCTAATCATCTAACTTTAATTCAACACTTCCTTTAATTCAACTGAAAGCTCAGATCCCTTGGGGTGTTGAATTAAAGAGGTTTGACTGTAGTGATCATTGAATGAAGCTACAAAAGCTATACAAGAGAGAAAAAAACAAAAGAGGATTAAGAGAGCTGTCTCTTGATAGGGTGATAACAACTAATCAGGTTGTAGCAGCAGTGCTGAAAATACCACAACTGTGTTGTTGTTGCTTATTCCTCAAGTCTTTAAATGATCTCCATTAGGTTCCAATGTCTCAGCTTTTCTATTATAGTCCTGGGGTTTTCCCAAAGGTCTTTTTTGGAGGATTTGATACAATTCAATAGATGTTCAGGACTGGCTGGCTGGGATACCACAACTGTACTCATTAGGTCAAAGTATTTTTAATTTTAAAAAAATAGTTCTGCATGTGGCACACACACAAAAAAAAATAATAATAATTAAAGACAATTTCATTTTAAGCAATTTATATTTTGATGGGTGGGGCATATAGAAAAAAAAAACATTTTAGCTAAAAAAAGGTTTTCTTGGCATCTCGTTATGGTAATAGTTCACAAATATCTTGACAATAGTTTTCAACTTAAACTATGGATTTCCAATCAGGATTCCAGATTGAAGAAATTTCCAAAGAATATGCCAATCATGATCAAACAATTTTACAGCATGTTAAAGTACGCTTGGCTGGCAGCGCTAATCCCAACACCTCCCTTCTAATAAAACAGGTGCACAAGGAGAAATGCACCATTATTAAAATCTGCCCTCTGATTCAGGTTAGTGAACTTGCCAAAAACCCACTTTTTAAAGTTTTAAAATTCAAAAACTATCTGAATTTCACAATGGAGAGAAATTTTATAATTCCAATTTTAAATTAAGGCAAAAATGGAAAAAAGGCAATACACTAAATGGCAATAATTCCTTGCTCTTTAATGAGGTCAAATAGTTTTTTTTTTTCTCTTCTTGTACCAATGGATTAAATACTAAACATAGTATGCATAAGAATATATAGTTTTTAAAAGGTTTTCATAAAGGTATGTTTGTATACTTGTCAAATCTATAATCTAAATTATATAGTATATTATTTAAAAAACGGTTTATTTTTTTATATAACATTTTTTAAAAATATTAATTCATTTAACCAATTATCTTCTCGTTCAAATTGAAACAAAACTTAATTGTTAATAAAATAAAATAGACGCGAATTTCTCCTACACTATATAAAAAAGAGTAGAAAGAAAATTATATTTCCTTACTAAAATGTTTAAACATTTAAAAAATAGGATTGAAAAATAAAAACTTAACGACGGTTTATCCATGTGTTTCAACTTTCAAACAATTGTTGAGTAATTACCTTAATTTGGAGGGTATGGCATCGGTTTTTAAATTTCTCCCATCAAACTGATTTGGTTCAAAGTGCTCTGCACATATTAGTGAATTTATAAATAATTTACTATTCAAAATTTGGCTATTTGCAAACTCAACAAAGTCTGTCCATTTTTTAAGTATTTCTTTATCTCCACTTGGAAAACGGAATAACTGTATTTTCGGGGACTTTCTTGCATTTGTTAATTGGCTGAATCTACATTTATTAATACAACACTTTTTATTCATCTTTTACATCACAATTGATAAGTAAAAAGTTTGTTTATAATATATTTTAGGGTTATTTATTTCGTTAAAAAAAGGACGGTAACAACAGGGTCAGATATTATTATTTATATGCCAGTTAAATAAATAAATAAAAATTTCAAAAGAATATATTTTTTATTATTTATTGAATTTTTAGAGTATTTATTGAATACATATATAACATGTCTGTTTGTTCCGCATACGTTCCTCAATATTTAAACAATCTGATGAATTTTTAACAGGATATAGAATTAAGAGGGAGTTTTGTCACATTTTATAGGTTTTTAACTTTTAATAAGACAATTTTAATTTAAGTTTAGACATTTTTCATTTTAATTTAGACACTTTCATTTTTATTTAGACATTTTCAATTTTAATTTATACACTTTTCATTTTAATTTAGACATTTTTCATTTTAATTTAGACATTTTTCATTTTAATTTAGACATTTTTCATTTTAATTTAGACACATGGACTTTTTATAGAAAGGTCGATGTATCTAAATTAAAAATGTCTTAATTAAAATTGAAAATGTCTAAATAAAAATGAAAGTGTCTAAATTAAAATGAAAAATGTCTAAATATTGTTGCATCAATTTTAATGCACCCTACATTTATTCAAAATATTCTATGATGTTTAATATTTATTCAAAACAGATTATTTAGATTATCATCATTCCTTTTTATAGTTTCATTCCTTCTGTAAAATTTTATTGTACACTAGCCAAATGACCCGGCAACGCCCAACGCCCAGGAACCCGATTAAATGTTTTTATTCAAATACTATTCTTTACAATTATAAATTGGCTCCATGTGTTGGGCCATTTTCACAAAACAAACCCAACAATTGTTGGGCCAGATTGATATAGGCTTAGCAAAATACATGTTTCCTTTTAAGGATTTCTAGTTGTTTTTGTACTCGTGAGAACATCCCTTTAGATAAAAACAAATATATATTTATTTAAGGAACGACTTGTTCCATTACATATATTGTTAAAACAAGCTAGCGATAAACATAACAGGAAGGTTGAAGATAGAAGTTGGAAGTTTCGTAATAGTAGTGACGTCAGCATCTAAGATTATTAAAGTCAAAGTTTGCGTAACAATTCCCTCCTTACTTTGTCTTTACTCCCACGATGCTGAGGTTCTCCAGGTGTTTCTTCATCTGGTCTCGGGATAGGTCCTTTGTGAAGATATCCGCCTCCAGGTCCTGAGATGGCTTGTACAGAAGGCAGATGTCTCTGGATTCATAACAGTCTCTCAAGAAGTGGTACTTTCTGTTGATATGTCTACAGCGACTGCTTTGTTTAGGGCTGGAGATCCAGTTGATCAATGACTGACTGTCTGTATAGATCGCAGTTGGTTTTTCCATGAAATTCCATTCTTCCAGCTCTCGTAACAGGTTAATTATCCATTTGATCTGACAGCAGCTTTCAGAAGCAGCTATCAATTCCGCTTCCATTGTGGAGAGGGCGACGAGTGGTTGTTTACTACTTTTCCAGTCTATAGTTGCTTCGCCGAGCTTCAATTCATATTTCAATACATATACATAGGATTTTCCATCATGAGTGGTCGACCAGCTGGCATCGGTGTAGGACTTCAGGATTCCAGTCTTTCCTCTTTCAAATTTCACTCCTAGGTCAATTGTTCCTCGTAGGTATCTCATCACTCTTTTGATTGCTGTCCAGTGCATCTGTTTTGGTTGTCTGGAGTACTGTGTAGGTTTGCTAGTGATGTAAGCGATGTCGGGTCTAGTGTTAACAGCTAGAAACATTAGCCTTCCAAGGGTTTCTTGGTAAGTGTGCTGATCACAATTGTCATCTACAATATGATTGTCCAAATTGATTTCTTTGGAACCTGGTGTTGGAACTTCCTTACAAGTTTCCATTCCATATTTCTGTAATATTTGTTGCACATAGTGGCTTTGCTGTAGCGAAATTCCCTCCTTGTCTTGCATGATCTTGATTCCCAAAAACATGCCTTTACATGTTACATCCTTTATTTCCAGGTGATGTCTCAATTTATTGATGAATCTGTTTGAGGTATCTTCAGAATCTGAGACAGAGATAAAGTCATCAACATATATCCCTACATAGAAGTATTTATCTTCATTCTTCCATTTAAATAGGCAAGGATCAGATTTAAGTTTTTCCAGTTCACAGTCATGAAGTACTTGACTGAATTTCTCATACCACGATCTTCCGGATTGCGTAAATACTTTTGTTGAGTTTGCAAACTTTGTTTCTGTCTTGGACAAATCCAGCAGGTTGTTCCATGAATATTGTGTTTTCAATGTTTCCATTTAGATAGGCTGCTTTCACATCAAATATTTTAATGACTGAATCTTTTGTTGCTGCCATTGACAAAATAGTCCTGAGGGTGGCATTTTTAATTACAGGGCTGAAACTTTCGTTGTAATCTCTTCCTGGGATTTGGTTGTATCCCACTGCAACAAGTCTAGCTTTGTAAGTTTTGTTTTTGTTTTCTTGGTCTTTAGATATTTTGAACACCCATTTACTTTTGACAACTTTAGCGTTTACAGGTCTAGGTACCAGTTCCCATACTTGATGCGAGTATATGTTCTGTATTTCCTCAAGCATTGCGTTCTCCCAATGTTTCTTGTCTTCGCATGCGATGGCTTCATCATAGTCTTTCGGAATGGTTTCATTCGTAGTAGCCAGAACGTAGTCATCGAATCTTTTAGGTATTTAAAATACAATATAACGCGGCTGATGATTGTAAAACGAAAATTAAAATTATACCGCGAATGTTTCTTTTTTTAAAAATCGAAATTTATTTTCAAAGAGAAATAGCGACATTTCTAACTTTGAGGATTTTTATTTTTCCGTTCTCCATTACTCTTCATGTTTCACCTTTCCATACCTCATCCTCAAAGTTAGAAATGTCGCTATTTCTCTTTGAAAATAAATTTCGATTTTTAAAAAAAGAAACATTCGCGGTATAATTTTAATTTCCTTTTAGGTATTGTTCGAGTTCTTTGTGGTCTGTCTGATTCACTTGACTCTGTCTGTCTGTTGATCATGGTATCTGGTGCTGGCTCTTCAATATCAACATCTGATAGAACATGATTGTCCAGTTGTTCATCCTCCTGAATGAAGAAATATGTGTCAGTGTCCGTATTATTATCACTTTGTTTTTCTTCCGAGATGACATTATTGTTCTCTTTGAAGTGAATGTCTGCGGTTTCAAGAATAACTCTCGCTGTGATATCAAATACTCGATAAGCTCTTCTGCATCTTGAATAGCCTACAAATATTCCTCTCTTAGATTTAGCTTCTAATTTGTGTCTTTGATGATTCTCGAGTTTATAGAAGACTTCACAACCAAATCTCATGATGTGAGAGACAGATGGCTTTTTACCTTTCCATTTTTCCATAGGGGTAGTGTCTGGGTCATTGGTTGTGGGAGTTAGATTGTACAGATATGCAGCTGTATTCACAGCTTCTGCCCAGAAGTGTAGGGGTAATTGGGAGTCTGCCAGAAGTATTCGGCCTTTGTCTAATAGTGTTCTGTTAGCTCTTTCAACTCTCCCATTGCTTCTTGGGGTGTACGGTGTAGTTAGTTCATGTTTAATTCCTTTGGATTCTATGAAGGTTTCAAGGTTTTTATTGATAAATTCTGTTCCGTTGTCTGTTCTAAGTCGTTTTAGTTTTGAGTGTAGCTCGTTTTCTCTCTTTACAATAAACTTCTTCAAAACTTCTGCTGCTGAGAGTTTATCTTTGAGAAATTCTACAAATATTCTCCAAGAAAATCCATCTACGATGGTCAAGAAATATTTACTTCCGCCCAAGGAGTTTATTCTCATTGGACCACAGAGATCTACATAAATGGCTTCAAAGGGGTAGCTTTCCTGATTGCTATTTGTGTGAACATAGGGTACTTTGGTCATTTTTCCCAGGGAGCAAGCATCACATAGATCAAGGGTGCCATTTAAAGAGTTCAAGCCTTTTAGAAGATTGTTCTTCAAAATCAGGTCTAGTTTGTTGTCACTAGGATGTCCTAACCTTCTGTGCCATGCAGTCCTAGAATTGTCCTTTGAAATCAAGCAATGTTCGTTTGGAACATGAGTTGCTTCAGGTAAACGTGATAGGTTCAATGTGTACATGTTACCATCAAAGTTGCCTGTTCCTATTAGCTTGTCATCAGAAGAGTATATGTATGCTCCTTCAGAATTCAAAAGAACAGAGTTCCCTCTTCTTACTACGCTTGGAATGGACATTAGATTTCCTCTCAGGTGTGGTACATGGAGGACATTATGCAGGGTTACAGCGTTGTTAAATTTGTCCTTACCTTGTACAGTAGCTTGGATTAATCCTGATGAGGCAGATGCGATGTGTCTCCCTTCTTCCGCCACTTGTATGCTTCTTCTCTCCTCCGTCTTGTGCTCGATCCATTCACCATGGGAAGTCATGTGGCTTGTGCACGGAGAATCAATTATCCACACGTCCTGAGTTGTCGGGCGTTCCTCCCTTGTGCTTGCATGTAGTGCGTATTCTGAAGTGGAGTCTCTTCGTTGGAATGGTTCCTCCTTTCGTTCTTAGATTGCTGGTCTGGCTGTGTCTTTGTTTTGTTTTGGTCCTTTTGGTAGTTCCTTGTACTGGCCATGTTATTTTTGTTTGTTGTATTATTTTGATTTCCTTTGTTGTTAGGGTTGAACCAACAGTCTCTCTTGAAATGTCCTTTTCTTTTGCAAATGAAGCATGACTTTTCTTTGAATTGGTTGCCTGATGATCTGAAAGCATTTTCATGATTTTTGCTTCTGTCCTGTCTTTTCTTCTCGAAATCCAGTAGAGTTTGTCTCAAGTCTGGTAAGGAGATTCCTCTGTTTATTGACAGTGCTGCTGTGATCGTGTCAAAGTTAGGTATGAGTCCTTCAACAATGTATCGTACAAGTTCTCTTTCTGTTACAGTCTTTCCTAGCTGGGTGATCTCTTGTGCCATTATCTGTGCTCGTACAATATACATGTTAACATTTACATTTGGGTTCAATTTTAGTCTGGCTAGATCCAACATTAGGTCTATCCTTTTATTTTCTAGAGATCCTTCAAACCTTTTCTTTATGTCGTACCAAATTCTTTTGGCCCTTTTATCGCCTCAAAAGATGATTGTTAAGTCATCTGAAAGTGACAATATTATTAGGCTGTATGCTTCCCGATTCTTTTTCTTCCAAATATCATATTCTAGTTTATTATTTGTTAAGTCTGGCTCGTTATTAACAATTACGTCCTCGAAGAGATCTTTTGAATCTAGAATTGCTTCCATTTTCATGGACCACTTTGTATAGTTGTTTTCTGTTAACTGTTCGATTTTTGCTAAGTTATATGTATCCATTTTCATTCAACTTTTTCTTTCTAAATTGGCGGTTAGTCCAATTATTTAATTTCTTTTTGATTTAAATGGATCAATTGGCGGTTAGTCCAATTCGCGCGCCCAAACCACGCTCTGCTACCAAATTGATATAGGCTTAGCAAAATACGATATTTCCTTTTAAGGATTTCTAGTTGTTTTTGTACTCACGTATGTTGTAGTTACGAGGACATCCCTTTAGATAAAAACAAATATATATTTATTTAAGGAACGACTTGTTCCATTACATATATTGTCAAAACAAGCTAGCGATAAACATAACAGGAAGGTTGAAGATAGAAGTTGGAAGTTTCGTAATAGTAGTGACGTCAGCATCTATGATGATTAAAGTCAAAGTTTGCGTAACACAGATTTTCACAAAACAGACCCAACAATGATGTAAACATTTACATCATATTATGCACAGTGTCTCGCCAAAACGTTTGTTGCCCAGGTGGAGAATTCCCCAACGAGGAAACCCAACGATGCTTTAAAGGCCAAAGCCGGGGAAGACACCCAGTTGGAGATGACACTGACCCTGTCCAAATATCCCGAAGCCCGCTGCAGAAAGTTCCAGAGGAGGGTGTACGATGCTTTAAAGGCCAAAGCCGGGAAAGACGCCCAGTTGGAGATGACACTGACCCTGTCCAAGTATCCCGAAGCCCGCTGCAGAAAGGTCCAGAGGAGGATGTACGATGCTTTAAAGGCCAAAGCCGGGGAAGACACCCAGTTGGAGATGACACTGACCCTGTCCAAGTATCCCGAAGCCCGCTGCAGAAAGGTCCAGAGGAGGATGTATGATGCTTTAAAGGCCAAAGCCGGGGAAGACACCCAGTTGGAGATGACACTGACCCTGTCCATGTATCCCGAAGCCCGCTGCAGAAAGGTCCAGAGGAGGGTGTACAAATTATAAATATGTAAATATGTGTATTATTGCCAATCACCTTTTGTATGCAAGATGAAACGTCCAAAATTATATTACCATTTCGAGAAATTTCTAAATTTATTTTTTTTATTCTAAAATGAATAAAGCCAATTACATATATATCCAGATAAATTGGGCATATTTCTTTACGTTAAATTTTCTTAAAGAAGAAATTACTATATAAATTTCTCAAGGGATAAACATGTTATATTTTATTTTTTAATTACTAATTCAAATTTTTCTTTTAATAAGAAAAAGAATAATAATTTACCGTTACTATTTATTTTATTCTAAAATGAATAAAGTCAATTACATACATATCCAGATAAATTGGGTATATTTCTTTATTTTAAATTTCTTAAAGAAGAAATTACTATATAAATTTCTCAAGGGATAAACATGTTATATTTTATTGTTTTATTATTATTTCAATTTTTTTTAAAGAATAATAATTTACTTTTATTATTTTAAATATTCTGGGAAAATTAAAATAATATTTTTCTTACTCTGTAAGAGGGGGATAAAATTTTTTTGAGGGCGCCACTTTTAAAAAATTAGAGACAGTCATGAAGAAGCACGCGAACTGAGAGGAAGTCTTGAGAGAACTCGCGACCTGATGGGAGGCTGGGAGATGGTGTCTGGAGAGAAATGGTAGGTTAATATTTTCTCTATTAATCTTTAGGTATGGGCCCATAAAGGGCTCGTTTAATATGTCAAAAAGGCATATTCATAGCTTTTAATAGGCAATACAATTTTTTTTTGTGGTAGAGCCTACTATACAATATGTATAGTGAATAGAAATTTTCAATTTTTTTTATTTCAACAGTATAATGAAGAGAGAAGAAATACTCTTTAATGGAAACTAAGGTCTTGCATACAAATTTTGTTCTTTTGTTTTACATTATATTCAATATATAATTGCAATAAATTTTATATGCATTTTAAATTTATCATTTGTATCCTTTTTTTTATTTTACCTCACACCAAATTTCTTGGTTAGCCCATTTGAGACTTGTCCCTTTGGTAATATATCACAATAATGGTGTTGAAATTTGTTTAAATCAATATTTGAGTAATAGCCGCGGTAAAACTTTTTAAGAAAAAAATAAATTTTTCTTTATGAATTTAATATGTCATCCAATGGTCAAAATAGATACATCTATTAGAACAAAAATCACGACCTAACATTTGGCGCTTTCCAACGTGGTGCCGAAACTCCTGAAAATTGCAAATTAATAGATGCACTAGATAACTGCTGTGCTTGTAACCAATTCCCTATGGGCAGGCTTGGAACATGCGTTGGGTATATTGACACCCTATAATCCCTTGTGTCCAGGGTGCAGTTCAAGGAGAATTTCCAATGAGAGTGTGTAGGGCAGTTGTGATCTAAGAGTTGATAAGTAGGGTAACAAGTGATCTCTGTTGTTAAACTCCAAAGCGGGGTGGGTATTGAAAGCCCTATGATTCCAGTATCGGGGGGAGTTTAGCTGAAGAGCAGAGAAAGGAAGACGTCAATAACCTTGAACAGGATGTAAGGTCGGCAAACACTTGTATATCTATCCTACATGGCAATGAGGTAAATGCTTGAAGTTCAGTTCGCTCCAATTTAAGTGCTAGTTTTGATGATTCATTTTTTTTAGCCACCAAGTGTCAAGACAAGAAGAAGAATTTCAAACTATTAGATGCACAATTTTAATGATAGGTTAGATTTCAGATTTTGATTGTTGACAATCAATATGTTTTTATTTATTTATTTATTAAAGTACAGGTAATTTATATAGAGTTTGTATGAGGCATTTTCTTTTGAGTAAACTAAGGCATTAGTCCCCAATTGGTTTTAATTTGTTAATTTTATTTGATTTCACATTTGTCCTGAAGGATTTTATTATTATTAGGGTCTATTGATAATGATAATTATAGTACTTTGGCTTGTGTAGCAGCTTTCAACCTTAGTTTGTATGCGTACCGCGAATGGTAGGGGGGAGGGTGTATGAATGAATTGGTGCAATGAATGTAGAAAAAGGTTAAAAACAATTATACTGTTAGACCAAAGGTACATTAGGATAGTGTTAGGGAATTTAATAGGTTCAATTTTAATTTTGATTTCTTTATTTTGTTAGGATCGGTAGCCTCACAGGACTTACAACTCTATCGATAGGAAGATATCCGCTCCTTTTGTTAGGCCTCCTTTTAAAGGAGTATAAGTATAATTTTTTGTATAAGTATATATATATATATATATATATATAATTACTTTATTTCATTATGTCAACTTGAATTCTAAGGGTCGTAGATAATGATCATGTCTCGATTCTCAGACTGGAGAATCAGACCAAAATGCCTTCAAATCTTCTCCTCTTGAGAGGGAACGGAGAGGTATCAGGTGAACTTTGTGCTAGGTGGGGGATTTAGTTGCCAATGTCGTAAAGCCAGGGGCATAGCGACAAACCTCGGATAACCGATCTGACATCGTAGTTTTCGACGCTTTAAGCGTGGCTGGGATGAGGGTGATTCAGACGGGAGGTTGGGAGAAATTGGCACGTTAGATGCTCTTCTATATATTGCGTAGCTTGGAATCAATCCTCTATGGACAAACTTGGAACATGCGGTGGGTAAATTGGATGCCCTATAACTCCTTGTTTCTAAGTCAAAGTCCAAAGGGGGTTTCTAATGAAAGTTAACAATTAGAGCAAATAAAAGACAAGTTACGAATAGACGAGGCGATTCCGTCTACAGATTTTAGGTACCAGATAACAAAGTGACAGATGGACTGTCCAGATTCTTTGTGTTTTAATCGCCCCAGGCTAGCAAAGGTAATCACCTAGTAAAGACTATTGTCTGCCGTACGTTTAGTTAGAATGAGTTCTAGTCTAAATACCAATTAGTAAGTAGAATTTTTTTTTAATGAGAGTAACTCATTCTATGATAAGGTAATTTTCAAATTAGTAGGACAACAAAAACGAACTTTAGAGCAGATTGCCAGAACAGGCCAGTATTCCAGACTTGAAGAAGGAGGAGGAAATTTAAGGGAAGATTCAATATCAATTTTTTCCTTGGGCTGAGAAGTAGCCCAGAACAGTAAATTTTTTTAGAACAAAAAGTTCAAATTGCAGAGAGATATTAAGAACTCAAGTGTGAGGAGATATATCATAAGGTAGAAGTAAGACATAGGTTGTTAGTCATCAACATTTATCCTCTTTGAGGTTAACAATATGTATTTTATTAAAGTGAATTTTATTGGTTTAAATATATAGGTACACATTCTATAGATAAATTGAACAATGGAATAATAGTGGTTGACAACAGTGATCAACTAAAAACATAGAGAAATAAGGTTGTCACCCTAGATAAGGTAAATTTGGAATAATCTGATTTAGAGAATCATAGACTACTAGGATTCCTTTTTTTTTCCTATTTGACTACCATCATGGTTAAGAGAGGCGGAGAAAACGCCAGACACACACTCCCAGTGACAAATTAGTGAGAGTAAACTTTCAATTAGTGTATGTATATTCTAAAATGCTCGTAAATACCTACGAACCTCAGTGCATATTTATTCTTTTGATATATTATCTATTCAGTAATATACCATTTGCCATGTATATTTTTTATCTAATTATATTTATGTATATTTATATATAGATAAGGCACAATTTGGATTATAGATTATAAACATAAGATAACGGGACCAAATCCAAATAAATAAATAGTGTGTGACATTTCGGTAACAGCGTTGTTACCATCTTCAGACAAATGTACTGAATGAAGAATTTAACCACAGCATATATATTTTTTTGTTTGTTTATATCATTGTATATCTTCTATATCAACGTCATTTCTTTTCTACATATATCATATTAATTCAATTTTTTTTGGCATATTTATTCTTCTGATATAGTAATTACTCATTAATACACCATTGTCATGTATATTTCTTTTATTATATTTATGTATATATATACATAGATAAGTCACAATTTGGATTAGAGATTATAAACACAAAATAACGGGACCAAATCCAAATAAATAAATAGTGTGTGACATTTCGGTAACAGCGTTGTTACCATCTTCAGACAAATGTACTGAAAAAATTTAACCACTGCATATATATATATATATTTTGTTTATCATTGTATATCTTCTATATCAACGTCATTTCTTTTCTACATATATCATATTCATTCAATTTTTTTTGGCATATATCATTCCCCTCGTTTTGTTTACCATATTATTATTGTTATTTTAATCTTATATACCAATTTAATTTTTGCCTTATATAACCTTATATAATCATTTTTTTTATTTTGTCATTTGTATTATAACATTACCTCATGTACCTCATCACTTATAGTTAATAAAGAATTTTTTAAAGATATGTTTTAGGAATTGGACATATCTACGTTAACACACACAATTCCTTGGCGCCCATATAACTATGTTTTATCCGGAATGGTCTAAATGTCTATTTGTACAGAACCTAGGTATAGACCACTTCCCCATTTTCCCCCTATAAGGACTGCAGCAGGGAATGTATGGACTCACTTCACAACTAGACCAAATTCTCCGGCATACAGGCAGCGAAAGATGGGCTTAGTATATTGCCCACTAAATGGTAGGAAAAAAATTCCTTTTAATGCTACTATAAGGTAACCTGTTCTAGGTACCTTGGCCTGTTTGTTTGTTTCCCCTTTGCCTGAGTGTCAGTGATTGCACATACTGGTATCGTAAAAAAATGTATTTTCTTCCAAAAATCATATTTATCATAGGTCATGAACAGATCTGAATTGGAATAAAACACATTTTTTCACTCTGGCAGGGGAGGAATTGTTGGGCCATATTTTCACAAAACAGACCCAACAATGATGTAAACATTTTACATCATATATGTACAGTATCTCGTCGAAGTGCTTGTTGACCAGATGGAGAATTCCCCACTGAGGAAAGGCCGAGAAGATGGCCGACAATGCTCCAAAGACCAAAGCCGGGGAAGACGCCCAGTTGGAGATGGCACTGACCCTCTCCAAACTGGCCAACCCTCCACAAAAGGACAGCGATGAGGAGGATTAAGAAATGGAGAACTTGAATTAGATCTGGGCTTGTATCCCTATGCCCGCTGCAGAAAGGCCCAGATGGAGAATGTACAAAATGTACATATGTACATATGTTTATAACCAATCCCCTTTATATGCAAGATGAAAAGTCTAAAATTTAATTTCCATCTCGAAAATTCTAAAATTATTTTATTCCAAAGAATAAAATTAATTACGAGGGCCATCCAATAAATAAGTTTCCCTATTTTTTAACAAATAAACAACATTATTTACAATTATGCAGTTATTTTATTTTCATTATACAACTCATAGACTACTTCTCTACATAATCACCATTTCTGTCCAAACATTTTTGGTACCGTTGTAGCAATTTTTTGATACCACTGTTGTACCAAGCCGTATCCTGTCTTCGTAGCCAGTGGTTCACCTCCGCCTGCACTTCGTCATCATTCTCAAAGTGCTTGCCTCCAAGGTGCAACTTGAGTGATGGAAAAAGATGGAAGTCGCTTGGGGCAAGATCCAGAGAATAAGGTGGATGTGTGAAAATTTCCCATTTGAAGTTTTCCAGAAACGTTTGGGTCGTTCGAGCTGCGTGAGGGCGAGCATTGTCATGGACGAGTAACACTTTCCAAGACAAAAGTCCAGGACGTTTCCGTTTTATTGCAGCTCTGAGTTTAGTGAGGACTTTACAGTACCTCGCAGCGTTAACCGTAGTGTTTGGGGGCAGGTAGTCAACCAATAAAACACCCTTACAGTCCCAAAAGACGATATCCATAACTTTGCCTGCAGAGATTGTGACCTTCGCCTTTTTTGGTGCACTTTCCTCAGGCTTCTTCCACACCATGCTTTGTCGTTTTGTTTCTGGAGTTGAATGATGCACCCAGCTTTCATCTCCAGTGACAATATGCGAAAACAGTTGATCTCCATCTCTTCGATGCATTTCCAGGAAAGCTCGGGCTGCCTCCATCCGTTGTTGCTTGTGATTTTCCGAGAGCAAACGCGGGACCCATCTTGCGCAGACTTTGCGAAAATCAAAACATCTGACATGATTGTTCCAATCGAAGAGCGTTCAATTTCGATTCCAGGAGGCAGTCGAATCATTATTTCGTCAATGGTGACGCGGCGATCTGCTTCCACCACATTCCGAACAGCAGCAACGGCTGCATTGTCCGTAGCAGTAACGGGCCTGCCGCTTTGCTCGTCATCATGCACGTTTTGCCGTCCTTCCGAAAACCATGAACGCCATCGGCGAACCATTTGGATGCTCATACATCCTTCACCATACACTGACACTAAATTGCGATGAATATTGACCGCAGTTTCATTTTTCGCCGTGAAAAAACGAATTACAGAACGGAGTTCGCAAGTGGACACGTTCACCAGTGGTAGTTCCATGGAAACTGAAGCGCTACGGACTTGCGCGTACGAGTAGCGTGATTTCGAAGGTCACGCGCTTCCAACGCATCCTAGTGACCATTTCTTACCTACTAACTAATTTTCACAACGTTTCGTTCGCCGAAAAAAAAATAGGGAAACTTATTTATTGGATGCCCCTCGTATATATATATTCTAGATAGATTAGATATATTTTTAAAGATAACAATATAAAAATTTTAAAGAAGAAATTACTAAATTTGAAGGAATAGACCTGTTAGTCAGTTGGGATGAAGCAATCGAGCAGTCGAGACGAGCCTAGGTCAGGACGTAAGGAAACACAATGCTAAGTTAATATTATTTTAAATATAGTTGTGCGGGTCAAATGGCCTGATAACAAGTTAGGAGATTTTTTTATTATCACATTTAGTAAGTTTTATTATCTAAGAAATTTTTTTTTTTATGGTGTCGAGCTATCTTGTAAGCCCACGAATTTCCGCCATGCATAGTGTATTCCAAACAAAGAATAAAAATTCTTTTGTTATATATATTTTTATATACATCAGTAAATTTTAAAGTAGAGGTCTTGCTTGCAAAAAATTAAATTTGAAGGAAAGAGCTGTTTATAAAGTATTAGACCTTAACTTGCATATAATGTACCTTTTTTTAATTACAGGTAGTTTTAGTCTTAATAAACTTCATATGAATTTCAATTTTACCATTTTGTATTTTTTTGTTTTATACCAAACTAGACATTCAAATTTTTTTTATGGTTGGTAAATAACATGGAGATCTATATACACCCCATTGGGAATCAAATTCTGTGTTTGAATATATCAAATTTGATGTGTTTTTCACTTTGGTCAGATGTCTAAAGGTCCAACACGTTTTGCAATTTCCCACAAAGTATATTGAGACAATGTGTATGTGTTTTTCTAATTCATAAAGGTAATGATTATACACTATATCATTAAAGAAAGCAACCCAACAATATTGTTGTTTTAAGAATTTCTTTTGTTAACCCACTTTGAGATTTACCCATGGTACCATATTATAAAATGGAGGTTGGACCTTATATATAAGGATTTGAAAAACTAAATGTAGTATTTCCTAAACTTAAAAAAATATGTTAACATTTAGGTTTATATTAATTATATTCAATATTGTATAAATCAGTGTTTGTGTAATTGCCGTGGCGAGTTTTAATTTTTTTTAATGAGTTTAGTATATCACTTAATGGTCAATACAAGGTATTTCGATATGCATAAACACTAATTTAACAAGTTGTTATCATCATTGTTGTTGTTTTGAATATATATAATTCGCATAATTTTCTTCTTTATTGCATTCATTTAATTTAATATGTTTGTGTTTATTTCTTTTGATTAAATATTCAAATATATATAAATATAAATAAATATATATATATATATAAATAAATAGTTGTTTAGTTTTATAGTTTAGTTTTGTATTAAAATTATCTTTATTACTTTGATTATTTAAATTCAAATTATAAAATTTGTAAATTGTTATTATTTAGTAGAGAGAGAGAAAAAAAATTCTTTACTTCTTACACATCATCCAATTAAGTATATATTTATAATTAATAACAATAAAATTTAACAACATAACGTCTTTTGAATCGGCTTTTACACGTCATTTAGACATACTCTAATTTGTATATAGAATAATAGAAGTGAGAATATATTTAATAGTATAAATTTTAGTAGTTATAGAGAGAAAAGAGTGAAAGACAGAACCATGCACTTTTATTCAAAGTAATAATAAGAAAAAATAAAATTTTTGTAAAGAAGGTAGATAAGATTGTTAGTATATATATATATATTTTTATAATTTTATATTTTATCTTTTTTTTTTTATGATTTTTTAAATTTTTTTATTTTATAATATGAATATATCTAGTTGTATTTAGTGAAATATCTATAATATGAATTAACTTTTGCTATAAATTTGGTTATTATGTTTTGAAACCCTAATGGTAGACCAGACATATACAAAAAATTTAAATTGAATTAATTAGTGGAAAGAGAGATATGCTGGACCGGAGATTTTCAAATAGAAATCCAGCTGACATTTCACTCCTGCTCTATTTTATGTCATATATCTCTCTTAAACCGGATTATATGTGTTAATATTAAGTTGTTTTAGTGAAACATTTATATACCCAGATCCAACAAACATAAGTGTTAAGAAATTCTAACTGTAACCTACCTCTTCTGTGACGCCTTCCTCTGTAAACAGCTATTTCTGGTTAACATCTGTTGCGGGGGGGACTCGTGTTCCTCCCTTCAAAATTAGATTGATTTCTCAGAAATTTCAGAATAATAAGACAACTGAAGAAGAAAGAAAATAGTTAAGGGAAGAAAGCCAATCTTTATAATCTTTACAGTTAGTTATATTAATATAACTGATTCAATTATTATTTATTTTTTAATTTTCCTTTAAAAAGGTAAATTATTAGATGATTAATAAAGCTATTAGTTTTGAAAATTCATTATTATTTAATTTCCATTTTCCTCCCCAGAAATTGGAGATTAAATAAAATTAATTCTATACAATATTACTTTAAAAATCATGTGAAATTTTTTTTAAAATCAGTTATATAATTTAAGTTTAATTAACTGCTAAAGATTATAAGTTTGTATTAGTTATTATTGAGAGAAATTATAAAAAGTTGATTTAATAAATGGATACTTCCATTTATTTTTTTAAAAGTATTTTATAATTGATATACTGTTGAAATATTTTACTTGTTTAATACTAAATTTGTTTTTAATAAATTCCATGTTTAAATTTTTAATATCTTCTATGAAATTTTCTAATATATTATTTATTCTATAAAATCTTAGAAACTGACCAAAATATATACCTTTGCAGCAGTTTAATGATATATTAGAATTTATATTGCAGTATTTTATAATATTGAAATTATAATTACTTTTTTATTATAAATTTTAATAGCATTATTTGTAAGGTTTATATTTAGGTCTAAAAAGTTAACTTTTTTGTTTCTATTAATTTTTTCATTGTTCTTAAGTTTCAAGTATTTAGGATATATTTCAGGTATTATGTTTTTAAACTGTGGGTTATTAAATATTATGATGTCATCTACATAACGGAACATTTGCCAATTAACATTATTTTGTAGAAAGTATTCTCTTTCGTACCAGAATAGTATTAGCTTGGCTAATAAAGGACTTGAAGAAGTTCCCATGGGAACGCCTTCTGATTGAATATATATTTTATTTTTAAATTCTATATAATTAAAATTTAAAAATGTTTCCAGTAGAGTTTTTGCTGTTTTAAGATCTAATTTAATTGTTTTATATCTGTTATGAATAATTTTAATGTGGAAAGTTTTGTCATTAATGAATTCGTTAATTAAATTGGTTATTTTATTATTTAGATCTCTTAAATTTATTTTAGAATATAGGTCCTCAAAATCAAATGTGTGTACTGAATCGATGTTTGTCCAATTGTTCATTAAATAGTTAATGATTTTTGTTGTGAATGCATGTCTCAAGTCATCTGTTTTATGGCCTCAGGTAAAGAAGTTGATGTTGAAAACCAATATGCGTGTTCATCTGCAAAATGATGCATCCGCAGAGCGTTTCGCTAAGCAACTACTAAATATTGGAAATGGGAAAATGACAATCGACCCAACCTCGCAATGCATTACATTGCCCACAAGCTTTTGCACACTAACATCAAGCAAAGAAGAACTGATTCAGAAAGTTTTCCCAAATATAGCCCAAAATCTTCAGTGGCTTAGTGAACGAGCGATACTTGCTGCAAAAAACATCGATGTCAATGATATAAACTTCTGTGTACAAAATTGGGTTCCGGGTGAAGAGAGAACGTATACATCAATTGATACAGTGTTAAATGAAGATGAAGCGGTGAACTATCCGACTGAATTTCTGAACTGCCTAGACTTGCCAGGATTTCCACCGCATGTTCTACAATTGAAAACTGGAGTGCCAATCATTTTACCACGGAACATCAACCCGCCCAAACTCTGTAACGGTACTCGACTTTCCGTAAAAACTATGATGAATAATATCATCGAAGCAACCATATTAAATGGGAAATTCAAAGGGCAAGATGTACTGTTGCCCTGTATTCCCCTTTTCCCACCTGATCTGCCATTTGAATTTAAGCGATTACAGTTTCCTGTGCGAACTGCTTTTTCAATGACTATCAACAAAGCGCAAGGACAATCCTTGAAAGTATGTGGACTTAATTTGGAAGTTCCATGTTTCTCACATGGGCAGCTCTATGTAGCTAGCTCACGTGTAGAAAACCCTTCAAACTTATATGCATATACACCTGATAAAACAGGTAAAACAAAAAATGTTGTATATTTAAAAGCATTAGATTAGAATTATAGTTCAAGTATAAATAAAGTGTAAATTGTGTAGTACCATGGAAGAGTTTGTTTTTATTCCCTTTTTTCTGAAATCACAGCAAAATAGTCTAATTATACCCCAGAGATCGCAGCGACGCGCGAAGCTAGGTCTTTCAGAGTCTGTATATAATAATTAGTATAATTTCTTAACTCTCAAAAATAGAAAGAATGATTTATTTATTGTATACTTTTAATCTTTGAATCTATATATATAAAAATGAATGTTTGTTGGTCCGTTCGTAAGTGATAATCTTCTACATCGCTCAACCGATCGTGATGAAACTTTGGGAAGTTGTTTAGTATACTACCGGGACGATTTCTGGCGAATTATTTTAAAATAATATTTATAACAATAATTATAGCAAATTTTAAGACATATTTTTAAATTCTGTGTTTGTAATACAGAAACGTTCCATTCTCAATCCCGTAGGGCTTTAGATCGGCTAAAACATTTTTATCTTTATAAGTGAATATTAACTTTACTGTACCGAATAGTTTAGTATAATATTAATTTAACATATTACAACTTAGCCACAGCAACGCGTGGCCGGGTTCGCTAGTCTATATATATATAAATCACTTTCAAATTTTAACGTAACGTTCCATTCTCAATCCCGTAGGGCTTTAGATCGGCTAAAACATTTTTATCTTCATAAGTGAATATTAACTTTACTGTACTGAATAGTTTAGTATAATATTAATTTAACATATTACAACTTAGCCACAGCAACGCGTGGCCGGCTTCGCTAGTAATTTTATATTTATATACTTTATATAATAATAAAAATATATAACAATAAAAGTTTTATTTCTTCATTTTACTAAAGTTATTGCAAATGGCGACGAGGATCTAAGCGTAAGTACCCGAAGAAAATAATTTGTTTTTGGATTTAATTTTTGATACTCTTGCAAATGGCTCGTTTCCAATTTAGTGAATTTAATGAAGAGGTTGAAAGTTTTATCACGTTCTTTGAACGTTTAGAACAATTTTTAATTTTGGAAGACGCTAGCGAGGGACAAAAAGAAGGCGTATCTCCTGACACTTATTGGACCAAAAGCCTATGAGGTTTTAAAAAATTATGCAGTCCAGAACTTCCGAAAAATAAGACCTTTGAGGAACTTACTGAAAAATTAAATACTCATTTTTCCCCAAAACATTCAATCAGAGTCCAGCGGTTCATTTTTTTCTGCAAGAAACGGAAGAAAGTGTTTCGCAGTATTTGGTAGCGATTAAGCGGTTGGCAGCAACTTGTGAATTTGGGAACTTTTTGGAGGACTCTCTGAGAGACAAGTTTGTGTGCGGATTAAGACAAATTAAACAATTTTATTGATTCTTTCAAACAAATTTTACAAAGGAGAAAATATAAAAGAGTAAATGGGCATATAAAGTGTAGGGGAATATATATACAAATATCTTCAGCAAGGAAGGCTTCCCCACCTTGAGAGGGTCCTCCTCCAGACAAGGAGGGGGTCTTCTTGTACACTCCTCAGTTCCGCGCCGAGGAAGTGCCTATAAATGCGCGTCTTGGCAGACGCCAGGATGGCCAGGGCGTCATCGTCTAGGCCATGCCCGAAGACCCACCCCTGCAAGTCAGGGGGCCGCCCGATGATGGTAAATGCCTCCCTGATGAGAGGCCTGATGTAGCGGCAGGACCAGTACCTGTGAACCAGCGACAGGTCGCCGGACCCACAGGCGATGCAAGACTGATGTGCCGATGCTGGATGGGGCAGGGCGTGCAAAGCTAGCCTCACTGCCACGTCCGCGTTGTGCCCGGAGAAGGCGTAGCGCCGGAGCGACGACCAGCCGATGTTGATGGGTAGGTTTATATTTTCCTCCCACCTTCTAGCGAACTGGATGATGGGCAGGGCAGTCAGGCGTGGACGCTCTAAGATGCGACGGGCAGTTCGGGTGATGACTCGCAAGAACGGCGTAGTCGTCCCGCGCAGCACTACGGCCTGGCCGATGGCGTTTACTCGGTAGGTCCCGCGTAGATTTTCGTCGATAAGACGACGGCAGAAGCTGGTCAGCGACGCGGCGTCAGCCAGGGCGCAGCGCGTAGGCCGAGTGAGGGGAGGGGCAGGGCCAGCGAAGTCCCCAATGCAGGCATTGACCCACCGGGTAGGAGCGAGAAGGTCGGGTGGCCGGAGAAGGCGGCAGCCACCTATGATGGGGAGGTTCAGGAGTTGATGTGGTGTAAGCACAGAGTGGTCTAGCGTGAAGATGTCAGCGACCGCCTCCCAGATCTTAAGAAGCCGGAGACGCCGTGGCGAGAGCCAGGACCCGGATGGAGGTGGATATAGCCACGCATCGCTCTCGACCAGCCAAGAGTAGGCATTACGGTTTCCACGCAGTGCGGCCTGCACGCCCTTGAAGCACGACAGCCGCAGCTGGGTCTCGATGTCGATGAGGCCGAATCCTCCAAGAGAGACAGGTCTCGCCAGGACGCTACCAGGAAACCAGGCGGTGCGCTCCGGCCCCCAGATGAACCGCGCAAGACGTGCCTGGATCTTGTGGATAGTACGGTCGGTAGGCAGGTAGCCGTGGATGTGATGGACCACCGAGGAGAGAACCAAGGAGTTGGCCGCTCTGGCCCGGCCGACGAGAGAGAGGCCGCGGGTGTAGGGGGACCACCTCGTTATAGCAGCTTCGAGCAGGACCAGGATATGTCTTTCTTGGGCTGAGTTTTGATTTCCTGGCGTCACATTGCAGCCCAACACCTTCAGTTCGACCGACGACCAGGAGATGCCGAGTGGAGCGTCGTTGCGGGCACGCCAGGCGCCGCACCATAGACCTTTGCTCTTGGTGAAATTTCCCTTTATGCCGGAGGCGCGCCGGAAGTTCTCGAAGATGGAGGTCACCACGCCGAACTGTTCCTCACTGCGGATGAGCAGGACGATGTCGTCGGCGTAGGCGAGGACATTACCGGGGCCGAGAGCTTGCTCAAGGCGACGTAGGAGAGGGCTTGTGGCGAGGCTGAACATTGCGGCGCTGATGGCGCAGCCCTGTCTCACACCATTCAGAAGCAGGAAGGGTTTGGTGTGGAGGCCTCCGGCTCGGACTGTCGCGTCCGCTCCGGAATAGAGGAGGAGAAACCACCCGATGAAGACCTGTGGCAGCCGCAGCGAGACCATCAGGGACACCAAGAAGCCGCGGTCTAGGGTGTCGAAGGCAGACTCGAGGTCGGTGGAAATGACGGCCAGCGGCGAGCCGGTCCTCACAGCCGCGTCGACCTCGTCGCGCACACGCGAGATGTTCCAAGAAGGGGACCTACCGGGAACGGCATAGGTCTGGCACTGAGGTACCAGAACCGGAAGATGGGGCCGCAGACGCCGGAGGAGGACATTGCCCAGGATCCGGTAGTCCATCGTGGGGAGCGAGATAGGCCTGTAGCCGCAAAGTCCAGGGCCGCCGTGAGACTTGGGGACCAGGCATATGGTGCTGCGCCGTGTCGATGTAGGCAAAACCCCGGCGAGTTGGGAGGCCTCGTAGACGCGCTTGAGAGCGTTGACGAAGAAGTCCTCGTAGGCCATGTAGAACTCGCAGGGCAAGTCGTCCCATCCGGGGGCCCTTCCGAGCGGCAGGCGGCGGATGGCGGTGGCGATCTCTGTCGCGGAGATCTCCGAGCGGAGCAGGGGATCGTCATCTTCGAGGATGAGGGGGGTCGTTGTCCCCTGGATGAATTCTGTAGCGGCGTTGGAGTCGCACGACTGGCTGGCGAAGCGGCGTTGTAGGATAGAGTAGACCCTGCGTCGTAACTCCGTGCCTTCGATGATGTTTCCTTCTTCATCGCGGAAGTTCGTCCTTGCAGGCCGGCACATACGAAGGGTGTGCCCAAGGTTGGGCAGTGATGGATAGTCCGCTTCCGTCGACGCAGCTTCGAGCCTGGCCTGCAGGAACCGCCTGGCCCGGACGATGTGGTCGTCGTCAGCGACGCGAGGGACGTTGAGGGATCTCACCTCTGCCAGCAGGTCAGTCTTGATTGAAGACCAGCTTCTCCACAGATCTTCGCCGGTCATATCCACGATTGCTGTTGAGGTTCTTTCGATGATCGTTGCCAGATGTTCGACAACGAGCCCCGAGCGTAGCATTGCAGCCACGCAGGGTTGTCGAGGTGAAGGAGGCACTTCGAGCTGAAGAAGGACAGCTCGATGGTCCGATAGCCTGTATTGGATGGTACTGTACTGGACAACGTGTGCGGATTAAGCGATTCAAGAATCCAAAAGAAAATTTTGTCTGAGGGAGATGTTTCCTTGGCTCGGGTGATGAAAATTGCTTTGTCCATGGAGGCGGCAGAACAGAATATTAAATTATTTCATGCAGAGGAATTGAAATAAAGCGTGGATAAGTTGCGCATTGAAATGCAAAGAGAATCGAAAAATGGAAAAAGAAAATGCAAACATTGTGGAAATTTGCATAGAGACTCTTGTAGATTCAAGGACGCAGTGTGTTTCAAGTGCAGAAAAAAAGGTCACATTGCCCCAGTATGTAGGAATCATGAAGTATATCCTATTAGGGAACAGGCGAGCCAACAGAATAGGATACATCAGATGGATGATCAGGGAGAGACGGAGGAATTGACCCAAAAAATTACATGCATGAGGACACCACACGATTATAGAATAAATACTACGACAAGTGACCCTCCCTATACCATAAGATTGAAAGTCGAGAACATTTTTATATACGGGAAGTTGTCTAACCTTGATATCGGAGAATGATTTCAAGAAGTATCTTCCAAATGCACAGTTAAAAACTATCGGAATGATCATCAAGACATATGACGGGACAGTAGTACCAATTCTGGGCGAAGTTATCGTTAAGGTGGAATTTCAGGGCAAGACTTCAATGCTTCGAGCAGTAGTAGTCAAAGGTGAAAAAAAGGCCCTGCTGGGGAGAGAATGGATAAATTTGTTGAAAATTGATTATTTTGTGGTGAACCAGATACCTTCGGAAATTGCTATTGCTGAATTTTTGAAAGAGCACCAAGTTTTGTTCAATGACACAGCAGAGCCCATAAAAGGATTCACATTTTCAATAAATATTCGTGACGTCAGCCCAATATTTCATAAGGCTCGACCGGTGCCTTTTGCGATTAGAACGGCGGTTACAGAAGCTTTAGAAAATATGGTGACAAAGGGATACTTATATAGGGTGAGGAGTAGCCAGTGGGCAACTCCAGTAGTAGTGGTACCAAAAAAAAAAAAAGGAAATGAGAATTTGTTGTGATTTTAAGATAACTTTGAACAGATTCTTGGATACAGCAGCTTATCCGCTCCCACTCAGCAAGACAAGAGCTAGAGGTGGCAACGAGCACCCAGCCATTTTTAACTATCAACACACATAAGGGACTTTTCAGGTTTAGGAGAATGCCTTTTGGGCTGGCTAATGCCCCTAGTTATTTCCAATCTGTGATGGATAGGGTTCTGGCTGGAATAGAGGGCGTTATTTGCTATATTGATGATCTCCTCATAGCTACAGTTTCAGTGGAGAAACACTTGGCTGTATTGAAAACTGTGTTTCTGCGTTTGGAAAAATACAACATTAAACTGAAGAAGGATAAATGTAAATTTGTGCAAAGAGAAATCGAGTATTTGGGCCATCTTATCAAGGAAGATGGCATCCGACCTTTGGATCACAAGGTGCAAGCTTTACAGAAGGCCAAGAGTCCGACAAACATCTCTGAGTTGAAGTCATTTCTTGGATTGGTGAATTATTATGGAAAATTTATTCCAAATCTACCGGATCTATTGAGGCCTCTTCACGAGCTGCTTCATAAAAAGAATTGCTGGAGCTGGACCAAGGAGTATGAAGAGGCTATTGAAAAGTGCAAGAGTAGCATTACCTCTGAAAGGGTTTTAGTTCCGTACGACACCACATTGCCTTTATTTTTAGCCACGGATGCATCCCAGATTGGAATTGGCGCGGTTCTGTCTCATGTCATCGGAGGCCAGGAAAGACCGATCATGTTTGCCTCCGGGACCCTATCAGGAGCCGAGCGCAACTATTCTCAGATTGAGAGGGAAGCTCTCGCAATAATCTATGGAGTGACCAAATTCCATCAGTTTATCTATGGGAGACGTTTTACCCTGATAACGGATCAAAAGCCGCTAGTGTCTATTTTAGGCCCAAAATCGGGAATTCCTACTTTATCAACTTCGAGATTACAGAAATGGGCGATAATTCTGTCTGCTTATACCTACGATATCAAGTTTAAAAAAACTCAAGATCATGGAAATGCAGATCTTCTGTCACGTCTTTCAGTTGAGAGTGGGGAAACTTCGAGACTGGATAACATTTATGCACTGTCCTACATGGAGGATTTGCCAATCACGGCTGAAGAAATTAGAATTGAAACTCAAAAGGATGAAGTGCTATCAATAGTGAAGTGCTATACCCAGCATGGCTGGCCTGAGAGGGTGCCAGACCACCTCAGACCTTACTTTCAGAGAAAACTGGAGCTGACTGTGGACGGAGAGTGTCTATTGTGGGGGGATGCGGGTCATTATTCCTTCCTCTCTCAGACCGAACTTGTTGAGTTGCTTACACGAGACCCTTTCAGGGATGAGCAAAATGAAGTCTGTGGCAAGGTCTCATTTCTGGTGGCCGAATCTAGACAATGAGATTGAGTTCCTGGTAAACAGGTGTAGAAACTGCCAACAGGTTCAAGATGGCCCAAATAGAGTGAAGTGGCAACCTTGGATTTGGGCAGTTAGACCCTGGCAGCGGATCCATATTGATTATGCAAACAAAGATAACATCAATTTGCTAATTGTCGTGGATAGTCATTCTAAGTGGATCGAGGCATTCCCAATGAGAGAAATAACCTCAGCAAAAACAATTGAGCAATTAAGACGACTTTTTTCTTCTTATGGTTTACCAGAAGAAATAGTGTCAGATAATGGCCCTCAGTTTACGGGTAGTGATATGAAGCTTTTTTTAAAAATAATGGAATAAAACAAACACTAAATCCTGCGTACCATCCTCAGAGCAATGGCTTGGCAGAGAGAGAGCTGTCAAGATGATAAAAATGGCGTTAGTCAAAAATAAAAGAAAACCTGGGGATACCATTCAGGACACGCTATCAAAAATTTTGCTTGCATATCGTAGCACCCCTCATGAAACAACCAATAAGGCTCCGTTAGAACTCTTTATTGGGCGTTCCCTTCGAACCCGATTATCAATTATACATCCAAATCTGGAATCAAGAGTAAAGGAGCAGCAGGCCAGGCAAATGAAATACGACCACGGATTTCAACAAGATGAGTTTGGAATAGATGACATGGTTTGGTGTCGAAATTTTAGAGGCGGGGATCGATGGATTCCAGGCAGAATAGTGGGGAGAAAAGGATCCCGAGTCAATACAGTTTTAATACACGGACAGATCAAAAGTTATCATAGAGATCAAATAAGGAAGAGGTGGGAGAATGGTGGAGATGAAGATCGACAATATGGACGCCAAAGAGAAGAAACTGATATCATCGTTCCTGAGGCTGATATGCCCAACAGAGGCAGAAGTGAATCGCCGCTTATAGAAACAGCCAGACAGCAGCGGGACTCTGGACTCGTGGACCAGAATGATGGAGGCATTTCAGGGGAGTCGTCTCGTTCACCGGATCCCGAAGCCAGTAACGAAGGACCCATCTAAAGAAGAAACCCACCAAGAAATCGGAGTCCTCCTTCAAGATATATTTGAATGTAGCGGGAGGATGGTGTAATATATCAGCTTGAAATATTCTGTGAACATTTTTTGCTTCTGTAATTCTTAAGTTGTTATAATCATTGTTGTTGTTTTGAATATATATGTCATAATTTGTATATAATTGTATGCCCCCCGACCCACTATGCATGTACAATGTATGATTTTCAAAGATTTAATAAAGAATAAGGTAACTGGAGGAAAGAAAGTAGCAACAAGACATAGGAAGCAGGCTAAAAGCGGGCACAAGTATAAATACCTTGTACAGTCAATACTTCCTCGCAAAGCCCGGACGTATCTGGTATCCGCAGAAGTTATATTAGTATAGAGACGCCCAATATTTCCGGACAGGACCGGACGTATTTTGATAACGCGGAAGTAAATAGAGTCGAACTAACACCCGATACTTCCTATCAGGCCGGGCATATCTTTCACCAAAGAAAGCCGCCGGTCCAATTAGGAAGGAATAACTAAATAGGTCAACCAATAGAAAAACGGGCACGTTCCATCCTTCGACCAATGGGAAGGAAGACAACTCGTGGTGTTAAATCGAAAGACAAGAATTGTCAGTAGCGACTTGGCTCCCACCGAGTTCAGATCAGTAGAGTTTTGGCTTCCAACAAGGTGACATCGGGTCTGGACCTCTCTCCCTCTGCTCATCCCGTAGCTAAGTACAATCACCACCATGTGATCAGATAATTAACAATCAAAACTCGCTCCGCCTTCTCAAGCTTTCTTTCCTCCAACCCAGTTGCCTTTTATTTTCAAACCCCATCACGTGTCCTGATTATTCCTAACTGTGTGCTTCACTTGCCACTCAACGACTGCGCTTCAACCAATCCTCACCATTCAAATCGAACAATAAGAAATTCCGCAACGATATTGTCACAGAACGGTTAAGTCGACAGGATTCTACAACAGTGTAATACATCAAATATTGCAGTGTAATAACTTTGGATTATATTACAATAAGTCGACAGGATTCTACAACAATGTAATACATCAAATATTGCAGTGTAATAACTTTGGTTATATTGAATATATAATTCGCATTATTTTCTTCTTTATTACATTCATTTTATTTAATATGTTTGTGTTTATTTGTTCTGATTAAATATTCAAATATATATAAATAAATATATATATATATATTGAGACGTTACAGAAACAATTTTCAATTGTACATAAATTCCTTTAAAATGTTACTTTAATTTTTCATATGTTTATTTTCATTTTTATTTTCCATTCATTAAAAGTCAATGATGTACATACTAATTTGGTAAAAAAACTCAATAAAAACGATATGTAAAAATACACATAAACAAATGGCTTGTAAAAGAAAGCGGCAATAAAATGAGTTTAGGTAAAATATCTATTTCATTAACAAACATTTCACTTTTAAAATAATAAACTTTAAAATTAAAGTTTTACAAAACTAAAATTAGCGTTTTAAAAATAAAAACGTGGCATTTGGCGCAGTCGACAGGATACGGAAAAAAAAATGGCGGAAAATCCAAACAACCGGTTGCAAAAATTCAACGGCTCGAAGTCGGCAATTAGGCCTGAGTCATGGATCAAATTATATGATTTTGAAAATAATTTTTTAAAGGAAGATGAAAAAATCAAAAATCTTATGTACTACTTGACAGATTCAGCACTTGAATGGTATGCAGACGAGATTATTTCAAATCCTGCAATAAAAAGATGGGAAGTTGTAAAGGAAAAGTTGATTCAAAGATTTGGTTCATACAACGCAAATCCAATTGTCTCAGCATCACATCGAAGATTAAAACGAGAAGAAAATCAATAGAAAATTATTTTCAAGATAAAATTCGCCTGTTAAATCAAACCCATCTAACGAAGGAGGAAAAAATTAATTTATTAACAGACGGACTTCCAAATGATTGGAAAGATTTAATTGTGGCTGCACAGCCAACTGACGCCACAAAATGGTTCCATATCGCAGCTTCAATTGAACAAAATAGGGCTTCAATTCAGTTTAAGCCTAAAAACAAAATACACCTCGCGACAAAAAATAATGATAATAGAAAAAATGTTTGCCCATTCTGGTGTCCAATATGTTCGAAAAAGGGAATAAAAATTAAACATTGGGTCACAGATTGTGAGGATTATGATCCTAATTATAAAAAGGATAGGCCTAATCAAAACACTTCAGTGAAACAAGTATGCGGAGCCCCGGAATTGTTGAATGTAAGTACTTTGACAAATACCCCTACACAAGGAGCTTTCAAGCTTATCAACATAAGTGTTGAAGTAAATGGAATTCCTGCGCAAGCATTTGTGGATACTGGAGCAACAGTATCAATAATCAATTGGCGATTGTTCAAGCGAACCCGTCTTCAACTTCAACCAAATTCAGACATTCACATCAGCCAAGCGGATGGTGTTACCAGGACATGTGGAAGCCTTCAGACCAAGGTAAGAATAGATAAACTAATTAAACCTGTAACTCTCCATGTAATGAAGAACTTTAAATATCCACTCTTGATCGGATTAGATGTTGCATCTCTTTTTAATATTTTAATAGATGTCAAAGACAAAACAATTTACACCAAATTTGATGGATTACAAAATCCAATTCTTGTAAATCATCTAGAAGAGATAAGAGAACATGAATTAAAAGAATTACTTGAACACAATAGGAATGTATTTTCTCAGCATGCTATTGATTTGGGAAAAGTAGCTATACAACATAAGATCATCACGAAAAGTGAACAACCAATTTCTCTTAGACCCTATCGTCGTCCTCTAAAAGAGTATGAAGAGATAGCTGAACAAGTTAAAGAACTTCTCGAACACAAGTTAATAAGAACTTCAGATTCTCCTTGGGCATTTCCTGTTGTTATGGTTCCCAAGAAGGATGGAAATAAAAGGATGTGCATTGATTACAGACGTCTTAATGAGATCACGCTGGATGACAGGCAACCCCTACCTCACATACAGGACATGTTTGATCGATTGCATGGATCCAGATTCTTCTCTACCCTTGATGTTGCATGGGGTTATTGGCAGATCGAAATGGACCCGCAATCTATTCAAAAAACTGCATTCGTCACAAAAGATGGTCATTATGAGTTTTTAGTGATGCCCTTTGGTTTAAAAAATGCTGCTTCAACGTTTCAAAGGATAATCCAACATATTCTAGGTGAATTATTATGGAAAGGAACTTGCTCTTTCCAAGATGACATATTGGTGTACACGAAAACATGGCAAGAGCACATAGAGCTTCTTAGTAAAGTTTTTGACAAATTAAGACAGTACAACATGAAATTAAAATTGTCGAAATGTATTTTTGGAAGAACTGAAGTAAAATACCTCGGACATATCATCAGTCACAATCAATTAAAACCTGATCCAGGAAAAGTAAAATCTATTCAAGACTTTCCAAGACCTGATACTGTAAAGAAAGTTTCGTCAGTTCATGGGATTGGCAAATTATTACAGAAAATTTGAGAAGGACTTTTCTAAAATTTCATTCCCCTTGGTTCGACTCACTCGGAAGAATCAGCCCTTCTTCTGGAATGAGGAAGTAGAGGAGTCATTCGCTAAACTTAAAATGGCACTATCTACAAAACCTGTCCTTGCTATTTACAACCCGGACTACCCCTCTAAAGTTTATACAGATGCCTCCAAATATGGAATTGGAGCAATCCTAACACAAATTGGTCCAGACAATGAGGAACATGTAATTGCTTATTACTCCAAAACACTGCAACCACACCAAGAAAATTATTCTGCTTATGAGATGGAATGCCTAGCCGTAATACAAGCAACTGATCACTTTCGTGTATACATAGAAAACCAACCATTTGAAATCATCACTGATCATGCGGCGCTCCAATGGCTTTTCACCATGAAGAAACCGAAACCTAAGTATTTTAGATGGATTCTTAGTTTATCCTCGAAATCATGTAACATCGTTCATCGTTCTGGAAAGCAACAAACTCATGTCGACGCCTTATCAAGACTCCATGTTGTTAACATTGCAACTCAAGAACTTCAAGAACACCAACAAAATTCAGATTTGAGTTTCTTGAAAAATTCCCACACTCACGACGGTGTGGTAATGATCAAACAAAAAGGAGTTTTTAAAGCAGTTGTCCCAAACTCGCTTACCAAAAAAATATTGGAAGAATATCACGATTCATTGAGTCACCCATCAATAACCAAAACATGCAAACTTATAACTCAATGTTATTGGTGGAAAGGAATAACAACTGATATCAAGAATTATGTTCGATCTTGTAAATCTTGTCAACTAGTGAAGGTCAGACATGAACCAACTTTAGGAGAAATGATCACTCCAACGTCAAATATCCAACCATTACAAATGATCGGTTGTGACACTATTGTACTGGGAACAGCAGCAGCTAACACAAAGCATAAATTCATTCAAGTTTTTGTTGATCACGCAACTCGTTATCTATGGGCATATCCCACAATAAAAAAACACTGCTCAAGCTGTCACTCAATGTCTTGATAAGATAATCAAATCTGTTAATTCGATCAATACTATCTTAACAGATAATGGCAAAAATTTTATATCAAAAGAGTTCAACAAATTTCTTTCTTTACAAGGAATTAAACACACATATACTTCGCCTTATCATCCTCAGTGCAATGGCATTTGTGAGAAATTAAATGATACGATAATGACAAAACTGAGAATAGCTGTTCTAGAGAAACCTAGATGTAAATGGAGCACATTGTTACCGCAAGTTGTCAAAAATTATAATTCCACACCACATGACGTGACTGGTTTTTCACCGCTTTTCTTAATGTATGGAATCGGTAATGTACCCGAATTTGCCGACCAAACTCCAATTACAATTGAAGAAGCCAGGAAGAAAGCTAGCCTGCGGACAGAACAATTTAGAAGTAAGTGAAAGATTAAACACGATAGCCATCACCCCAAGTATGTCTTTAAAGAAGGAGACTTAGTCATAAGAAAAATTGCCTTCAACGACCCTCGTCTCATCAAGACATCACCAAAATATGAAGGACCATTTGTCATTCAAAAAAAGATATCTGATGTAACCTACGATATCTCTCTGAAAGACCAAAAGCAAGCAAGACGCGTTCACATATCTCAACTTCGACCATTTATTACCCGAGAATAAATGCTTCAAGAAGGGGAATATGAGACGTTACAGAAACAATTTTCAATTGTACATAAATTCCTTTAAAATGTTACTTTAATTTTTCATATGTTTATTTTCATTTTTATTTTCCATTCATTAAAAGTCAATGATGTACATACTAATTTGGTAAAAAAACTCAATAAAAACGATATGTAAAAATACACATAAACAAATGGCTTGTAAAAGAAAGCGGCAATAAAATGAGTTTAGGTAAAATATCTATTTCATTAACAAACATTTCACTTTTAAAATAATAAACTTTAAAATTAAAGTTTTACAAAACTAAAATTAGCGTTTTAAAAATAAAAACGTGGCAATATAATGATAAAAATATATAACAATAAAAAATTTATTTCTTCATTTCACTAAAGTTATTGCATTTCACATGTGTTGTTTCCCCAAAATACCTCTATTTCCACCCCCCTACAGATGTGGCCCCCCTTTTCCAATGCGTCCCTAGGGGCTCTAAATTTGGATTTTGTGGGAAGCTCTGAAGTGTGGGAAAAAACACTGTTCTAGGCCTAACCTCGCGTCCTAATTTTTCAAGATCCATATAAAAGGAAGAAATTATTTCTCTAACACTTGAAATTAGAATTAAAATGAGGTGCACACTAAGCATAAAGTATTTTTCTGATTCATGAAATTGAAAAGGTTAAAAGAAATAACGTATACACTGATATATAGCTAGCAATAAATATGTATATATATATGTTTCTATGAAAATGTTAATCTGCAAGACGCAGGTTATCATCATCCCTTTTTGATTTGTTTTTGTCACTTTTTGGCGTTCCGAAAATAAACAATAAAAGGCTGTATCAGACTTTATTAAGACAATAAAGATTTGCTAAAAATAAATGTGTACGAAGATGTTGCATTTGGCGACGAGGATATAAGAGTAAGTACCCTCGAATTTTGAAGTAAATATTTTTAGAAAATATCTTTGATTTTGCATATAATTGAAAGTAAATATTAAAAGACACAAATTGCAAAGTTTTAGGATGCAAATTTAAGAAAGAGTGAAAAAAAATGGCTAGTTACCAATTTAAGGAATATAATGAGGAAACTGAAACTTTTGACACGTTTTATGAACGATTGGAACAGTTTCTCATATTGGAGGAGGCAGGGGATGAGAAGAAAAAGGCTTATCTCCTAACCCTCATGGGAAGTAAAACATATGGTGTTTTAAAAAATTTGTGCAGTCCTATTCTACCTAAAGATAAAACTTTTGATAACCTAATAAATATATTGAAAAGGCACTTCTCTCCAAAGCGCTCAATTGTAGTAGAGAGGTTCATTTTTTTTAAAAGAATGCAATTAAAGGAAGAAAGCATCTCGGATTACTTGGTGGAAATTAAGCGTTTGGCTTCCTCATGCAACTTTGGAAATTTTCTGGAGGATTCTTTACGTGATAAAATGGTTTGTGGATTATATAATGCCAAAATACAAAATAGAATTTTGTCGGAGGGCGACATTTCTTTAGCTAAAGTAATTGAGATAGCATTATCTATGGAAGCGGCCGAGAAAAATACAAAATTATTTCACTTGGAGCAGGGTGAAGATTGTGTAGATAAGTTGAGGATGGAACGCAAGGTTGAATCAAATTTCCAGAATGGCAAATGTAAACATTGTGGTAAACAGCATAAAGAACTATGTAGATTTAAGGAGGCGATATGCTTTAAGTGTAATAAAAAAGGACACATTGCCTCAATATGTTGGAGCAGTAGAAGAAATCTAAGGCAACATCAGAATCAGCCGGGAAATATACATCAGATAGGAGACCAAGAAGAGGAGGAAGAGTATGTCCAGAAAATTATAAGCGTGACGATACCTGAGTATAAAATTAATTTTGCCTCAAGTGACCCTCCCTATCTGATGGAGTTAAAAGTAGAAGGAAACTTTATTAAATTTGAAATGGATACGGGTAGTGGTCTAACACTGATATCAGAAAAGGATTTTAAAGATAGTCTTCAACACTTGAAATTGGAAAAAGCGAGTATCATTGTAAGAACTTATGATGGTACCGTGGTACCCATTCTGGGTAAAATCAATGTCAAAGTGGAGTGTCAAGATATTACTTACAAACTTAGAGCGTTGGTGGTGAAAGGAGAAAAGAGGGCTTTGATGGGAAGAGAATGGATAAATAGATTGAAATTGGGCTGTTTCGCGGTAAAACATATGCCTGTGGAAATTACCATTGAGGAAATTTTGAAGGAAAATCAAGCCCTATTTGTGGAGACAACCGAACCAATAAAAGGTTTCACATTTTCAGTAAACATGTGTGATGTGAATCCAATTTTCCATAAGGCTCGTCCGGTGCCTTTCGCCATTAGGCCAGCAGTTACTGAAGCATTAGACAAAATGGTGGCTAAGGGTTATCTATGTGAGGTGGCGAGCAGTAAATGGGCCACTCCAGTGGTTGTAGTGCCGAAGAAAAATAAAGAGATCAGAATTTGCTGCGACTTCAAGGTAACTCTAAATAAATATTTGGACACTGCGGCCTATCCCCTTCCCACACAGCAAGATTTATTCTCCACATTGGCCAAGGGAAAATACTTTTCTAAATTGGACTTGAGGAACGCTTATCTGCAATTAGAGGTGGACCCAGGCACCCGTCCGTTACTAACGATAAATACTCATAAAGGGCTTTTCAGGTTTAAGAGAATGCCATTTGGATTGGCAAATGCGCCCAGTTATTTTCAATCTGTAATGGATAGGGTTTTGTCAGGTATAGGAGGCGTAATTTGTTATATTGATGATGTCCTTATAGCCACAGCATCAATTGAAGAACATTTGGCGTTGTTGAAGACTATATTTGCTCGCTTGGCGAAGTATAATATCAAACTAAAGAAAGAAAAATGCCTATTTTTGCAAAAAGAAATTGAATATTTAGGACATCTTGTCACGGAAGAGGGCATCAGACCTTTAGATCATAAGGTACAAGCAATACAGAAGGCCAAAACGCCTACGAATATCTCTGAATTAAGGTCATTTCTTGGTTTGGTAAACTTTTATGGGAAGTTCATACCCAATTTGCCAGAGCTTTTGAAGCCTCTTCATGAGCTTCTTCACAAAAAACGTCCTTGGGTTTGGACAAAGGAATGTGGAGAGGCCATTGACAAGTGCAAGAATAGCATTACCTCTGAGAGGGTGCTAGTCCCGTATGATGCGACTTTGCCATTGTGTTTGGCCACTGATGCATCGCAGATTGGAGTGGGCGCTGTGTTGTCACATATTATAGAAGGCCAGGAGAGACCGATTATGTTTGCCTCACGGACTTTATCGGAAGCAGAACAAAATTATTCTCAGATTGAGAAGGAGGCTCTAGCCATTATTTATGGAGTTACCAAGTTTCATCAATTTATTTATGGAAGAAAATTTATTCTTATTACAGACCATAAGCCATTGGTGACCATTTTGGGCTCAAGATCAGGAATCCCCACCTTATCTACTTCAAGATTGCAGCGTTGGGCGCTTATTTTGTCAGCTTATACTTACGATATTAAATTTCGAAGAACTCAAGACCATGGGAATGCAGATCTTCTGTCACGTTTTCCTGTGGGCTGTGAAGAAATTCCAAGATTAAATAATGTCTATGCTTTATCCTATGTGGAAGAATTGCCGATCACAGCAGAGGAAATTGCCACGGAAACTGAAAAAGACGAAGTGCTCTCATTGGCCAAATTTTATACTCAGCAAGGCTGGCCTGAAAAGGTGGCTGATCACCTCAGACCTTATTTTCAAAGGAAACTTGAGCTAACTGTAGATGGGGAGTGTTTGGTTTGGGGAATGAGAGTTGTCATTCCACCATCTCTCAGAATAAAAATGTTGAACTGTCTTCATGAGACTCATTCCGGTATGAACAAAATGAAGGCTGTAGCAAGATCACATTTTTGGTGGCCAAATCTAGATACCCAAATCGAGTTTTTGGTAAATAAGTGCAGAAGCTGTCAGCAATCCCAGGATGGGCCAAATAAAGGAAAATGGCAACCCTGGAGATGGTCAACCAGACCTTGGCAAAGAATCCACATTGATTTTGCAAATAAGGAAAACATTAATTTATTAATAGTAGTAGATAGTCATTCGAAGTGGATTGAAGCCATCCCAATGAGAGAGACCACCACACGCAAAACCATTGAGCAACTACGGCGACTTTTTTCTTCCTATGGTCTACCGGAGGAACTTGTATCTGATAATGGACCTCAGTTTACTGGTAGTGAAATGAAAGGTTTTCTGGAAGGAAATGGAATTAAACAAACATTGATCCCGGCGTACCACCCGCAAAGTAATGGCTTGGCTGAAAGAGCGGTTAGAACAATTAAGACTGCCCTGGATAAAAATAAAAGGAAAATTGGGGATACCATTCAAGACACCTTATCAAAAGTTCTTCTGGCATATCGAAGCACCCCGCATGTGACAACGGGAAAGACTCCATCAGAGCTCTTTATTGGGCGTGCGCTTCGAACCAGAGTATCGTTGATACATCCCAGCTTGACATCTAGAGTTAGGGACCAGCAAGCCAGGCAAATGAAGTATGATCGGCGAACCCAATTGGAAGAATTCCAGATAGATGATTTAGTGTGGTGTAAAAACTTTAGAGGTGGTGATAAATGGATCCCGGGAAAAATTGTGGGCAAGAAGGGAACTAGAGTCTACACCATTTTGATCCACGGACAGGTAAAGGCCTATCACAGGGATCAAATTAGAAAAAGGTGGAGGAATGGTGAGGAAGCTGAGAGTGGAGATGGAGAGCGTCAACCCGAGCACTCAAGAGGAGCAGGTCCCAGTGCCATAATCTCGGAGGTTGTACGAGACAGAGGTTATATGGAGTCGCTGTCGCCAGGACTAACTAGCCAGCGGTCGGATCAAGATTCAGAGGTTCAGAGTGATACAGACGATGGAAAGTCATTGGAGCCTCTTCGCTCGCTGGACCCCGAGGCCTTGAAAGAGGAGGGTCCTGTCCTAAGGCGGAACCCACCTCGAGCGAGGAGACCGCCTGTGAGATTTCGTGTTTGAAGAGAGAAGATGGTGATATATAGCTAGCAATAAATATGTATATATATATGTTTCTATGAAAATGTTAATCTGCAAGACGCAGGTTATCATCATCCCTTTTTGATTTGTTTTTGTCACTTTTTGGCGTTCCGAAAATAAACAATAAAAGGCTGTATCAGACTTTATTAAGACAATAAAGATTTGCTAAAAATAAATGTGTACGAAGATGTTGCATACACTAAGCATAAAATAACGCATATCAACCATAAATTATTTCTTTTAACTCGTGAAATTGAAAAAGTTAAAAATAAGCATAAAATATTTCTTTTAATATGTGAATTGAAAAAGTTAAAAATTAACGTATACACTAAGCATAAATTATTTCTTTTAACTCGTGAATTTAGAATTAAAATAAGGTACACACTAAAGCAATAAATATATTTCAATTCTTTTTTTTAAGGTAGAGACATAATTTCTAATCTCAGGGGTGGGCCTACTTTTCACAAAGGAAATTTTTTTATTTGTGATTTTCGGTAATTTAGAGCCCACGTTGGGCATCCAATGTTACATCGTATTTGTACATGTCGAAATACGTTGTATTTCGAACTAATTGATAAACTAAACCCACCAGAACTTGCCACGGCAAACACACAAAAAAATAAAAAATACGAAAAAAATGTTAACACACTTTCTAGTTTAGAAATTTCTTTGGTGCATCAAATCCCTCTATGCAAAGTTCAACCTCCGTATTATAATATGGTACCATGGGTAAATCTCAAAGTGGGTCATCAAAAGAAAATTTGTTAATGCCACAATATATTGGGTCAATTTTTATAATGATAAAGCGTAAAATCATCACCTTTACGATTTTTGAATAACACACACGTACTTTATTCCTACTTTATTCCAATATACTTTATGGGAATTTACAAATATGTTGGACCTTTAGATACCTGTCCAAATGCAAACACACCAAGGTATAATTCACACAAATACAAATTCGATTCTCAATGGGATGTGTACATTTAGCACATTGTTTTTAACTACCATGGAAGATACCATTGTATGTCAAGACTGGTATAAAACACAAAAAAATACAAATTGATAAATGAAATACATATTAATTTTATTATAACTAAATCTCTCTATATTTAGGCGCAAAAGGGGGGTCTAATATTAGTAAACGTTTCTCTACTTCTAATGCATTGAAAAAAAAATCTTCTATTTGCTATATGTACTATATAGTAGAGATTGCAGCCAAAAAAATATATAACCTATTAAATACTATATGTGTCTCCTATCCTATAAACGAGCCTTTTTGGCCCATACAGAAATTTTTTTATAGGGTATAGTAAACTTACCATTTTGCCTATTATTCTACTCACCATTCAAGGCCATTTCTCTCGACTCGAATTTCGACCTCCATTCCCATCGGCTTTTTTGTACTAACTGACTAAAATTTTGAAAATAGCGTTCCTCAAATTTTATTATCTTTTTTTACAGAGTAAAAAAAAAATAATTTAATTTCGCTGAATATATTCGAAAATAAAAAATAAAAAAATTATTCTATGGAATAAATAATTCTAAATTAATAATAAAATAATAAAATGTATCAGGTCGATTCCTTGAGATTTTAATTTAGTATTTCTTCTTAAGATATTCTTCTTTGGAATAAAATAAATTAAAATTTCGGTGTGGTAATAAAAATAATTTAGATAATTCTAAATTAATAATAAAAAAATTAATAAAATGTATCAGGTCGATTCCTTGAGATTTTAATTTAGTATTTCTCCTTAAAATATTTAATTAGTTTTATTCTTTGGAATAAAATAAATTTAAATTTCGATGTGGCAATAAAAAATTTAGACCTTTCATCTTGCACATAAAGGAAGGTGTAACGGCAGCTGGCATGCCTATATAGTAAATTATCAGTGAGCACATATTTATCACTGATGATACTCTGTGCAGTTGCCTTTTGGACTTGTTGTAATATAGATCACTTGTAAACATATGTCTGATAATTAATATTGTGACAAAGAAATATTTTATTATTTAATTTAATATTATTCAATGAAAATATATTCAACAGATTATAAAAATATATATTAATCTGTTTTTGTGAAATCATCTTAAAATATTTCTTTGCTTACTGGCTTAAGATTCTCTAGCTGTAAAGAGTTTTTGGGGGCTGACCTGTTAATAATTGTCGACTCGTCGCTGTGACGTCATCAATAAATACTTTTACATCTTAGGATATTTCAAGGCTTGATTCTACGCTACAACTGGTGGAGAGACTGGACCGATACCCATTAAGAAATAAAAGAAAAATTGATTCTGTTGAACCAGAAGAAACTTCTATGAATGTAAATAAGGAAGGTACTCAGGTAAGCAACTACGTTGTTCAACATCTGCCAAGGAACCCTTCCATTTTCTCCGGGGAGGATGGTGAAGATCTCCAAAAATGGTTAAAAGGGTAGGCACGTGTGGCAAGGTACAACCATTGGGACGAAACCCTTTGTCTTACTAAAGTTTATTTTTATCTGTCTGGAACTGCTCTCAAATGGTTTGAGAACAACGAAGAAAGCATACAGACTTGGAAGGAATTCACATCTCAATTAGAGAATGTGTTCGGAAAAAAAAAAGAAAATTCAAAATAGCAAGCGGAGAAGAAACTTAAAACACGGGCACAATTAAAAGGTGAAAGTACCGAATTTTACATCCAGGATGTCCTGTGCTTGTGCAAAGAGGTTGATCCTCAAATGAGCGTAGAAGATAAAATCTCCCACCTCATGAAGGGGATAGCTGAGGAGCTTTATCAAGCACTCCTACCGAGGGATGTACAGAGCACCGAGCAATTCATTACAGAATGTCGCCGTGTCTAAGCGCTCCGTTGTAGGCGAGTTACCCCAACCAGGTACGAGCGCCTACCAAATGTAGCCTCTCTCTGTGACCAGGATGACAGAGAAGATCTGTCATCGCTGATCCGAAAAATTGTTCGTGAAGAGATACAACAAGCATTGGACTCTCCTCATGAGGAGCCTAAAATCGCCGTCATTGAAGATTTAGTGAGGGAAGAGATTGTAAAGACCTTGGCACCTAGATCAGAACCTACAATAAGTCGCCCTCTATCACCCAGGCCGGTATCAAATCCTAAATTTGAGGCTCAACCTAGAAATCCCCATCCTACATCTCAATATCAGAAACAAGGAAGAAGACGCGACACCAATGAATGGCGGACAACTGAGGGAAGGCCAATCTGTTTCTACTGCGGACGCCCAGATCACGTCGTCCGCTATTGCCGTGACAGGAAGAGACACAATGAGGAAAGGAGAAAAGAATATTTCCAAAGAAAGCAAGACGCAATGGTATTCTACAATTTTCGAGCCGAATCTCAGGACCCCAATGACGAATCATCGAGGAAAAATTTCACTCGCACCTGAAGCCCTACCTCATATCCCGGTCGAAACAGACAACATTTCTCACCTGCTAGAAGATCTAGCTGGACGCCCCGCCATTAAAACTAGATGATAGACCATATGGGAGGTAAGGCCGCAAATTTATAAAATCCTCCCATGACGAGCACAGTGGAAATAAAAAACTACATTGACGTAAACATAGACCTACCAAGCCCTCATGAAGAAGATATCTCAACTGAAAGAAGACATCCACCGCAGTCACCCGAAAATATCCCTGGCCATAGTACTAGTTCTTAAGACTGACGACGTAAGTCTCCTGCTGAGCATCGGGTCGATGCTCTCTATAGGAGGAGGCTATGTGACAAAGAAATATTTTATTATTTAATTTAATATTATTCAATGAAAATATATTCAGCAGATTATAAAAATATATATTAATCTGTTTTTGTGAAATCATCTTAAAATATTTCTTTGCTTACTGGCTTAAGATTCTCTAGCTGTAAATAATTTTTGGGGGCTGACCTGTTAATAATTGTCGACTCGTCGCTGTGACGTCATCAATAAATACTTTTACATCTTAGGATATTTCAAGGCTTGATTCTACGCTACAATATGATATATCTGATGTTGGCTTAAAAGAAATAAAGTATTTCTTTTTAAACTTCCAAGTACTTCTTGCTTATTAACGTCAACAAACAAATACAAGGATGTTACATGGTGGCAGCGGTGGGATCTACGGGATTCTCAGGATTCTTCTTCGCTGTTGCTTTGGATTCTCCAGATTCGTATGTCGCATGAAGGAGCTGTTGCGGCGGTACTAACCAGTAGGTGTTTGCACTTTATATGATCTTGGAGCTACTTCTTGGGTAACTCTGGCAGGGATCCATTCACGGTGATGCTGTTTCAGCATTATCTTTTCACCTTCTTTGAAGCTTCGCGTTGTCTTAGCTGTCTTATCGTGGTGTGTTTTCTGCTTCTCCCGCTTATTTCTTAGGTTTTGTGTATGTCCCTTTTGGATTTCTGGTTCCAACTGATGAGTGCTAGTGGGAAGGAGGGTTCTGGTCCTGCGACTGAACAGACACTGAGCCGGTGAAGGAAGACCATCTCTAGGAGTGTTGTAAAAGTTCAAAAGTGCTAGTTCCACTTCTTGTCCTGAATCCAAACACTTCCTGATGAGGTTCTTGGCTGTCTGTACCGCTCTCTCTGCTAATCCGTTTGATTTAGGATATAGAGGACTTGATGTCTGGTGGTCAAACAACCACTTCTTTTGAAAGTCTTTAAAGTCCCTGGACGTAAAGTTTGGTCCATTATCAGTTTCCAGGAGTCTGGGAATTCCATGTACGCTAAACCATTTTTTAAGAGATTCAATAGTTTCTGCAGTTCGCCATTACTCTTCATGTTTCACCTTTCCATACCTCATCCTCAAAGTTAGAAATGTCGCTATTTCTCTTTGAAAATAAATTTCGATTTTTATAAAAGAAACATTCGCGGTATAATTTCAATTTTCGTTTTACAATCATCAACCGCGTTATATTATAGTTTCTGCAGAGTTCATTGTCTTCATTTCTTTGAAATCAATGAATCCAGAGTAGTTATCTGTTATTAACAGGTAATTTTTTCCTTTTATTGAAAAAATGTCAGCTGCGACTATCTCCCAAGGAAGACTCGGTATCTCTTTTATGATCATTGGTTCTTTTGTCTTGTTCCTCTGATTCGCTTGGCAAGTCCTACAATTTTCTACTGTGTTGATGATGTCTTGGGACATGCCATGCCAGTATATTGAGTCTCGGGCTTGAAAGCTTTGAATGGTATGAAATTGCTACCCAATTAAGTAGTAAAGCACCAGAGGTACAAGTTGCTATCTTTATGGTTATAAACATATGTTACATATGTACATTCTGTACATTCTCCATCTGGGCCTTTCTGCAGCGGGCTTCGGGATATAAGCCCAGATCTAATCCAAGTTCTCCATTTCTTATTCCTCCTCATGTTGGGGCACGTTTTTGTAACCATACCCCAACAGAAGATGTATGTATGATCAACATCAAATGGATACATGGCTTCCCTCCCACATAGACTTATAGACCACCTTTTTGCCCAGAAACCTAGACACTTGATGACACCAGACTTCCATGCCGAAAGCTGATGCCTGGTGGAGAAGAAGACACCAGTGACATCCAGAGACATCCGCGCTGGAAGCTGTTGTACCATATGTACATATATGCCCCTCATTTAAAATTTAGATAGAGGTGACCAAAAGAGATGGAGAAGGAAGATTTCTAAAAGACGGGGGGGCCTTATAAATATCTTTCCCGAGAAAGGGAAGCATTGCATTACAGCCCAAGTGGAAGGGGCCTGGGTCGATTTTAGCTAAGACGGGGGGGGGGGGGGGGGGGGGGCTTTATATATATCTTTCCCGAGAAAGGGGAGTATTGTATTACAGTCCATGTGGAGGGGGCCTGGGTTGTCTGTGAAATTGTATACTGGAGCGTTGGCCATTTTCATTGGTGTTTTCTTTCGACGAATGAAAATGCCAACCAATAGAAACTTTGGCGCGAGCAGCGAATGAAAATGGACAGAGGCAAGGATAAAAGAGGGTTTCTTTGCCAAAGGAGGTCAGATTCAATCAGGTCGCTCAATCAGAAGGACAGCCTTCAGTCGGGCTCGAGACGCAGAAAGGAGGAGACCAGACTTTCGCTGGCTTTCAGAAAAAGGTAAGCCTCTTTGCCATTATGGCTTAGCACCCCCCTTTTTTTTTTAGCAATAAGGTAACTTCGATTTCGCATGGGCCCTAAAGGGCTTTAAGTAACTTAAAGGGAATGATAGGGTTCTTATATTTTGTCTCGCCAGAATAGATGGAGATCTAGGCTTTCCCCTTTATAAAGGCAAATTTGTAACTTCAAGTCACCTCTATCTAAATTTCTATATAAATAGCACATCCCGCCACTATAGAAATGTTCCCTAACTTTACTTATTTTTTAATAAATATCTAGTATATAACTTATATGGAGAATTTTTTTGTTTCCTCTCATACATATTTCATTATTTTGTTTTATGGTGCTACCCCCCACATCTTATTATTATTACAAATTGTATTGGAATATAGAACTACCGACTCTGATGGAATGGAGTTGTGTACTGTACCTTTGCTGTGATGCTTTAATACAGTAACAGATGCAAATATGACTTTATTAGTGCCGCCTTGAGGGTATCTCTTTGTTAGATTTAGTAATATTTGTATTTCCATATGAGGGATTTGCCCTTCTTTCACTATTTAAATGAAATATGGTATGATTCTTACCTATTTGGAGGGAGTACTACTAAAAATCAAGTCTTCTAATAATTGCTGGCCAACATACATTGTCGGAAGTGCCTGTCATACCCACTGTGATCAAAGAAGCCAGTTCTCCTATCTGTGTTTCAGTATGTTTTCCATCATATCTACCATTATACTATTCGTTGATTTAAATTTAGTAAGACCCATGTTACTTTATACTCATTAGATTGTTCTCTTTATGATATTATTGAAACTCTTTTTGTTTTAAATATATTACAAATGTCAATGTCAATAGTATAAGTCTATAGATTTTGCTTGTCTCATAGCTTATTTTGCTGGGTTTTAGTATAATCTTTATAAATAGAGTCCTTCCATACATCCAGATAGTAGCCTAATTCAACGCATTTTGTTGAATCTTTGTTATAAGAATCGGGATTAAAAGTGTACCTGCATGTTTAATCAGATTTTATTACTAATAAAATCTGAACCTGGTGCTTCCTCGACATCTAATTTTGAAATAATATTTTCAACATATTATACTTCTATTAAAAAAAATGTTAATTTGGTCTTATATTCAGGTTTATAGTTTCTAATAATAACATGCTCATCTTTATCTGAGATCCCTTAAAGTTGTTGGATGATATCAGAGAATTTGAAACTATATGGGCTTGTCACTGACCCGAGTCCGTTAGTCTGTAGAGACGGCCAATAGACGGCGATCAATTCCAGCGTCTATTTTGATGGGAGAGCCGACCACTATTTTATAGATCATTTAATTTATTGTAGGAACAAAAATAATTCAACATTTCCCTCCTTTTTTTTTCCAAGTACACGTGAGTCTTAGTTTAATGAGGAATCTCTTTACACATCTGTCCTAAACTTTCCTCACTATATCTTTTGTGTATGAATCTATTTACAATTGATCTGTAGAGATTATAGAGATCTATTGCTATAATTTCCCTCTCTGAAATAGTTCCCAGCGTCTTCAGTGGGTTGCTAAACCTTCAGACAAGTATATTGAGGGAAAATAGTAAAAAGATAAATTTGTACTAGAATTTTCGCAGATAAAAGATGAGCTAGGAGCGAGATATGGAGAAGGAAGATTTCTAAAAGACGGGGGGGCTTATAAATATCTTTCCCGAGAAAGGGAAGCATTGCATTACAGCCCAAGTGGAAGGGGCCGGGTCGATTTTTAGCTAAGACGGGGGGGGGGGGGGGGGTATATATATCTTTCCCGAGAACGGGGAGTATCGTATTACAGTCCATGTGGAGGGGGCCTGGGTTGTCTGATGAAATTTTTACACTAGTGCCGTTGGCCATTTCCATCTTTGGACTTTGTTGTCTTGACAATACTATGTGCTCGATCTCTGCTTTAGCTCAACTCTTGGTCAATTACAGAATTATTTTATTTATTTATCCTATTTGTACAAATTGCATTACATGTGATGATGTAGGGACACATGTCGATAGTGCATAACGGGAACTCAACAATGTCGCCCGCCGCGGGGCTCGAATTTAGCATATATTTCATCTCCTATATTTTAGAAATATATACCTAATGAAAAGCCATACTATTTTTAAGTATTGGTGAAGTATTCCACACATCCTGAGATTAAGAGTCTATATCTAAAGTGACTTTAAAAAAATTTCCAGTGGTCTTATTTAGGAATGTCATGTTGTTGCATTGTGATTTTCCGCTAATTTTAAGAGCTATTCATAGCGCCCTTTCAGTTTTCTAACCACACTTACTGTTATGATTTTAAATCGTGAATTTTAATTTATGCTTTCCGTTTCACTGGCATTTTATCAGGCAATGAAAGTTAAGTTGAGGCGGTGTCTACCGCATCACTCGCCGCGGTCATTTACGATTCACATTGTTTGTGACAAAGCCTTAATAATTTATTGATTACATTCCAGGCAATGAAAGTTAAAGTGAGGCGGTGTCTACCGCATCACCCGCCGCGGTCATTTACGATTCACATTGTTTGTGACAAAGCCTTAATAATTTATTGATTACATTTTTTATTTTTTTAAATTATTTTTTACAGTATGAGAAATGAGGTTGGATTACCATGGTTCAAATTTAGAACGGTGATCAGTGTTTTACAGTAGTCTACTGAAATTACTTAGCATTTTTTTTCATCATAGCTCTGATATAATTTTTCTCACAGCAGAGGTGAGTTCTGATAATTATTGCTGGCTACAATTTTCTTAACTTTATTTTAATAGCGCTTTCTATCAAGTCATATAGGGCTAACATGCTGAATGATAGTTAATCGATTTTACGATTTTATTTTTTTAGCGCATAGTGGATTGGGAGAGTGACAAATACATGAGCTTTAAGTTAAAAATAGAATTGAAGATCCAGTTAGCGTACCCGTGAAGAGAGAAGTTTGATCACCATAGAAAAGACGCTTTTTTTTTTCGTAAACCTTTTTTTTTTATTTTGAAATCAATAATGGATAGAAATCTGGTTTTAACATTCCAATGGCAGAATCTCAAGGAATAGATCTGGTAACCAATTTGCGCGAGTACTTTTTAATCACTATGGAACTATGTATTAACTTATGACAACTACCAGGGATAATCTTTAAATATTCAAAGAAAAGGAGATGACTGGAGCTTGTGTCTACAAGACAGCTGAGATATCCTGAGGTGAGCTTGGACAGCTTTAAGTTGATGACAAGGCAGCAAAAGCCACCTGTGTTAGAGACAGGATCTATCTAATAATGGGGGTATAGGAGACAGGAGAGTTTATCGAGGCTCGATTTGACACTTGTATATAATGAGGAAGTTAGCGGAATGCGAATCTCCAGTGCGGAGTAATATCACCTAAAAGGCTGTGAATAAGGATTGATAAAGTCGGGACACCCGAGCAAAGATATTACATTGAATGTAATCCGGAACCTGTAGGCGTGAGGCGGTATCGTGATTGGTTAGATGGCTAGACACGCGAGGAGGGCGGCCCCCTTTGACGACGTTTTCTGCCAAGTATGATCACTGGATGCCGATAGACCGCTTAAAGGGTGTGTCCCCCACATTGGAAATGTCATTGAAGATGTGCCAGCATGCAGAGAAGAAAGGTCTAGGACGAGATGACGTTTCCTAAAATTGACACTCAAGGTGATACGCCTGAACTATAGATGAGGCAGTGAAGTCCATCTAGAATATGGCGCTAAATTCCAGAACAAAAATGTGGATAGATCGAGCTGAGGTGACGACTCCATATTAGATATACTTCTGTAAATTCTTAAATGCCCACATATATTTCCACAGTGAATTATAGAAGTTGCACACCTATCTCATGAGCCAGGAATGTAATTATCAGACTGACAGTAATAAGGAATAATATAAAATTTCTAACCCAGGAACAAACAAAACCCCTGATATGCAACACAATCCTACAAAATAACTTCCCTACCAAATTCACAGTGTATCATCATAACTCAACAGAAAACTCAGTCACAATTAGAATCTTAAAAGGCGAAATAACTTTGTCATTTCCCAATCCAATATGCACCTGTTACTCCATAGACAGTGATCTTATAACCACATTTGATTTCGTTTCAGCATGTTGTAAGAGGGATGAACTCATGGAAATGCAGCCTTTAACTACTATGCCTCATACTGTATAAATACAAAAAGGAAATTTCTAATAACAGCCGCTAAGTGACAATGGACACATGCACGTGTTAAGGGGTTAGGTAAATTGATAAGATAAATTTCTAGATATCTCTATTTTTTTTTGCATACCTTTTTTTTCTGAAACCAAGATATGTAAGTCACAAAGGACACATATAGATGCTACAAAGAGCATTGATCTAAGATTACTATCCACCCACATGAATGAACATGCACCTCTCCCATTTCCTTTCCCTTTTGGGCCATGAACCCATCTTTCACCCCTCGGTTCCCTGCCCCCATTAATACATGAGATTCTCTTCTCCAATCCCCACTACTAATCTGGAATATTTCAGAAAAAGACTGCAGACTGAGAGAGAACCATGCACCCTGGAGATGACCCCTCACCCAGCCAGACGCCGTTGCCGTCTGCGCTATACCATTTGGAGAAGTTTGAGGGAAATGGGCTCATACCATTCGACAAGTTCATCCGGGACTTCGAACTGGTCTACGACGTGAAAGCCCTGGATGATTCTAGGAGGAGGATCCTCCTGGACAATCACCTTCGAGGAGCTGCGAGAGAGTTCGCCCTCCAGGCCTCCCAGATCAAACTGGGATACAACGAATTAAAGGAAAACCTGGAACAGAGATTCTCCAGGAGGGCCCCCAAGAGAGAAGCCAGGAAGAAATTCTTCTCCTGTAGACAAAGGCCCGGAGAAAAGGTTAAGGAATACGCAAACAGAGTGCGGAGCCTCGCCTCAGAAGCCGAGTCAGATGGCCTGAGGATCGACATCACTGAGGTCGCTGATATTTTCCTCACTGGACTCTGTCCAAACCTGTGGCAGAGGGCCCACCAACTCCAGAATGAGTCATGGGAGGTGATTGTGAGCAGTCTCCACCAGATCGAAGAAAGGGATGACGAGTACTCCAGATGCCAACTGGAAGATGAAGAGGGGAGTGCCAGGAAGTTGAGGGAGTTGACGAGCCAGATGGCCCGACTGGAATCTAAGCTAAAGAACCTGGAGACGGAAAACCAAGACCTGAGGAGGACCCACAGGGAGCAACCCAGGATGAATATGGGAAACAGGTGGAACAACAACCAGGCCAGAGGTTTCCAGCGGAGAGGAGGTTCCGCTCAGAACAACCAGCCCACTATACAAGGGGCCAGGCAGGAGAGACCCCAACAGAACCCCAACGGTAGAGCCCCACAAGAACAGCGCAAGGAAGGCCCTCCAGCAGCAACCAAGGGAGGAGCGCCAAGGGGGTATGAGGGCCCCGACGCAATGCGGACACCCATTAAGTGCTTCAGGTGCGGGGAGGCAGGCCACATGGCAAGAATTTGCACAGCCATGATAAAAAAAATAGGTCCGGCTTGCCTCAAAGCAGGGAATGGGGGAACTCTAGCCGGCCTACCTGTAATCACATGTACATTTGTAGATAAAGGTTGGTCTCTGAGCAATAGGACTATCAGACTAATTATCGATACAGGCTCAGAGGCCAACATTGTAAATATAGATTCCTTGGATATTAGCGCTGAAGGTTTGGGTAAACCCACCTTCCTTAAGGGGATTAGTGGGAGTGAGTTAAGGTCACTGGGGAGTGAGTTAATAGAGGTTAGGGCCTATATCAGGGGCAAACCCATAAGGGAGGTAAAAACAACATTTAAATACTGCCGTCTAGGTGGGTTAGGCTTTGATGGGATCCTAGGTATGCCAGGATTCAAGGCTCTAAGACTCACCCTCAACCATGATGGAAGCGTCAGATCAGACTTTGAGCAGGACGAAGAACCGACTAAGTCGGTCTTCCTTTCCTCGTTACAGGCCAGTGAGGTGCCTGTCAGACCACCCAGTATACCTCTACATAAAATCAGGACAGGGGAAGACGTCCTTAGGGCGTATAGTCACTGTTTCTGTGACGACATCTCCGATATGGGCGATGGGTCAACCATCATTGCCCCTAAGTTAAAGATGCTGACTGGAAAGCCGGTTTATAGACGTCAGTATCCGATCCCAAATAAACTGGTCTCAAAGGTGAAGTCCTTAGTAGACGAATTGGAAGAAGCTGGAATAATCGAGGGGAGTACATCCTTATGGAATTCCCCCCTATTCCCTGTTGCTAAAACAGACGGCAGCGTTCGCATTACAATGGACCTGCGATTAATTAATGAGGCGACAGAATTCTTCCCGTTCCCAATACCTCGTGTTGAAGACAACCTGCGTGCTTTTGCAGGCGCAAAGGTCTTCAGCACACTAGACTTGACCTCTGGATTTTTCCAGATTCGCATCCCGGAGAGTGATAGAGATTATTTCACTTTCTCTCTGCCCTGGGGGGGATATCGTTTCACACTTCTACCACAAGGAGCGAAGAACTCAGCTCAGATCTTCCAATGGGCCATGAATTTGGTCCTAGGGGATTTGTTGTATAAATGCGTTCGTTTGTACATCGATGATGTCATCGTCTACAGCGACTCCCATGAGCAGCATGTGGCGGACCTTGCCGCTGTACTCGAACGCCTGAGTCGCTTTAATCTAAAGGCTAGGCATGGGAAGAGTTATCTCTTCAAGGCCTCTGTAGATTACCTCGGTCATGTAATTGATCAGGATGGGATAAAACCCATGTGGGATAATGTCGCGGCTCTCAGGGATTTGAAACGTCCCCACAACATCAGGGGGGTCGGAAGTCTTTTGGGTACTGTAAACTACTACAGGCGCTTCATACCCAATGCAGGTGAACTCCTAGCTCCACTAAGTAACTTATTGAGAAAGGGGCGAAGATTCACTTGGGGTACAATAGAGCAGACAGCCTTTGAGACCATAAAACAAGTACTAACCAGTGAGCCTTTACTGGCTCATCCAATGATAGGGCGACCATTTATCCTCAATACAGACGCCAGTGGAATAGCGGTTGGCGCTTGTCTCCAACAGGAGATAGACGGGGTTGTCAAGCCAATAGCTTACTATAGCAAACGGTTGATAGGCTCCGAAACTCGCTATTCCACAATCGAAAAGAAGGCTTATGCCGTAGTGTTGTCTCTGCAGCACTTTAAACACCTCCTGGCGGGCAGTAAGGTTGAGGTGCATACCGATCACAAACCGATCACTTATAACAAGGGGTCTGATTATAAAAACGCTCGATTGTCTAGGTGGGCAGAGATCATCCAAGACTTCAACGTGACATTTGTGTATGTCCCGGGGAAAGAAAACACGGTAGCCGACTTCCTCAGTAGGTTCCCGTGTGAGGATGATCCTGAATCATCACGAGATAAGAGAGTTGTGGCCGCAGTAATTTAAAATCGTGGGCCCCCCTTGATAGATAGTGATCGGACGTGGGAAGGTTTGCTTAAGGACAAGAAATGGGCCCCCTTATTGAAACTAATAGGTGACAGACGGTCTACCGAGACTGTAACTTATAAAAATAAGGATTATAAAATGCACGAGGGTTACCTTGTTTCTAAGAACAGTGGGGGTATCTGGGTGAAGGTGGTTCCGTCAGACATTAGGGAGATGGTGATTAAATATCACCACGACGTTCCGACGGGAGGTCATTTTGGGGTCAAGAAGGTAATGAGAAGGCTGAAGGACGATTATTATTGGCCGGGTATGAGGACACAGGTCCAAAACTATATATACAGATGCGAGGGTTGCCAGCTCTCAAATCAAGGTGTAACCAAGGCTGGTAATGCTCCCCACTTCAGGCCTGGAAAACCATTTGAGCATCTTGCTCTAGACTTCATAGGACCCTTAGAGAAGACTTCCAGAGGACATTCTAGCATCCTGACCATAGTTGATTTATTTAACCAAATTCCCTATTTTAATACCTACAAGAGACCAGTGTGCCAGTACAGTAGTTAAAGCGCTGTTGGAAAGCGTAATTACTATCTTTGGAGTACCGAAAACTATACTTTCGGACCGGGGTTCGGCATTCATTAGCTGTATTTTCAAAGGGATTTGCAAGGCCATGGGGGTAAGTGCAGTGAACACCACTGCTTGGAGACCTCAAAGTAATAGCGCTGTAGAAAGGCTCAACAGAACAGTAATTGAATCTCTGCGTAGGTGTGAGGCAGGTTCTAATTGGGATGACATCCTACCCATGGTAGCTTTAGCTATCAGAACCACTGAACATTCTAGTACAGGATTTACGCCAGCGAAACTCGTCTTCGGACATGAGCTGAGGCTTCCGCAACCTTTTCAGGAAGCGGGACAAAGTCCTGTAAGCGAAGATTTGATTGCTCAAACGGCAGCCTTCTACGAGCGGGAACTAACAGAGGAGGTCGAGAAGATAAGAGAGGTGGTAAGGCAAACCTGCTTGAGTGAACAGGAAGAAGCTAGGATTAAGTTCGAAAACAAAAGGCTGAGAACTTTCAATAACGGGGACTTAGTCCTAGTGGAGAGAATGCATGAGACGAAGGGGCGTCACAAATTTGAGCCAAGGTATGGAGGTCCATATGAGGTACTAAAAAGAGCTGGTGATACTGTATATCTCTTGAAGAATCTAGAAACTGGGAATTTGGATAAATACCATATAGATAGGTTAAAACAATACCATATACCAATTAGGATTTTCCCCACAGAGGAGGAGGAAACTAGTGATGGTAATTCAAGTCAAGGTTCCAGTGATGAAGATCATTGGATTCATCTTACAGGTCCAGCTTATCTTCCTAATAGGTCCGTTAATGTAGTGGTTCCACAAGGGGTGACAACCAGAGCGAACTCAGAAGTAATGAGACGAGGGGAATTTGACAGAGTTAGTGTGAACAGTTTAACTTTACGCAGGTCTACAAGGGTGAAAAGGCCCACACAGTGTAAATTCTGCTTAGACTGTCGCCACTAACTAGGATTTTGGAGTGTGTACGGAGAATCAGCTCAATAGAATGAGAAGTTTAGAGATTTCAATCTTTTTTTTTTCTTTTAAAACCTTTTTTTTTTCAAAGTAAAACTTCATTAGGATTCTTTTTTTTCTATACAAACTATTTCTTGTTAAAACCCGAGTTTCAAAGACCAGTGAGAATAATGTATACCATTGTGAATTAATTATTTCGTGTAAATCTGAAATTTTAGTTATTATCGGGAGTAATAGGTGAAGGAAGGTGTAGGAAATCACAACTTAGAGGGGGGCTATGTCTAAAACAACAAACCTAATAGGCATCCTATGGCTTGTGTTGGGTAATTTAGAAAAGAAACCCTATAATCCCTGGCTTTCAGGTAGTAGCTTTGAAATAGGTTTCTAATGAGGACATGAAAGGTCAATCTCTCAGAGTGAAGTTGTGAAGTATAGGGACCCTAAGCCAGGGGTAGAAGTTAAGTAGGCCCAGACTGTAGTTGATCCTTGGAAAGCACTTGAGAATGTTTGTGTTGGGTAGTGAATCATAAACCCTATAAATCCATCTTTCAATAGAGTGTTGAGGTCGGACTACTGCAAAGGGGGCAGACGCACGATGAAGTAGGAAGAAAGTGACTTCACCCACGGTGGCTAGGGGAGTGACTCAATCCGCTTTTATGAGGTGTCACGTTTAATGGCCCTTTATTCGCCATTACAATTTGTGTATGTCTTTATAGAATTGTCGTTAGTAGTCGCTTAGTGTCAAGGCAAGGGCAGTTTTTGAAGTTACACTGGTTCTTTTTTTTTTGGTAGGTTAGCTTCCAGATTATTTAGACTTGTCAACAATTATTGTTAACAATCATTTACGAGTATAATGTATTAATATATATAGAGAGCTTGTACAGAGGCATTTTCTTTGAGTAACCTAGGGCTTTAGTTCCCAATTTGTTTTAATTTGGTAATTTATTTGATTTCACATTTAATCCTGGAGATTAGTAATAGTTAGAGTAAATGTTAACATTGACGATCGAAGTGCTTTGGCTTTTATAGTAGTTTCTAGCTTTAGTTTATGTGCAAGATGCGAATAAAATTGAATGAATGGGAAATCTTAGTGAATGTGTCCAAGGATAGAAACAATTATACTGTTAGACCAAAGGTACATTAGAATAGTGTAGGGAATTAATAGGTTCAATTTTTTTTTTAAATTTTGATTTCTTTATTTGTTAAGATCGGTAGCCTCACAGGACTGTACAACTCTATTGACAGGAAGATATCCGCTCCTTTTTGTTAGGCCTCCTTTTAAAGGAGTATAAATATAATTTTATTTGTGTAAGTAATTACTTTATTTCATTATAACTAACTTGAATTCTAAGGGTCGTAGATAATGACCATGTCTCGAACCTCAGACTAGGAGACTGTGGGAGGTCACGGTCAGACCAAAAGCAGCCCACTCATCTCCTCCTCGCAAGAGGAAACGAAGAGGTATAGATTGAATTTTATGCAGGATGGGGGATTTGTTTTAGCCATGCGGTATAGCCTGGGGCATAACGGCGCGACCTTTGAGTAACTGATTTGACACCGTAGTTTTCGACGCTTTTAGCGTGACTGGAACGAGGGTGTTTCAGACGGGAGGTCCTGTAAGATTGGCATCTAGGCAGAGATTGCCCAGTTAATCTAGACGAAATGTTTCCGTCTATTGATTTTTTTTTTTTGGTACCAGTTTGATCCCCCATAGCTAGCGGAAGTTTCTTCTAATAAAGGATTCGCCCTGCCATACGTTTTGTTGGAATGAATTCGAGCATAAGACCGATTCGAGAGGCAGAATAAGCAATTAATAGGACCTTCAACGAGTTTAAACTCGTTCCATGATAGGATAAGATTTTAAAGTATTAATTAACTATAAGGACCGCGAACGAGACGTCAGAACGAGCCAATGAGTCAAAGTTTTAGAAGTGTTGTATTGAGGACAGTAGAATTAAGGGCAGTTATACAGGGAGTAGAATTCTGAAGGAATTTGTAAAAGAACCAAAATTTCAGATTGATAAAATTCAAATTTATAAGATGTAGATTTATAGGATTCAGGTCAATGAATAGAGAGTATATTAGTAGATGAAAGTAATATGAATTTCTTGGAAGGGGGAGGTAGCTGAACTGTACACACCCCAGAGGCAAGGTAAACGGAGCCGCAAACAAAATAGTAGAAATTGATTAGTCGCTCTGCCAAAACAGAAAAATTCTCTTCATACGGTTGTCGCCCTAGATTTAAATGGACTGTGTAGTTTAATAGAGGTCTGGGCTATGTTCCATTTGACCAAGATTCTAAATGACGTTCCCATCTGGGTTGAGAGAGTATTGTAATTTGAGGAATCTAACACACAAGAGAGAACCCACCCTCCAGTAGGATCGGGATAGACGAATATTACCCAGTGACCAACTCATGATTCCAGACTGGATAAGATTGAAAACTTAACTGAGATACTAAACCTTGAACCTTCAGCGCACAAATATATATTATGTTTACATTTTCTTATTGAATATGTTATTATTTTATATCATATATATTATATTATAATCATATACTATTCATTTCAACAATTTTATTTCTTTTGATATTCATGATATTAATAATATTTACCTACCATGTTGCGATTTTTTTTACATGTTGTCATGGCTTATTCTTCCCTCAAGGCATGATCTATTTATCCTTATTGTCTTTTATCCGCCTTACTTGTATATGTATATATACTTTGTCATCATATATAATTTTGTAGTAGTTTTCTTTGTCATCTATCATGGGATGATTTTTATCACTTATATCCTAACATATTTAATCACTATCTGCATGATATGTTTACTTCAATATATATATTATACTCATCATATAACATGGAAGGATTCATTTTATCATTACATATTTCGTGCCTTATTTAATAATTACTTTAATAATTTGTTTTCTGTATTTTTTTTTAATTTAGCAAAAGTCATCATGTCATAGGCTAATCATTATATACCAAGATATTTCTTTCAGCTAACTATAATTATCCTTTCCTTTGATTGTATATATATATAACTATACCACACGAATGTTTTGATTGGTACTTAAATAAAGATGCTGGCATGTTTTAGGAGTTGGACTAGTCAGTTATTTCTAAACGACTTCTTGGCGCCCAATTTTTTTTTATATATAATATGTAATAGGGAAATGTTCTAACTGTATTGTTAGCAGAAAGAAGGTAGCAATGAATCCAGCACCCCAAGAGGCAAGGATGGGGGTGAGAGGACTTACCACAAGGATGGCCTACTCCTCAAGGCCAAAGAAGAAAGTGGAAGGGTGGTATATATACCCATGAATGGTGAGACAGATGACCTTGCTTACTTCCATACATATGATATGACTGTCCCCATGACCTATGTTGATAACAGTGTGCTGACAGAATAATAACGCATAAAACCCCCTTTGCCAGGATGCACAATGCCCACTAATGTTCGGAATAATAAACATCTAGAATGGCATACCATCATTTTGATTAGCCTTATTTTCCCTATAGGTTTCGGTACATCTGGCTTCACCTAGTAATGGAAAAATGCATTTGCTAGAAATGGGCTGCTTTCATAGTAACTGATGAAAGGCAGATGAATAATGAGTAGCACAAACGCATTTGTCCATTACTTGGCAGGGGGAGGATTGTTGGGGCACGTTTTTGTAACCATACCCCAACAGAAGATGTATGTATGATCAACATCAAATGGATACATGGCTTCCCTCCCACATAGACTTATAGACCACCTTTTTGCCCAGAAACCTAGACACTTGATGACACCAGACCTCCATGCCGAAAGCTGATGCCTGGTGGAGAAGAAGACACCAGTGACATCCAGAGACATCCGCGCTGGAAGCTGTTGTACCATATGTACATATATGCCCCTCATTTAAAATTTAGATAGAGGTGACCAGAAGAGATGGAGAAGGAAGATTTCTAAAAGACGGGGGGGGGGGGGGGGGGTCCTTATAAATATCTATTC